>OU898283.1:46114898-46712398 GCA_918026665.1 Diabrotica balteata | reverse complement strand
CAAACGAAATAGGACTCCAGGTGGCTAGAGTTATTAACTCGAAATTCCACACCGGAAAACCGGTTCGCATTAGGGATTCTGGGGGAGGCAAATATTCGACAAAAATAATGTAGGAACATATAACCACAGAATAATAAACAAACAGAATGCCCACTCTCAGATGCCGCCTTTAAAGTTTTTCAGCACGCGCCATGTTTTAGAAGGAAACACATAACACAGACATATGATTTGTGAGGTTATGTTATTGTTTATATTTGTGTTTAATTAAATTATATTCATCTTATTATATTTAACAATGTTAATATATAATTGTATAGTATAACTATGATTGCCTTAAGTCAATTAAACCGGGTTAATTTTGTCTATGCACACCACATAAACAACACTGGTTCCCTCTAAAACATGGCGGAACGTCTGCGCGAAGGAGATGCGCGTAATTGATTTTCCATGGAGAGTGAGCATTCTGATTGTTTATTATTCAGTGATATAACATCAGATTCATGAACGAAGAGGTAAGAAGAAAACGAGAACAAAAAATACAGCTAAAATAAGTTCTACAATAAGTACCTACAGCGATGAAGATATAAAACATTTCTACGAAGACATAACAACATCTATGAAAGAAAAGAAATCAAAATTAACGCTAATAATCGGGGACTTCAATGCCAAAATAGGAGAACAACTATATAAAGAAGAAGGCAAAGTAGGACACCATGGATACACAAAAGAAATTATAGATTACACACATTGATGAATTACTTCGAGGAGAGGTAATTATATGCAATGAATACATTCTTTAAGAAAAAAATAGGTAGATATTTTTATTCGTAAGATGTATACACTATGTATTTCACATGACGTCTTTCAATAACTAAATTATAATAAGGTATTTATTAATATATTATGTACATTAGCTTAGTAAGGAATATTTATAATATTATTATTATTATATTAATCATGTTTCACTAATTAACATATTTACATTCTTTAATAAAACTTTTGATTGAGACTGTCTGAATGACAATTGTCCAAGCCAAGCAAAAAAAAACAAAAAGAAAATGGAAATGAATTAGTCCCAATGGTGAAACTAAAAACAAAATTGATTATATTTTTTCAACATAAAATCCATGGTTAAAGACGTAACAGCCCTAAATCGCTTCTCAACTGGTAGCGACCATAGACTAGTCCGAGCTTGTCCTCAAGCGCGACTAGTACGCGCTCGAGACGCATCGCCCCGCCCCTCATTTTTTCTTATTGTTTCCTGACCTGGAAATCCCTATTTATCGCTACATCAGCGTGTATAAAAATAGGCGATTTTCAGGTCAACCAAGTGAGTCCTTTACGGGCTCTCCGAGAACTTAGTGCTCTCGGGGATCTGCTTCCTTTTTAGCTTTCCATACTCTGTGGCTGAGTAATTATTCGACTAAATATTTGGTGATTTTATTTCGGCAACCTTAATATCTTTGTCATGTAAGAAATATCTTGCCTTTGTCAAGGCAAGCCACCGAAGACTACAACCTGATGTTTATTTCGACTACTAAGTCATGTAAGAAATAGCTCGTCTTTTTCAAGACGAGTCCATCGGAAGAGAACTTCACAAGCCTATATCCCGTAAATAGACTTGGGTAGAGGTGCTTTCCTTGACATCTCCGAAGCCCTCTATAGAGCACCCGGAGGCATTAGAAGGCTTTTAGACCCTTTTCATTTCCCCCGAGGTGACATGGCGCCCGACAACGTGGTTAAAATCCGCACCCACGACCCAACTCGAATTCACAGAAAGCTGCAGACCATTGACTTCAACATGGGTTTAAAGTCAAGAGAAGAATGGGGAGAACCACGAAGTGTTAGGAAGCTATACTCTAACACTACTACATCGAGGCCTCCTGCAGACCGGATGCCTTCGACGGGCAGGCGCCTTTGACGAGATAGACTTCTTCGAAGTTAGAAGCCCCAGATGCCGATGAAAGTGCCGGAGTAGACACAGTCATCGCCCCCTGCCGAAAGTGGTTGGACGACCACGTAGGCTTCGGCACACTGGTGCCCTACGAAACCCCGTCGGATATGGCAGATGGGTTCCAGACGACCGAAAAGAAGACGAACCCGTTTGAGGAGTTGGCACACCGACCGAGGATGGACCTGCAGGAGTTTGAGATGCCGTCATCACCATCAACCTCACCTGTAAGTAGTGCAGTGATGTGAATTTTTGGACTTTTATTAACATTTAATTTTTATTCTGCATTTTTATGTATTTTTACTTGTATTTATTGTGTATTTTTCACATGTATTTTTATTGTATTTTTATGATTCAATAAATTTCTTTCCCAGCCACAGAGTCTCCAGAGAAGGGAGGATGTCCTCAAGCGCGACTAGTACGCGCTCGAGACGCATCGCCCCGCCGCCCATTTTTTCTTATTGGTTCCTGACCTGGAAATCCCTATTTGTCGCTACATCAGCGTGTATAAAAATAGGCGATTTTCAGGTCAGCCAGGTCAGTCTTTTACGGGCTCTCCGAGAGCTTAGTGCTCTCGGGGCTCTGCTTCCTTTTTAGCTTTCCATACTCTGTGGCTGAGTAATTATTCGACTAAATATTTGGTGATTTTATTTTGGCAACCTTAATATCTTTGTCATGTAAGAAATATCTTGCCTTTCTCAAGACAAGCCACCGAATACTACGACCTGATGTTTATTTCGACTACTAAGTCATGTAAGAAATAGCTCATCTTTTTCAAGATGAGTCCATCGGAAAAAAACTTCACAAGTCTATATCCCGTAAATAGACTTGGGTAGAGGTGCTTTCGTTGACGTCTCCGAAGCCCTCTACAGAGCACCCGGAGGCATTAGAAGGCGTTTAGACCCTTTTCATTTCTCCTGAGGTGACAAGCTAAGCTGATCATTGATAGTAGATTTGAAACAACAAAGAAAATCGAAAATAATCAGAAATTAGACATGGAAAAACTAAAACAAATTCTCTATTCTCCATCTAATTCAGAAATCGTTATCTTAACATTTTATAAAGTTTATTTTTTTAATAAATAATATTGTGGTTATTTCCATCGAGTCTTTTAAATAGTATTTAATGCCACAAGAAAATATCGTCAGAACAATAAAAAGTTATAAAATGAATTACGATTATTAGTTTTATTTTATTATTAGTAAATTGTTATATATTATAATATTGGTTATATTGCTATATCAACAAATTACAAGTAGGTACCATTTCATTTTAGAAAAGCTTATTCTGAATCCTATTAAAAATCATTTGTATTTAAATGGCGTGGTCAAGTTTTCGGACCAGGTAGAGATTAATAAATTTTAATCTATTGTACTTTTATTTATTATACCTGCCACTCAGTTTGTTAATCTCTCGAAATTTATCGATAACACTCCAATACAAATGACTAATAGGATTAAGATTAAGCTTTTCTAAAATTAAGTGGTACCCACGTAAGTCTCAATAGACTTTTCAAGTAGGGACACAAAAATGTATTTCCGCTACTTTATCTAATTGTTGATATTTTGAGAACACAATTTATTCATTGTTGCGTATGATTGTATTACGGCAATGAAAACATTTCTAAGATTAATAATTCGGAACAAAAAAGTTGAGAATAAACTACAGGTCATTACAAAATGCAAATCATCTTTTTAAAAACCTTAAATATGCTCTTCTGAAAAGTAGTCATTTTTGAGATACATTTTTGTGTCACTAAGCCGACGTTATGTACTAACGAATAAAGTATTAAACACAAAACAAATACATACCACATGGAACGAGGCAATATAACTATTACTATTTAAGAAAGGCGATAGAAAAGTATTGAAAAACTATAGGCTCATAACGCTAGTTAATGTAATGTACAAACTGTTAACTAAACTACTAACAAACAGTAAGGTAAAACATTGGGCAGTAAAGAATTCTTTACAAAATGGGAGAACAGACAAGAGATATACGGACTTAATTTTCAATATACATGATCAAGCAATAACATTCATCAAAATAGTTGAACAAATGGAGCCTATAGATACGGCGAGGAGGCAGACAGGGTGACATTATATCACCCAACCTATACAATCAAGCTTTGGAACACGTTATGAGAAAATTACAGTAGAAAAAACGGAGTCTTAACATAAATGGCCAATACTTGAATCACTTGAGATATGCAGACGACATTGTAGTACTAAGAGATAAAAGGAAATAATTACAAAATATGATGAATGAATTAAGTAGCGAATCAACAAAAATAGGTCTACGAGTGAATTATAATAAAACGAAAATGATGACCAACCTACCAGAAGAATTATTAATAATTACAATTGCACAAACAACTATAGAACAAGTAAAAGAATATGTACATTTGGGACAACTAGTTAAATTAAATAAAAAAAATCAGTCCGGAGAAATAAAGAAAAAGATACAGTTGGCTTGAGTATCCTTAGAAATAATTTTCTATATACTAAAAAATAGAAAATACCACCAATATTTAAAAACAAGAGTCTTCAACCAAGGTATACTTCCTGTTCTCACCTACGGTTCTGAAAGTTGGACGTTTACAAAGAAAAATATGGAAAAAATAGAAAACCCACAGAGCCTTGGAAAGGCAAATGCTGAACATCAGGCTATCCGAAAGGAAAAGAAATACTTGGATCTCACAACCAAAAATAATTGTAGAGTAAGTGAGGAAAGTACAGATTGTCATGATGGTCGTCAAACAGATAGGCACTACGAAGAAAAAGAAGAATTGTATGCTTTTCTCTCCTTTTTCTATATCTGGTAATTCTTAACAGCTTTTCTAGTTGGTAGGGTAAGCATTTTATTGTACGCTTTATTTATTTCTTTTTGTATATTCTTGCATTTATCGACAAACCGATGATATTTACAGATACAATTTTCTGATCCTACTACACCTTTTGCTGGTGTTTTATTATTTTAACATACCAATATTAATAGTGTTGTTTCTTCAAATATCTTTGTTTAGATGCATGCTTTTTTTCTTTTGCGCAAACAAAAATACTTTCTTCACATCGTTTCCCTATAATTAACTCTCATACTCTTTTACATTATTTTTTATCTTTTACCTTTTATTATAGTTAGGTATACTAATTCCAGCGTTCGATTCATAAGGTTTTCTGCTTAATATCCATATTTGTTTTAGTATTTTGTATATTTGTTAATTGATTTGTTCTTTTTTATATTTTATTAATTAGTATACATTACCTTCCTTTTAAATTTTGTCATTTCGTTTTCATTGTATTTTTTCCTGGGTTGGACACTTTATTTTTCTTGCTCATCCCATTATCTCTCTTTTATCTCTTCTTTGCTCTTTTTTTATTTAGAATTAAGTGGAAGTACTTTTTTCAAATAGATTTTCTTTTCCTTTGTTTCTCTCACTTTAACCATTGGTGGAGGAAGGTCTGTCTTTTTCTTCTTTTCCTTTTGGCATCATAATCCTGTACGTGTCTTTGCCTTTTTAGCTATGTCATTCCATTAAGACTTCTTTTGTGGCCTTCTTTCTTATTGTCTTATATATCTAGCTTTCAGGTTCTCTTTTACGTGATCCAGTCATCTTGTTCTAGGTCTTCCTTTTTTTGTTAATTTTGTATCTTCTTGTCACTGAACATGTTGTAGACATGACAGTCTCTGATTTTTAACAAGTCTTTAAATATCTTACCCTTTTCTCTGTATCTTCTTCTTCACTGTCTTAAGTTGCACTTTTTTTACTCGGGTCTCACAAACATAAGTAACTACGGGTATAATTAATGCTGTGCAAATAGTCTTTTGGTTCTTTTATCGAATAACTTTTTACATACTTACGATTTTTTGATTTCATTCATTTGAAACTTTCTTCATTATTTTGCTCTTCAGGTATAAAGCCCAATATAACTATATCAATATTAGAGAAACTTCGGCATCGATTTCTTCTGCCTTTTTAATCCCCCAGGAAGATATCTAGTGTACAGATAAAGGAGTCGCCAAAATCTGTAACATATGTAACGCTATTCTTAGGCTGATGTATTTAAGTTTTCCTAGATAAAACTATTTAATTTAAAATGCCTCAGTACTTAGCAACAATTTAAAAGGAACCTTTTTGTAAAAACAGAAACATATATATTCTGATATTCTCACAGAGGGAATCAACTTTGATTAAATTATTCCAAAAAAACTTCACCCTTGGTGGTGTAATATCCTATTAAAAAGCAGTAAATATGGTAATTTCATAGTTCACGGTCTAGATTAAAATAACTCCTTTACACGTTACATTGGAGATTCTTGAATGTTACGATATTCACATCACTTTGAAATTCGCAAATATTTCCCTTGGGACACGTAGGCCCTTGAGATCGGACTCCGTGAATTTGTAGGCCAATTTCTCTTGGTTAATCCAAATACTTCGAAGGATGATTATTACGTTTTATGTCAATAATTAAGTTTATCTAACTTGTTAACTGTTTTTGTAATTTAGTAATAGTTTTAAATAAAATGCATTTCAGGATATAAACATTTATCCTGTAAGCACAGAATACACCGCCCAACAAGAAGAAAAAGCTTTGTTGGTACCTTTGATGTTCGTAGGACCGAAATTTTGTAGAGAGAATGACAGTTAAACTACTTGTACAATAAGAAAAGTAATGAGAAAGTCCTTTAAAACAGTAGTAAAGTTTTAGTTACACCGAGAAACAAAGTAAATATTAAAACTAATGTTTTTTAAGTAGATCTTTTTTTTTATTAACAAAATCGCATTAGCCAAATTGGCTATTAGCGAAACAATGATAGCGAACAGTTATTTGTCTTATATTCACAATTTTAGTTTAGATAGCATTTAAAACGTTAATTGAGGTTAAGAAACTTTTTATGTTTGAAATATTGCACTAAAATATCACTTAGTTTGTTGGGTATACTAACTGTACAACATGCGCTTTGGTGTTAACGCTGGACATTTCTCTAATATATGTTTGGTTGTTAATTTTTTATCACAGTTGTCACATCTTGGTTCTTGCTTGTTGGAGAACACATAGCTATTCGTTAGTCGCGTATGACCCAGTCGAAGTCGCGTTAATATTACCTGGTCTCTCCGACTTGTTGGTAATGTGGGCCAGGGTTTTTTCGATTTTTTAACATCACGTAGCTTGGCCGATGACATTTTCCACTTTTCTTTCTATATATATCGCACTTTAAATTTAACTACCGCTTTCACGTCCACACTCGTATATGTTTTAATACACTCCGCCCGGTCACTACTTGCAGCTTCTTTTGCAGCGTTATCTGTCTCTTTATTTCCTGGAATTAAAATATGGGATGGTATCCAAAATAATATAATATTTTTCCATTCGTTTGAGCGGTATGCATTCCTTCTTTGATCTTGATGACTATAGGATTAGTTGGGTAGACATATTGGATTGACTGGACGGAACTTAGAGAGTCTGAGTGTATCATATAATTGGTATTATTGGATGCGTTGACAGCAACGGTGGCCTAGTATAGAGCATACAGTTCAGCAGAGTAAATAAAGTACTGTGAAGGGAGTTTGTATTTATTGTTGATGTTGGGGTTATGATTGCAGCACTAGAACCTTCATTTGATTTAGATTCATCTGTGTATATATGTGTATAATCCTTGTAGTTGTGAAGCATATCATTGAAGGCGGATTTGATTAACTGTGGGTTTGTTGAATGTTTGTTGAAAAAAATGAGGCAAGTTAGACACAGAGGGTTCTTAATTTGCCATGCAGGAATTGAGGATAAATGGGAGAAAAACCATTCTAGGAACGTGTAGTTTAATTGATTTAGATAGCTTCTAATCCTTGCGTAGAAAAGTTTGGCAGTTCTTGAATTATTTATGAAAAGATTTGGGAACTTTTCTGTGTAAACATTGTGAATAGTGGGATTTTTTGGGTTAGACCTGATTTTTGCGGCGTATGCTACACTTAAATAAAGTCTTCTGTCTTCTAAGGACGGTTCACCAACTTCACAATAAATACTTTCGATTGGTGTTGTGCGATAAGCTCCATATGTTATACGTAAAGATAGCTTGTGAAGACTCTCAAGTTTTTTTAGCAACGTCTTAGTGGCTGTAGAATGCATATTAGATTCATAATCTAATTTTGATCTGATTAATGTTCAGTATAACATTAAAAGTGTTTGGCGATCCACACCCCACTCTTTATTGGCCAGAGTTTTAAGAACATTTAATCGCTTGTGACAAGATAAGATCAAATTTGGTATATGAAGTTTCCAGCTTAGAGTTTCTTCGAATGTCATGCCCAAGAATTTAATTGACGTTATACGTTTAAGGTTCTCATCACGTAGTCTTAGGTTGGGGGTGTTTGTTGCATTTTTTTTTAGAAAACAGGATGTAACTAGTTTTTTTAGTGAAATAACAGAAACCTGTTTTTGTGACTAGTGTTCTAAGTGTTGTATAAAGTTCTGCGTCTGACAAAATATATTTTGTATATTTTTACCTTTACAAAAAACTACAAGATCATCCTCGTAGACTCGTGGCAGATGGCAGATCTATTCCTAGAAATTTTGAATATTACTGAGCCCAGAGTAGAACAAACAAAAAATACAAGAGGGCGGTATCATGTATGTTGTAGAGGCTAAGACAGAAAAACTAGTAAAATATGTGTCTCTTCTTCTTTGTTAACCATTTTCCATCCACTCCTGAACGTAGGTCTCTCCCAATTGCTTCCATCTTTCTCTATCTTGCGCCAGTCTAATCCACTGTTTGCATGCCACTGCTCTTATGTCATCTACCCATCTTTTTTGAGATCATCCCATGCTTCTTGTTGTCGTCCTTGGTGTCCATTCTAGAATTCTAGAATTATACATGACCTGGCCAGCACCACTGAAAACATTTTGTATGTCTTAAACACGCAAAATTAGAGATAGTTTGTGTACATTATACAAATATTATGCAGTTGTTATTTAGTCTATTAGCGTCAGCAGTAGAATGTATTTTGTAGTAATGTGTATGCTTTAGTCTAATAAATGTTCAATGCTACAAAAATAATTTTTTGTGTTACTCGTACAGTTTTTTTCTTCGTATAAGCATAGCTAACCCATTTAAGAATAGAGTTCCCTTCAGACCCCGGTCTCTTCAGACCTCCCTTCAGTCTTTTGTGCATTAAAATTCATATTTATTCGTAAAAAATAATTAATTTTTTTAAAGCGTTATGTTTTTTTGTTTAATAAGTAAGAAGATATTATTTAGTAAATATTTTTTTTTTGTTTTCAAACATCATTTATATTAATAAAATATTAAGAAATCTTCTGTCATTTGATCTTTTAATCTAAATCTGTAAATAGGCTGTATTAGCTAATTTAAAATATTCTTAAGAGAAGACCTGATCAAAAAACAGATGACAATGGTAAGTTTTTAAATGTCTTTACTTTAAATAATTGGTCTTCAAACTCGTATAATTAATATAATTGAACTGTAATAATTTAAAAACTAATTACATCATTACCACGCCATCGTTTCCGCGCCAAGCTGCCGGTCCCGGGGTACCATTAACGCAGAGTTCCGTGGTTTACATGTTTTGGCAACGCAGTAAACCTGTTAAGTTTACGGTACTAAAATAAATCTAATCTCTATTTTATAAGCTTAATTGTTGGCGTTATTCGCGAAAAATCGTTCAAAAACATACTTTTTGACATGCAATTTCTGAACTTTCAGTAACGAAAAACTGGACAGTTCGATGCACATAAAAAAAAATTAGAGGTTTTCTACAAATTTTATAATCATATCCTGGATTATTCATTGTCTTTATAAAACATGTCTACCTCAGTCAATTAGTTAAATCAGTCTAATTCTATCTAAAACTGTTTTATTCTCTAAAGAGAATATTTATCTTTACCAGTACATACTTTCCTGTGGAAAATTAATGATAATAAAGAGGGTTAACACAAACTGGATTTCCACGCCAAGATATCAAGAACATTCAAAACAATTGGCGGAGGCCTATGTTCAGCAGTGGAATCTAAAAGCAATGTACTGGTAATAATAATGAAGTGTGAAAAATGCAGATGTTTTCCCCTTATCGGAAAGCGTTTAAATTAGATGGACCTTAAAATTTTACGTGAAATCTAGTATTAATACATATGTAAGAAACCATTACCTGCAATTCTCTATATTCATTCTAAAACCTCTTCTATTGCTCAATTTCAGTTTCACTCAATCAACTAAAATATTCCTGCTAAACAAACCAAATGAACGAAAAGTTTTTACTTAAACTTTTTGTCTTTAAGTCCACATTCCGAACAAACAATAAGTTATACCTTCGTCAACTTCGTAATTAGTTTTTTTGTGCCGAAAAGTTTAGTAGAACCGGTAAGACTCTTAGGGAAAATTGTTTGACACGGAATTGAAAACCCGAAGAATAGGAATGTTTTACCGGTAAAGTATATTTCATTTCAGGTAACATAATGAAATGAAATTTAATTTTTGTACGTGGTGAAATAGGATTTTTATAAATATGTTTGCAAAGAACAGATGACAATAATAAAAATTAATATTACTGATGTTTCTTGTTCAGTATGTTAATAGAAAGCTCTAAAAAATTTCTGCGCTAATTAATAGTTTTCCAATCCATAAAGAAAACGAATAATTTAGAAAGGTTTATTATTAAATTCCGAAAGGGATATTTTACGAGGCGAGTAGGACGTTTCCAGGGAAAGCCGTAGGAGAGTCCTGGAATCTAAAACCTCAATACTCCGGGAGTATTGGATTTTAGGAAGTGTAAGACTTCTAAATTCCAGAAAAACTGGAGGAGAGGTGATGAAAATACTAAAAATATGTCTAAGCTCAAAGGAACAAATTTAAATGGCCAAAGAGACACTAAATCTCAAGTGAGTGTTCGGGCTAGCTTCAATGCACTGAATTGTTAAAGATACAAAGCAGATAGCAAGGATAATGAGCTAATGAGACAAGAAACGAAATGAGACCTGTTAATATCAAATGTGATACAACTAAAGAAGATCACTACTATTATAATTATATTTTATCAAAATGTAGTCAATTAATTATATGCATATGAAAAGTTTACACTAGTAAATAGAAAATAACAAAAAGGTTAGATAGTCAAACAACTTATCTTTACAGCCCCATAAGTCCATAGGAAAATTCCTCTTGGCACGGTTACATCAGTTTGTGGCTGTAAGGACAAACCCAGGGGAGTCTAATGTAGTCAAACCAGGCACTGGTCTATCTGCTCCAAGAAATCGGTAACTCCATAACTAAGTTGTTAACTATTCAAGAAATTTATTATTTTTCAGTGAATATTCTTAAATGAATATTGTCAAGTGACGGAATCTAAAAGGATTAATTATTAGATTTAGTTACTATTTTATTTAATACTTGTAGCAGCATAGATTGACTGCACCAAAACAAAAACATCAGGTTAGATCAACATCATGTCAAAATTTGCGCAGTTACTTTGGTAGACATGGCAGGCTTGCGCCATGAAAAGAACATGCGCAGAATACAGAAGGCTGTACCACATTTGTAGAACCTTTTATATTCCACCAAAAAAAGTTAGATAAAAAGGGAACCAAAAAAAAACTTAATGATAACGACATGGACTAAAACAGAATTTAAGTTTAACTATATAAAAAATGACCTTCTGTTCTTTGCAAGTAAATCAAGGAAATTTTATATATAAATTATTTCGGAACTCAAAAATAAATCTCTAGAGAAATACTAAACTGCAATGATAAATTTTATTGTATGATAAGGAGGTAATACGTATGAAATGATGTACTTACTTGGAACACGCCCCCACGCCAAAAAAAAATTCTTTTTTTATGTGGAACTCTTATAAATGACTGTTGATTTTATTAAAAAAAATTACTTATTATTATTATTGAATTATATTCTTCCCCCAGGTTATCTTCCTTGCTCCAATTCCGTCTCTTTTCGTGAGAAAATTTCACTGATTGGCGTGTCTGCGCTGAGTTCTGACCAAAAACTGATCGTTCTCGTACGGACTCGACCAATCTTCCTTTCAAAGCGACTACTGCGCGTGTGGGGAAAAATTTCCATTTAAAAATCGATCGCTGGCGGAACACAAGAAGTTTCTTGAGGGGTTTTAATTGGACTAGTCAGTAGCGTAAACGCTACAAATCCTGCTAGTCTCGTAAAATTACTCTTGGATCGTGTTAAGTACAGTATTTTTTCTGCTACCGTTTTGTATGTTAAAAAGAATATATGGATAAACTGTACTTACGAACTTTTATTAAACACTTTAAAGTTACTCTCGTGAATAGAACATTATAAAAATCTACTTATAAATATTAATAACACAATTAACAATTATTTACATTGATATTGTTCTGTTGTATGCTGGTATCGATAGTGTCTACATCGATGAAGTGCTCATTAATTTTCAATTTCAAAACAGTTAAAGATAAGTTTTTCAGATAGTAAGAAATTATAAATAAATGTAGGATTGTTCTTTATATTTTAAATTGGATGATTCTTCAAGTGGCGAAAAGCCACCCCCTGATAAAGATGAAAACATGGAAACTACAAATACCCGTTTTGATTTAAATAATAGGTACAGGTCTTCTGATAAAGGCCCATATTTTGTTTTTGTAGAGTCCATCTCAAGTTCAAAAAGTCCAAGAAAGCCCCAAAACACCAAAATTAAATATCTCAATATCCAACAAAACGTTAATCGAAAATGACAAACAATGAGTTAAAGGAATCAATAAATGAAAACAACACAGAATATGGAACACATTTAAAGATTTTACCTTGAAAGTAATAGAAAAATGTTCAACAACGTTACACAGGCACAAAAACCAACAATGGATGAGTGATGAAATCCTGGAATTAATGGAGCAGAGAAGGAAACTGAAAGGTAACAAGACAGAATATAAGGAAAATCAGAAACTAATTAAACAAAAAATAAAGGTGGCTAAAGAAAAATGGATGGAGGGACGCCCTCTTTGCACTAAATGTATTACTGCAGAGGTCAAAGGAATGTCAAATGTCGAGATCAAAGGAATGACGTCTTTGCTGTATTTATTGACTATAAAAAGGCCTTTGATCGAGTACAGCATCACAAATTAATAACAATATTAAAAGATAAAGGAGTTGATAGTTAAGACATACGATTAATAGAAAAGTTATACTGGCGTCAAACAACGACAGCTTGTATAAACGGAAAATCAACAGAAATATTTAAAATACAAAGAGGTGTCAGACAGAGTTGTATACTATCCCCACTGGTATTTAATTTATATTTAGATAGAATATTTAAAGAAGCGCTGCATAATTTGGAATGGGGCGTGAAAGTTAATGGAATTCTGGTAAATACAATCAGATATGCAGACGATACAGTTATTTTAAGTGATGACATGAATGAATTACACTGCCTTTTAAATGCCATTGATACAGTGGGAAGAGAGTTTGGCCTAAACATAAACTGTTCAAAAACAAAACACATGGTGTTTAGCAGTTTAGCACATCAAGATGCACGATTATATGTTGATGGTCATATAATTCAAAGAGTGTCCAGTTTTGAATATCTTGGTTGCCATATTACTGAACAACTAGATCCAGATCAAGAGATAAAATGTAGAATCGAGATAGCCCGCACGACATTTTTAAAAATGAGGTCATTCTTCTGTAATGATAACTTGCACAAAATATCCACCATTAATCGTCTGGTGGCCTTTGAAATGTGGCTGCACAGACGTATACTAAAAATTCTATGGACGGCTATGCTGACAAAGGTGGCAGTCCTTGAGAGGGCAAATGCTGCTCGCGAGCTGTTTGATAACATCAAATGTAGAAAGATGTCCTATTTTGGGCACGTAGTAACGGGAGACCGATATAATATTCTTCAATTTATTATGATGAGTAAAATCGAAGGACGCAGAGGAATTGGTAGAAAGCAGGCCTCTTGGTTGAAGAATATCTGGGAGTGGACAGGTATAAAGAAAGCTGAGCAACTCTTTAGAATAGCTCGAGGCAGAGACAGTTTCGCCATGTTAATTGCCAACGTCAAGGAGACTTGATAGGGCACGTTAAGAAGAGAAGAAGAGTCCATCGACCCAAATATTAAACGTTTATCACCTGTCCGAGTAGGTCATTATTTATTCATTAATAACTTTTTTAAGAAATATGTTGTCGATAATAAACTCGTAGGTAAAAATAAAGTGAAAGTAATTTTTAATTCTTACACTTGTGCAAATAGTTTAGTCAATCACGACATAATTATTTCTAACAAATTTATTGCTTATATTCCGAAATTCTTTAATCACAAGAAAGGAATAATTAGACAGGTTGTTACTTTTTTGGACGAAAATTATATGATAAATAATATTATTTCCGACCATGAAAAAATCTGAGGTAAGACGTATGAATAGAAAGCTTATCGATTCATATTTTTGTTCCTAGGTAAATGGTAATTTTACCATTTGAAGGAAATATCATTCCTCAGTATATTATGTTTGATTTGGTATGGTTTCAAGTTGAACAATACATATACCCTGTAATACAGTTGTAACGATGAGTCAGGACGTCACACAGTGATTAAATTGTTTTAAATTTGGTCATACTCTCAGACAGTGTAAGTCCACTTTCAGCTTATGCAAAAGCTGTGGCAAAGGACACGAAGACAACTTCCGTTGTAGTAACCCACAATATTGTCTCACTGTAAAACAAACGATCATACGACTCTAACGAAAAAATGCTCAGCTTATTAACATAAATATAATATTAAAAAAATAATGGCGATTGAAAACACTACATTTAAAAAAGCTGAGTGTATAGTAAAAAATCCATATTATGCCAAAATCACGACACATGAATTTGAATTGCTTAGTAACTTAAATAACTTTCCCCAACTCCCAACTGCAGCAAAGGACCGTACAGTAAATAATTCATTGGTTCCTAAACCTAAACAAAGTTCTAATTCTCTTAAACGAAAAGCCATATGTCCCACCCAATGTAAAACTGCATTATAATTTCCTTTAACTTCTAAAACAAAATCACTGTCACATCCTATAATTCCTAGCCCATATTGGAATGACTTTATGACATAGTTATAAAGAAAAAATACAATTACAAATTTTACAAGAAATTCCAATTGCTTTAGAAAGAATAATTAAACAAATTGACCCCAAACCAGTTTCAGTTGAATTCCAAAAAGTCACTCAAAACGAAACCAAAAATATACTTTATTATTTATCAGACAACGATAGTGATGGGGAATCATAGAACACTTAAATTCTTTAGTGGAACTGTCAATCAATTAAAAAACACAAGACTTATTTGCTTAATTTTCTAGGAAGTCATACAATTAATGTCATTCTTCTGAACAAAACTTGGTTGTCACAAAATAAAAATTTATATATTAAAGGTTTTAATAATGTTAGAGTTGATCGACGTGACGGCTATGGAGGCGTTTCTGTTTTAGTTGCAAACAACATTTCCTTTTTAGATATAAAATTAAAAACAAATTATAATTCAAATATAGAAGTTTACGGTGTTTTTCTAGAACAAGTAAAATTACCAATACTATGTGTTCACAAACCTCCTAAAATATAAGTCTCATCCAAAGATTGGGAAAATTTATTTGGACAAATTAAAGGCAGAGGTTTAATTGGAGGCGATTTTACTAGTCATCACTGTAGATGGGGTTCCATACAAAATAGTGCACAAGATAATATTCCAGCTGACGCTTTAGACAATACAAGTCTAATTTTACTCAATAACGGCAGACCAACCAAAATATCCAGACCAAATAAATGTCCTTCAATAATAGACTTGACATTAGTATCTCCTCATTTAACAAGCTTCACTACCTGAAATCCTCTAAATGAATCACTAGGTATAATCTACATCCTTATCCAATTCACCATAGATTTGAAATATTCTCCAAGAACAATCCATACCTCCACAAAATGAAAAGAGTCTTCAGCGAACTGTAGTTTCCAGTATATTGAAATTACTAGAAAATCCGATAAACATCCAAGAACTGGATGCAGATATTAAAATATCAAAATCTACTGCGCCCGGAAAAGATTATAATCGCTTATTCGATAATTAACCACCTTGCCGACAAGGCAAAAAATTGTTGATTAAAAATATTTAATGACTGGCTTCTGAAAGGAAATTATATTGACAAAATGAAAGAAACAATTATATGTCTTTTTATCAAACCCAACAAAGACAAAACTCTCTCATCGTCTTATCGATCCATTTCTCTATTGTCTTGTATAAAAAAAAACTTTCGAAATAATTATCAAAAATCATCTTAACTGGACAGTCGAATTCTATAATCTTTTGCCAAGTACTCAATATGGATTTCGATCTGATCTTGGAACACTAGATGCAATAAATTACTTAACAACAGATATCCAACTAAATTTTTTTATAAATAAATATTTAGCATGTCTTTTTCTAGACCTTAAAGGTGCTTACGACTGTGTTAATTTAACAGTAATGCATTTAAACTTATTCAAACTGGGGTTAACCACAAATTTATCCGCTAATATGGTTAATATTTTTAGCAACCGAACTTTATATATCAGAGACCATAGTAATCAGTTACATGATCCAAGAATAACTCATACAGGATTACCACAGGGGTCTGTATTAAGCCCAATTCTCTTTAACATATTTTCGGCAAGTATAAACGGCATTTTTGTTGATTCCATAAAATGTATTCAGTATGCCGATGATATAATATGTATTTACTCCGTCCCTGGTTCATATGACGATTGTGTGGAGGTCCTGGAACACATCGTGAAACTAGTGGATAATTGGGCTAAAGACCATGAACTTACTATATCCCTAGAAAAATCTGCCATTATCATATTTACAAGAGATATGATACATACGCCTGATAGTTTAAACCTGTCAGGATATGATATACCCATTGTCACTGAGTATAAATATCTTGGTATAATCCTAGACCCCAAATTACTATGGTCCAAGCATACCCAATATGTAAAAAAAGACGTGAGAAAGGCATCAATCTCCTTAAATGTGTCACCTGCAGAAAATGGGGTTCTGATCCCAAAGTTGCATTGAAGTTTTAAAGGACCTACGTGCAATCAATTTTGGATTACTGATGTGTGTTATATGGATCAGCAAGCAATAAACATTTACTAAGAATAGATCGTATTCAGGTTAAAAGTTTGAGATTAACTTTGGCTGCTATGAAATCAAAACCTTGCCCCCTGTTACTTGCTAAAAGAAATAAAATGCCATTAGAAAATCGTAAAAATTTATTAGCAATAATATGGGTATTAAAATTAAGGGCTAGAACAAGCGGCTTACTAAGTATGCTGTATGAATTATCCATACAAAATCTAGTAAAAAATTATTGGAAAATAAAAAATTCACCACCATTAGCGGATGCCTTTCTGAAAATCAATGATTTACCGGTTATATTTACAAAAAAACTTCATGATACCATTTTATAAATTAGAATTTAATACGATCTTCAAAAAATCAAATATTATATTTTTGAAATATTCAGATTCACATAAAACAAATAACAAGCTGTTGAACTCCATACTGAGTGAATATACTCATAAAACTATAATTTACACAAATGGCTCTAAATTAAACGATGGAAAAGTAGGGTCTGCAGTGTATATTCCTTCCGAAAACAGATCACTTAAAATAAAGCTTCCTCCACATTGCTCTATTTACAATGAACAAGCGGTAGCTATTAGAAAAGCCCTGGATTGGTTAGAGCACGTAATTTTGCAAGATGCTGTGATCATCTCAGACTCCAAGTCAGTTCTTAGTGGACTAAATAATACTGAGTTAAATCATAACACATGTGAGCTGATACGTGACATTAAACAAAAAATGAGAAATAAAGATGTAACATTTATTTGGGCAAAAAGTCACTCCGGGATAAAAGGTAATGAAATAGTAGACGAGCTCGCTAAGGATTCTACTCATTCGGGTATACAAGAACATATTTACACAGTATCAGATCCAGTCAATTTTTATAATAAAAAAATAAATTTTAACTGGCAAGACAGATGGAAAATATTGGCAAATAGTTCAAATAATCATTAGTACAAGATTCATCCTACGTTAGCATCCAGTTAATTACCACACATGACAGAATTACCACACATATTCAACTATAATATACTAAACCATCAGCAGCAACTATCACAAGATTAAAAACGAGTCACGGTGCTGTTCCTGTTCACCTGGCTAGATTAAACATTTTAGAATCAGGAAAGTGTTTATGAGATAATATTTCCCAATGTGTTATTAATCACATCCTGTTTGTATGTATTAAAAATAAAACACTCTCATCTACGTTTTATGACAAACTGGTAAAAAGTAGTTTGTAACTTCCAGTAAACATAACCCACCTACTGTCACTGAATCAGAAATCTATATATGAACTCATATGTAATCCTTTATATGCATCCGGATATATAATATAAATTTGGTACAATCAAGTTTGAATTGATAAACGTAACATAAATGATTTAAAAGTCTGTGGAAAAAGGATAAGTTTCTATGCCAAATACACTATCATCATCATTATCATCATCATTGATATTGTTAGGAATATTAACAGCAGTGGCAGTATTAAAATTAGTGTTAGACGTGTCTTCATATCTCTTTCTTGGCTTTACGAAAATAATTCATAAAGAGCGGCTTTAGTAGTTTCACCAATCTCATCTGAAATAATTTTGGTTTCACTTTAACTGCTGATTTTCATTTTTTGGACTTGAAAAACGAAAATTTGAGCAAAAACACAAAAATAATAAAATACAAAGTTGATTTTATTGTCAAAGCCGTTACCTAGCTCCCAAAATCGTCCAGAAAGTGAAAAAATTGGTACCGAAAGTAGCTTTTCGGTACGAGTTGTGTAAAATGGTACTTTCGATTTAATAAATCATACCGAATTCGATTTCATAAATCATACTCATTCGGGACGGCTGCAAAAAAATGTTATTTTTATATTAATTCGTAAAATTTTTAAATCTTGTAACATCTGAGACAAAATAGTTTTAAATAAATAATTTGCTTCATTCACACAGACTATTAAATTCTTTATTTTGCTTTACGACCGATTTAAGTTTACAGCCAGAAGAAAGCTATGAAATTTCTTATGCCTTCTTCTCAATTTATGGGTCTCCATAAAACTTAAAACGTTTTCTAAAATGCGAGATTTTTGTAGGAAATTGAACAAAGATGTTATCTTGTTTATATCATATGAAACTTTATACCTAATATTATTTTCAATGTTCGTGAATATTTGTAAATCTGAAAAAAGACTATAAATTGTTTTTTTTTATTGATTTAGTTAATGTCGTCCGAACCACTGAGGTTATAACCGACAACAATGAAAAACAAATATTAGAACAAAGAAAGGTAAATATTATTTACATACTAACATGGAAGAAGATTGATATATGTAATTTGTGATTAACTAACCGACTAGATTTTAATTTAAATATCTTTTATGTCTATAGCCGTTAAAAACTTCATAATATTGTTTAGATGATTGTTGTCCTTGATGTTGTCCTTGATGATCCTTGTTCAGATGATTGATATCCTGGAAAATTTGACAATCAGTTAAAATATGTTATACTGCACTGTTGGTTTGACAGTGGTTGCAGTATGGTGGATTGTCTCTTGTAATTCGGTAAAGATATGTGTATGGCGGGTGTGACCAAGTCGAAGTCGAGAAAAGATGACTTGTTTTTTTCTAGGTAACACAAAGGCTTCTGTTAAGCATTGTCTTTAATTTGCCTTAGTTTTTCGAAACACTGCGACCATTTATTTTGTCACGCACAACTAACTACGTTTTTTAGGCACAATTTAAGATCACTTGGTACTATTTTAATAAATTGCACTTGACCATCACTTGTCGCAGCTTTGTGAGCTAGACGGTCCACAATCTCGTCACCTTGTATTCCAATATGAGATGGAACCCAGATTAATACCACGTGTTTGTTTTCCTTTGCAGCATTTTGAAGTTCTTTGTAAATGTCTTTATGAATAGGGTTGCTGTAGTATATGTTTTGGTTGTCACAAAGTGCATTCATTGAGTCGGTTATGATTATGTAATTTCGCTGATTCATTTTGTTAATGAATTTTAGAGCTTCAAGGATTGCGTATAATTGGAGATAGTTTAGTTGTTATGCAACTTAAATTTAGCATTATGAGTATTGAATAAAATGGCTGCGCCGACTACGTCCGTTGTTTTTAATCCATCTGTGTAGATCTGTCGGTAGTCGCTAAATCTATCCATAATATCTTTGAAGGGTTTATTAATAGGGCTGGTGGGGCTTCATGTTTAATAAATTTTGATAGATTAGTGATTACTGGTGGTTTATTTACAGTCCATGGAGGAGGATTGTTTTCGGAAGGCTGGTATATTGTCGGAAATATTATGAGTAGATACTCTATACCATTCCTGGTGCACTTTGTGGTGGGAGAAACCGGTTCCAATCAAGGTCGAGGTCGAGGTCAAGGTCGAGGTCAAGGTCGAGGTCGAGGTCAAGGTCGAGGTCAAGGTCGAGGTCAAGGTCGAGGTCAAGGTCGAAGTCGAGGTCAAGGTCCAGGTCAAGGTCGATGTCAAGGTCGAGGTCGATGTCGAGGTCAAGGTCGATGTCGAGGGCAAGGTCAAAGTCGAGGTCAAGGTCAAGGTCAACGTCAAGGTCAATGTCAAGGTCAAGGTCAGGGTCAAGGTCGAGGTCAAGGTCAAGTTTGAGGTCAAGGTCAAGGTCAAGTTAAAGGTCACGCAAAGGTAAAGTGTAAGGTAACGCAAAAAGGTAAGGTAAAGATAAGGTAAAGCGCAAGGTAACGCAAAAATCAAGTTCAAGGTCACGCGAATGACATTAAAGGTCATGTCATGATCTAGTTCCAAGTCACGGTGACAGCTAATGTTAGGAAAGGTTATTAGTATAATAAAACTCTTAATAAAAAAATAATACCTTCTTAATTATTTATTACACTGTTATACATGTTTTTTAAATTTTCAAGCGCAGACTTACACAAATGACAACTAGATTGTGCCGGTGCTGAACCTTCAAGCTCTGTTCTCCACTCAGGACGATTAAAATGCACAAAACATGGCAGACGAGTCTGAACTTCAAAATCTTGAACAGCTTTTGTGGGTAATTTATACCAAGATCGTAGTAATTCCACCGGTTCCACACATTTTCTAAAGTATGGTAGGGTAAAATTTTCTAATTCTGCTTCAGTAAACTTGTACAAAGGTTTTCGCGGATGTTGAACCATTAATTTAGCTTTGTGACAACACTCCATTGCTATTAACCTGTTAATATTCTTAAACATCAAATGTACTTACTTTTTATTTATGTAAATCAAGGTCACCTCTACGCAGCAACTAAGGCATGCGCAGTGTTTAAAATGTAAACTACATAAATTGAGGATTGTAAAAGTGATGTTTAGTAACATTTGGTTCGTCGTAATATAAGTTAAACAGTAAATAATTTTCAGTAGATTAGTAAAATTTTGTTCGTCGTGAGATCAGAAAGGTAATAAATATTTTTTAATAAATATTGTTGCTAACATTATTAATTTTAGAATTTAGTCATGGATTTGTGTTTAGATGGTACAAAGTCTCTCAACGTAGCTGAAGCTGTCCGAAATTTGCAATGGGTATTTAATGAAAAGGCATACGATTTTGAATACGAAGCCGAACTAGCTACCATAAGAACAAGAAGATATACGGTAGAAGAGTGTAACGAAAAATCAGTAATATACCATACGGGTGCGAGAATCTGCGAAGATTATTTATCTGATTTAATTTGCATGTGTTGCTTTTTTAAAAAAATAAAAAATCTAGGGCTGATTGATTTCTTACATCAAATCAAAGATGTTCTACCCAAACCCTGTTTTGAAGATGATGGGGTAGATACTGTAAATACATGTAAATACAATAAATAAATAATATATTTTATTTTGTAGTTTTCATTTCTACACAACATATCGTTTAAACAAGAATTGGAGGAATTTATGAAAAAAATTAAAGAACTAAAGGAAAAAATAAAACAAGTCGAAGACAAGCAAATAATGTTTAAATCATTTAGTAAACTACACTTAACTAAATTTCGCAGAAAAATTAAACCGTATACTATGTAATTTTTGTTAAAATAAATAATTTTAGTACTAATTAGTTGTTTCTTTTACAATATTTATAACTAAGAAATAAAACAAAAATAATATAATATACATTTTTATTTTTGCATTAAAAAAGTATTATACAACCAAAATACATTAGATAAAGCACAAATACATTTTTCACTATTATGATAAAAACAAGCAGGTTTCTGAACTTCTAATGATGGTTGTTCATCCAATTCGTATAAAGGAACAGCAATGTATTTTTTTAAATAATTTTTCTTTTCCAAACCTTTGACGTAAACTGCATCAGCGTTTTGTGTAATATCCTTTAAAATATTTGCAAAATGATAAAGAGGTGTAAAACCAAAATTCCAATCAATGCAGTGATGATTTTTTGTTAACCAAGTTGCCTGTCTGTGTAAATCGGAAGACAACATTCTAATAGGAAACGGAGACTTAAATACATAATGACAAATTTGCGTTCCATTAAAAGCAGCAAGTTCTTTCACTACAAATTTATTATTTTCTATTTTAAACCCTTGAACGTCTATTACCAAATTCATTTTAACAACTAACATTTAGACTATGAAGCAGACCTTTTATTGCTGTCTCACAATTTTAGTTAAAGGATTATAAGAGAATTCTTTTTCATGCAATATCAAGCAATAAGCGGAAACATTGTTTCCTACAGACTTACTAGTTTCAAATTCTATTCTTAAAACAACAGAGCCACTTTGAATTATTTCTTTTTGTCTTGAACAATCAGTATGTACTATAGGGGCATTCTTTTTAAATTCTTCTGGACTGAATATTGGTTGATTAGTTTGAATATGATAATAAGATTCTTGGAAATTGGCAAACATTTCATACAACGTTGCAAAACGGTTAGTGTCAAAATCTAAGTTGAGATCTTGATAAGGATATCGCTCCGAATTTAGAAACATACGGATATTTGTTAGATTGCAGTGATCAAATTTACTCATATCTTTTAGCATTTTTCCTTTTCGACCATCATGGAAAGCTACTACAATGTGTCGAGGACTTTCTAGCTTTGTAGTTGTTTTTACTGGCCAAGTATGACGTGTTGAATTATTTAAAGTGGGATACTCGACCAATTCCCAACTTCTAAATTTAATAGGTAGTTCTATGTTACTACGAACTATTTTGTTTAATCGCAATTGTTCGCTAATATTGGGTAAAATATGAGGTACATTCCAATATAGTTTATTAATTGCAATTTTTGGTTTTTCTGTTTCATCTGTAGCAATAATAGCATCAATATCATCTTTGTCTCGTATCAAGACTAATTCTTGTCTCATGTTTATTATAATTTTTTGAAAATCTTCGAAAAATCCGGACCAAATTTTTAACGGTATGCAAACGTTAAAATTCCCGTGGTTATCAATTACCAGTTTATCTCCTTTTGGAAACCATCCAGCATTTTGTAATAGTTTACTCTGATTTTCATTAAGCGACAAATAATTTTTCAAAGTTGAAATTAAACCAATATTTCGTACAGAATCGATTATAACACCGTTTAACTCATACCTTAATTCTCTAAATAAATATGAAATACCATTATTAATAAATTGAAATTTTGTTGGAACCTGATTTTTATCGGTTAACATTTGACCTTCAATGTAAATATAACTGTTACATGGTAAAGTATAGGCGTCTAAATCTTGGATAGGAATTCTAATTTCATCATTATAGTTTAAATTTGATGTGTATGGTTGATAAGTGTGATACTGATAATCTTCAATGGTTGTATCGCTAAAAGGTTGACCCAACACATGTAACATTTAAATTATATTAAGACTTGATAATCAAGAGATTTCAAAAATTTACGATTTTGAGATGTTAACAGCTTAGATGTTATCCTTCTACTAATTGTTTTAATGAGATGACGTCTTTTATAGGAATGTTTGTTATAATTACCTCGATGAAACTGCAAAACCATTTTACTCAATTTTTCTAAGATGTAGCCGAACAGTAATTGTTTCCTTATTAAAATTAACTAAATTTCCTTGTTGATCTAAAACTCGTACAGTTATGTTGCTTATCGTCTTGTTGCTTACAGGATAATACAAGATGGTTAATGGTTGTTCAACTATTTTATACCCATTAGGAACTTGAGGAAAAAATTGATGAATAATATGCACAGCCTTTCCATTTAAGAAAGATCCAACAGCAATATTACAATCAATACAGATAGTATTAACTTTTAAAATATTCACCACATTCGTGGATAAATGAAGTTTATTTGGTGTAAGTTTAACTCTTTCAAAACCTAGTAAACTTCCTATAGAATTATCAACATCAAAATTAATCCAATCACTACTTTTAATACTAATTCTATTTGTATTTATATCGGGTTTCATACTAATTATGCTAGCGGTTTGAATCATTTCATTTTTAATAATTTTAATAATATCGTCAACTTCGTAGGCACCTACAGGAATTTTAAAGGTAAACTCACTGTTTTTACCCCACACAAAAACATTATTATGAATATCGACATTTGGAATACTGTTAAAAGTGTCAAAGTTTGCAACACCAATTTCATAATTGAAATTCTCATCAAGATAAATGGGTGGATTATAATCATCACTGAGAATTGATGATTCTCCAGTAAGGGTGAATGTGACTGACATGATGGTTCAAGTATAAATGATACTCACTGATTAATTATAGTAATTAAATAAAAATCTTAAACAGTTTTGACCACAATTAAAAGAATTAAAATTTTGAATGACATCATAGTTATATACTATAGTAACGTTTCCATTACTTTTAAAATATCGTACTAATTCAGTAGGAGGAGGTAAATTTCCATAACTATCAAAATAAGTAATTACCGTATCTTGTTTAGCATATGCAGTCCAATGTGTACCATTTCCGTATTTAGTATCGTGGTTTACTATACCTGATTCATGTTTTCGTATTACATGAGGTACAGAATCACGCATAAAAACTCCACGAAAATGGGGAATATGTAACAAACCAGCATATTTAACAAGATCTACATCAGTCATTGCTCGTTTAGGTAGCTTTATCGGGAGTTTCTTGAATACGGTTTTAAACGGAAACCTTTGCCGCGATGTTTTATTCCGTAACCTTTGTATGGTCTTAAATAAAACCCCGCTCCTTTTTTCGCTGTTTGTTCCATTACCAAATTATGTCTTTGTTGTTCAGCAAGTTTTTCGCGGTCAGCTTTGGCATCATTTACCGCCTTGGCAATTCCAGCTGCACCTCCCCCAACAGCTCCTAAAGCTCCGAGCAATGGTAACAACAAAGGTAAAAAACCACCTTTCTTGGGAGCTCGAATAATGCGTTTCTTTTTTTTTTTTCAAGGCACCTCCTTTTTTTGGTTTTTTTGAAAATCCCATACCCAATTTACGTTTACCTTTCATTGCTGTCGTTACAAACCAAGCTGCAATCTTTTCACCTAGTTTAGCGTCTTTTGATTTCACCCGTTCCCACGCTTTATTTTCCAAGATTTTATCTGCTTCGTGTCTTTCACTTAAATTTTTATGTTGTGAATACGCAATGTCGTGTGCTTTACACGCAGCATCTAATGCATTAATTCCTTCGTCCCCTCTCTCTAATCTTTGCTGCAAGTGAGTTCCAGGACCACAAAATCGGTATCCAGGTATATGTGCTTCGAATGGAAGTTTGTTAATGAGACTATTCACTAATCCTTTTCCTTGTCGACGTGTTTTCACTTTTGCACGCTTTACCATTATGATACTTATATATAAATTACAACCTATTTATACTATCAGTTATCACTTGAACGTTATGAAGATCATTCAACAAAAGAATCGTTTACCTATTGAAAATCATGATAATAACGATGAATTTAAAACGGGAAAACATGGTTGTTTGTTTGGAGGTGATTCTAAAAGAGGTCTTATTGTTGGGGCTAGTGGTTCAGGAAAAACCAATGCTATGCTATCTTTAATTGATCATCCCAATGGTTTAAGATTTGAAAATATCTATGTGTATTCTAAAAGTTTACATCAACCAAAATATGCATATTTGCGAACTTTAATTAGTCCGATTAAAGAAATAAGTTATGAGGAATATGGTAATGTAGACGACATTATTGCTCCGGAAGATATAAAAAATAATTCTGTTATCATATTTGATGATGTAGGTTCATGCAATCAAAAAATTATTCAAAGTTACTACTGTTTTGGTCGTCATAGATCCACAGATGTTTTTTATTTATGTCAAACCTATTCAGCAATACCTAAACAACTCATTAGAGATAATGCTAATTTTCTAATAATTTTTAAACAAGATATGACAAATTTAAAGCATATATATGATGATCATGTAAATATTGATATGTCCTTTCAAGATTTTAAAAATTTATGTTCTCACTGTTGGAAAGATAAATTTGGTTTTCTAACCATTGACAAAGATTGTCAATTATCATCTGGTCGATATAGAAAAGGCTTTGATGCGTATATTAGTATATAAGCTTAATAATTTACTTATATTTCCTCAGTTATAATGAATCCTCAACTTGCTAAACAACTAATTAAAGGTAGGCAAGCTTTGAAACAAAAATATAAACGTTTAAAAAGTGGTATGGCTAGTTCACAAATACAGTTGGAAAAAAACTATACACCCATCACTAAACCGATCAAAGAATTGCTTACCGCATTGGAATCAAAACAACCATCTGTTAAACAAGAAATCACTACACCACAATCAGAAAAAGAACTTCTTGGAAGTAAAAACTTAAGTCCTATTAAGAGAGATCCATCCACCTTTAGAAAAATAGCTTTTTTGACACCACCACCTCAATTAAGCAGCACACAATTAGGATCCAGCACCCTCCCTACAGAACCCATTAATTTGATTGAAACCCCTTATGAATCCAGAACGCAATTGAATGAATTTATAGATGATACTATTTCACAATTTTATCAGACCGATCCTGAAGTATCGCATGATTATTTTAATCAATTTACAGCACCACTTCCAAGAGATTTTATTGAGGGAATGGTGCGTGACGTAACAGGTAAATATGATCATATTTTGGGTATATTCTACGATCCTAAAGAAAAAAGTTTTTTATTGGAGATTCAGAGATCTACTTTGATGGATCTACTATTGGAATAAAAGGAGTGATTTACCCTGGTACTCTCGGACTTTACGAGTTGTTATTTTTAAAGAAACCTGTTACATATACTGAGCAAGACATAAGCTACTATGTTGATATTATACAACGGACTAATGCTTACCGTAGGAATAATAATAGTGCTTTACCTATTCGTACATTTTCAAATGATATAAAAGACAAGTGGCTCTACATAGTAAAACCCAACTTAATTGAACCCATACGTCCTAGATCTGGTTCAATACCATCAGGTGTGCTTACGCGGGGAATGTCTTCCAAACGTGGTGGAAAATTAACGTTGAAATCTTCCAAAATTGGTGGAAAAATGACGTTGATGTCCTACAATAAAAATCCTATTGAGTACAAATATTTTGATGATTTTAATGAGTTAATTGATAGACTACGATTGCTTGTAGCTTCTCAAGCAGTGGGTAATAACGGACACAACAATGAAATTATTTCAATAATTGAGGAATTGCGGGAAAGTGGGGTTATCGCATAAAGTACATAAATATTGCAACTTTTGTTAAATATCATTCAGTGCCAAAATGCCTCTTAACAGGTTCAACCAACACTACCTAACATCTCAAACCTGTGATGTTGATGAAATTGTCTCAGAGCCACTACAATCTCAATTTTACATTTGCCAGCCTGCCGATTATTGTAGTGTGTGTGTAATTACTATTCGTGGACGTAAAGACCTAAATGTTAGCAAAGATTATTTTGTATTGGATGGCAAAAACATTCTATATACTATGTCTGTAACTGGAAAAGTAAAAAATGTTAAATGTTTCCCAGAACCGCTTAAAATGAAGTATAACAGTTCATCAACCATCATAGAAGATTTGGTTGATAACAATGTTTTGACGAAAAATGATGTATTATCATTTCCACTCGTTCAGTTCAAGTCATATAATGAAATTTATGTTGAATTGACACTATCTTGTCCGTTAGTAAAAACGTAAATAAAAGACAATATATATTTAAATTTATTTTTTATTTTTGTGTAATACAATTATTTTGATGATTCTTTATCAGCATCAGTTTCATATAGCACAGATGGAAGATAATCTTTTAGGCGATTTAAATAAGTATCCAGTTCTACTTTTCTTAACAAGGATACAAACCCATGTAGACAAATTTGCTTTTTTAAAAACAAATCGCAAATCTCATACCCTTTTTTATATTTCGTTGACTGGTAAATACAATAGTTGTCATCAAAATATCCTCTTCCATATACTAGTTCATGTTGAGCGTCCCATTCAAGATTAAGAAATGTCTGTTTTAAACTGTTAACACCACTATCTATGTCTGTTATAGAAATCGTTTCTGTATACATATTGAACAACTAACGTGAGTCTGAGTTTTTCTATATATATAGTACATATCCCTCCTACTTTAGTATATAAACAGGTTACGTCAAGAAACTGTTTGCATTATTTTTAAAAATATGCCTTTAAACAAGTTTAATCAACATTATCTTACATTGTCACCTACCTACTCATCAGATGATATTGTGTCAACACCTTTACCACAATTAAAGTCAGCGTTTTATATTTGTGATTCATTTGACTTCCATGTAAAGTGTCTAATTCGTTTAAAAGGAGAAAAGAAAACTAGTCTAAATAAAACCTATTACGTACTCGATAACGGTGGAACAGGATTTAAAAGTCCTTTAACAGCTAAAATTGAAAGTGTTGCACATTATGCAGCAGATGGAGATGTTGATATAAGTTCAAAAACATATAAATTTCATGAGTTAGCCGGTATCACAATTAAAAAAGGTGATGTGATACAATTTAAAATAGGAAAAACAAATAATATCTGTATAGAGCTGTTGTTACAGTGTCCTGTAGAAAAAAATGTCTAAGGCTCAAGTTGTTCATGAACTTCATGCTCCTGCTCGAATTAATTACCCCCGGAGACATGTAATCGTTAAAGGATTGCATGATCTTATACAAGCAGATTTAGCTATTATGAATTCATTTACTAAAAAACAAAGTTTATAATTACATTTTAGTTGTAATCAACGTATTTAGTAAATACGTATGGGCTGCACCTGTTAAAACTAAAACTGGAAAAGAAATTACAAACGCAATGAAAGACATATTATCTCAAATGAAAAAAACTCCTCAAAACTTGCAGACTGATAAGGGCACAGAGTTTTACAATAAAGATTTTCAAACATTAATGAAAAAATTTGGAATTAATCATTACAGTACTTTTACTAGCATTAAAGCAAGTATGGCCGAACGAGTAATTCGAACTTTAAAATCGTTACTTTGGAAACGATTTAGTATGCAAGGTAATTACAAATGGTTGGATATATTACCAGAAATTATATCAAAATATAATAATACAAAACACTTTACTATTAACGCCATACCTAGTAAGGTAAACGATCGCAATGCGAAATATATTACTGCATTTAATCATATAAAAATTGTAGATTCTAGGAGATCAAAATTTCAGAAGGGAGATTATGTGCGTATAAGCAAGGTTCGCCATGCATTCAACAAAGGCTATACTCCTAATTGGACTACTGAAATTTTTAAAATTGTTAAAATTAATTTAACTCATCCTGTAACATACGTTTTAGAAGATGAACAACATGAAGAAATTCAAGGATCATTCTATCGAGAAGAATTACAAAAAGTTAAATATCCAGATGTATATTTAATTGAAAAAGTGGTGAAACGAAAAGGAAATAAGATTCTTGTAAAATGGCTTGGATTGAAACAACAGTCTTGGATTAATAAAAATAATGTTGTATAATTTATATATTTTTTTAAATAAAAAACTTATACATTAATATATTATGTTTTATTCATTACAATAATAATTTTTATACATTTTATTTCTGTGACTATTACTTAAAATTGGAGAAATACATTTTTCCACTTCTTTGATCCGACGATGAAATCGATACCTATCAGCTACATATTGTTCCCAATTTCCTTTTCTAGCGTCTTGATAAGCAAAATTCCAAGTGTGCAGTATATACATTTTATTATTCTTGTTAAATGTAACTTTTTTCATTTAAGTAGCTCAGGATATCTATAAATAATTTCTACTGCTATGGTGTATACTAGTGGATTTGTATCTTTTATATATTTAAGTACGTTTAAACCAGCATCTGTAATATTACTGCAGTTTTTAACTCCCAATTGCAAAATTTTAAAAGAGATGATGAAATTTATATTTTTATATGCATCCAAAATGCAATTTAATATCGGTGATACTTTCCAGAGTTCCAAAATAGAGCTTGTTCCTAACCAAACTGTATTTATATCCCTTGATATATTAAGCATCCTCATGTTATTAATATTTTCAAACTGCAACCAAATCTTCTCAAATTTTATTTTCTCTGATTTTTGTGAATAGTGAAAATAAACGTCAATTAGTTCTTTATTCAATAAAAATTGTTTCCACTCTTCATAATTAAAAATGATAGAGCCATTTGTAATTCCACATATTCTGATGCATGGTTCGAAAGATGATCCAAGTATACTTACAGCAACATATTCATTAGGATTTGCTCTATTCAAGTAAAATCTTCTCTCACCCAAGTAAATTCTTGAACTACACATGATGACTGCATTGATTTTACAGTTTAGTTTCTTTTTATGTAGGATGATAGAGGTGGGAATAATACAAAAACAACAAGAACAGTTAAATTAATATTTATTTTTAACGTGTTACAAAATCATTGATGTTTAAAATGTCAGATTTAAACTATAGTGACCCCAAGGAAGGGTATTATATGAATTATTCATTAAAAATCTTTTGTCATCAAAAGGACTTAAACCAATTTTTGTTTGCTCTATACTAAAAACATTATGAGCATCTGAACGAATTAAACATTGAGAAATACATTTTTCCGAATTTTGTTGAAGACAATCTATGTAATCATTAAACGTAATTTTGTTGTTAATAACACAATATTTAACCCCTTTTGATTTTTTTACAACAGTATTATCCTCACATTTATAACTATACATTTTAGATCTTAAACCAACAAAATGCGTTATAATTCTACCACTAGCTTCGTCTTTCATTAAACCTGGAACTTTTTTATTAAGTAGGGGTATATTATATGGATTGTTAGGAGCATAGTCACTTGTATCAAATCTATGAATATCAGTACATATAATTTCTTTATACAAGTCGTTACATTTAATTTCAAATATAAAACTATCAGTATCTGTATACATAATTTTGCAATTATTTCCTAATTTTGGTAATATATAATTATAGTAAAATTCATACATACATGTTTTTGAAATGTCTAAAATAGACATTCCAATATATAAAGGTTTATTAAATATAAGCTCAGTTTTTTTCATTTCAATTGCCATTAAATCAGCGTCAAATATTGTTCTGTTATGAAATTTTGGACTAGCTATTAAATTTTTTGCACCATATCGACCTTGCCACTGTCTAGTCAATTTTACAATTCTGTGTTTCCGGATATTTTCCATAGTTTTGCCGTAAATACTGTTGACTTTAAGCTTAAAATGATTCTGCTCAAACTTACTTTTAGCTTTAGTTCGAAGTTCTGTATTAAGATCAATATAAGGTTTAAGCCATGCAGATTGTTTAAATTGTAAAACTCTATGAATTTTTGTAATGACCAATCCGTGCGCTATTGCTTGTTTTAAAGCGCGGTAGTGAATAATATAATTTTTTTTATTTGATAGTGTTGTCATTAATTTTGGTAACTTTGAACCCGGAGGTATTTGATGTTCTGAACAGAATGGAAAATCTTTATGCAAATCATGTAGTGTTTGCGGATATTCTATATCCACTTCAAGTATATCCAAAAAATGCATCATCAGGTATATCAGTTACATCAATATTTGTATTAACCCACTTGAAATTACTTATTGGAAGTAGTTGAGACATTGCCCAACCGTATAAATTATTAACATCAACATAAAACAGATATTTATTTGGTTTGGTTGGGTCATAGTATTTCATATATTTATTATTAGCCTCTGAATATCTTGAACAACATTGACTAATACCACCACGAATTCCTTTTTCTATAAATAATATCATATCTACATCACCTAATAGCTCTAATTCACATTTTGTGTACAAAAGCATACAGTCAAAGGAATATCCGGGAATCGTATAATACCATGCTGGATCTAAGCCACTAGTTCTGTGACCTATATCTCTAAAATTTTCAAACACATCTGCCAATAAAAATATATCTGTTTTTAAATATAAATCTGAATACTCTCCCAAATTTTGTATATTGAATTGTTTCCAAACATTAAGTGCATGTTCATATTTGTCATTAGGTAAAGCTTCATCATTTAGTTTGTTATAAAAATGTTCTGGTGATGGTAATTGCGTTTCATTGAGTTTTTCCCATTTATCAATGTAATCATAACAAAATACACCTTTTCGTGTAAGTAACTGAAATTTAGAGTCAGGTAGGTGTTTAAATTCATACTTTAAATTCTTTAACTCTTTAATATCTACTGTAGATACTAATTCATCAAGAGATGCACCTAGAAATCTAAGTGAATCAATAAAACGAAATTTAATATCAGTTGGTAAGTGTTGAGTAAAGGAAATATATTTTTCTTTGTTGATGGGTAGTAATGTAATTTTGCCTCTTTTTGCAAGATCTCTTATTATGAAATGCGAGTCATATCCGGACAAATTATGAAAGCACACAGGTACTACAAATAGTTTTTTAAAATTCAAATTACATATTTCATGTGCAAAACCTCTAAAATCACCAGTAAAATGATTATGATCTCTTACGATGATATCTGTACATTTAAAATTGTTTTCACAAATATGACATTTTAGAGCATATATTGTATTAGGTTTTATTTTCATAGGAACTATATTTTTTATTTTTGATTGAATTATTTGAGCAACGTTTGACATTTCATTTGCAAACCAATCCATACAATCAACTCCACGATAGCTTTTAAAAAATGAAATATTATTATCATATTCACATTTTACAAAATATCCGCAGCTAAATGCAGTATGTTTTTGATACTTTTTACTTTCTACAGATATATCAAGAGGTTCAAGCATTGATTCAAAATCAGCATATATAATAAATGGAGTTCGTTGTTTATAAATAAAATTTTTAAATTTAATTATTTTATTTTCGGGAATTACAATTTTGTAGTCATTCATTTTTTCACATAAAATTAAATGTTTGTTAAGCCGTTCTTGATTAGTAAAATAATTTAAACATCTATCACATATAATTTTTTTATGACCATCCTTATTTAGTTGACTATTTAATAATTTAGATAAATTTTTAATCCAACAATAATGATAAGTAATATTAACTTGTTCATTGTCAAGTGGATCAGGGGCATCATAATCGTTTAACTTTTGAAAATATAAATTTTGAATCATTAGCAAATTAACGTGTTGCTGTAATTTACTTTTAGATAGACGTAACGGAGTTATATTAAATTTTTTTCCAATTAGTTCCAAACCATAAACATTTATTGAAATATTATTTAATTTTTCAAAAACTGCTATTTTATTAAATTTCATTGGAATTTCAAGTCCTTCTAAATTTAAAACTTGACTATAATGTGGATACGAACTAATCCGATTGACAGATTGATTTGCTGGATGTAATGCACTTACTACGCTCCAATAAAAACAAGCTTCATCAAAATTTCTAACGTTTACACAAGCTTTTTTATTAATAATTTGTTGAGGTAATTGAATATAACTCGAACCATTTCCAATTTCATACTTATTAATATTAATCTCTAAAGAAATTACTTTACTTAATGCCCAACCTGAATCACGTTCTTGAAACTCTGATAATTTGTTTAAAATAAAATCAACGATATGTTCATAAAACCATTCATTTAAATTAGTAGATTTATCAATAATTGCATATGGTGTGTGAAAATATTTAAAATCTATCGTTTCTTCATCATCTACTGTTTTTTTTATAAACTTGCCACAAAAGGTACTGTTAACCTTAATTATGTTAAATCTAGATAAAATTAACAAAATTTTAGTTTTAAATAAAGACATAGCATCATTTAAAAACTGTAAAACATCTTTATGTTTTAAATTTACTATGACACCACTTTGAACCCTTCCATGATAAACTGTGGCTAAATCTTCCCATTTAATTGTATAATTATTATCTTTTAATTCTTTAAGCTTATTATAAACAACTGTTAAGTGACTTAATTTTGTTTGCCACATGCGGATATTTCCGATTTCAAAATTTTTTGTTTTTAATGCTTTAAAACATAAACTAATTGCAATATCAACATGTTTAAGCCATGATTCAATTTCCTCAACAGTAAAATCATAATTTTTTTCATAAAACTTTTTAACTAGTTTGTTTACATCATTAGCAAGCCTTTCTGACATTTTAAACTAACACTCACCTTAAGATTTTATAAATTTAAATAAAGCTGCCGGATTGCCTTTGCCTGTGTCCTTTTCTCCAATGAATACTAGCGAATACCTTCCATTCCCCAATTCCAAAATATGATTTTTAAGCACCTCGGTAGATCTAGGTGGTAAAAACACAACCTTATCATCCAGTTCCAAAACAACAGAATCTCCAAATTTTGATGCAGTCACCTTGGCTTCAGAAATTTTGTATGGAGCATTTATTTGAAGTTTATTTAACTTTATAATAGGTTTTCGTTGCCCTTCTAAAAGAAGAAACTCATTTAGTGCTTCTAAATCCATTTTTTCTGAAAACGTATCACAAATTACTAAACTGTTAACACTTAAAACACTTAACTTACCGTTAAATAAAACACCAAACTGTTAAATAACACACCGAGTTAAATTTAAATAATACTGACTGAGATACTTAATGTAACGTAATGCTTTCAGTGAAGACTTTCAACTTACTCTAAAACGCTGTTTGCTTCAGCCTTTTATAGCAAATCTCACCACACATGTCAAGGATATCCGGTGTTAACCTTGATATTGACCCTAACATCGACATATACATCAACCTTTGACCTTTAACCTTTTACCCTTGACCTTCGATTTTTGACCTTTTCCTTAACCTTGAACTCGACCTTGACCTCGACCTTGACATTGACCTTGACATTGACCTTGACATTGACCTTGACATTGACCTTGACATTGACCTCGACCTTGACACTGACCTCGACATCGACCTTGGCCTTGGTCTTACCTTGACCTTGACCCTGACACTGACCTTGACCTTGACCTTGACCTTGACATCACCTTAACCTCGACATTGACCTTGACATTGACCTCGACATCGACCTTGACCTTGACCTTGACATTGTCACTGACCTTGACATTGACCTTGACCTTGACCTCGACATCGACCTTGACCTTGACCTTGACCTCGACATTGAACTTGACACTGACATTGACCTTGACATTGACCTTGACATTGACCTTGACATTGACCTCGACATCGACCTTGACCTTGACCTTGACCTTGACACTGACCTTGACATTGACCTTGACCTTTACATCGACATCGATTTTGACCTTGACCTTGACCTTGACCTTGACCTTGACCTTGACCTCGACATCGACCTTGACCTTGACCTTGACCTTGATCTTGACATTGACGTTGACCTTGACATTGACCTTGACATTGACCTTGACACTGGCCTTGACATTGACCTCGACATCGACCTCGACATCGACCTTGACCTTGACCTTGACATTGACCTTGACACTGACCTTGACAACGACCTTGACCTTGACCTTGACCTTGACCTTGACATTGACCTTGACATTGACCTCAACCTTGACACTGACCTCGACCTCGACCTCGACCTTGACTTTGACCTACACCTTGACCTTGACCTTGACCTCGACATTGACTTCGACCTCGACTTTGACATCGACCTTGACCTTGACCTAGACCTTGATCTTGATCTTGACCTTGACCTATTTGCCAATATAGTCTATTAGCTTATAGAATGTACTAATTAATAAATTAGATTCATTTAGATTATTTTGATTTTTCAATGTAAATCACCCTATATTTATCAAGATATAAATTATAGATAACTCCTGTCGCCTTGTATATTTTAAAAATTATTATTTGTGGTATTAAATGCTTTAAATTAAAAAAAAATAGATTTTTTATCTTCAATTTAAATCACCCTGTATTTTCATAAATTATATACATTTACACTAAGATCTATTCAGTCTATTTGCCTTTTGTATAAGTTTTTCTTTTCTCTTTAATTACACATATTCCTCAAGATAATAACTTTTGGATAACTCTTGTCACCTTGTATATTTTAAGAATTATTATTTGGATAGGTAAATTGCTAAATAGTCTTCATCTTTTTTATTAGACTTGATTTGAATCACCCTATATGTTTTCAGTTACTAATTAATAGTACATTAATCACTAAACAAAATTTTTTTTTTTTTGATTCTTCAATGTGAATCACCCTATATTTATCAAGATATAAATTATAGATAACTCCTGACGCCTTGTATATTTTAAAAGTTATAATTTGTGGTATTAAATGCTTTAAATTTAAAAAATAGATTTTTTATCTTTTTACACATGTTCCATTTAAATCACCCTGTATTTCCATAAATTATATACATTTACACTAAGATCTGTTCAGTCTATTTGCCTTTTGTATAAGTTTTTCTTTTCTTTTTGATTACAAATATTCCTCAAGATAATAACTTTTGGATAACTCTTATCACCTTGTATATTTTAAAAATTATTATTTGGATAAGTAAATTGCTAAAAAATCTTCTTCTTTTTTATTAGACTTGATTTGTATTATCCTATATTTTTATACATTAACTACATTAAATACATTAATTACTAAGCTAGATTTTATTCTTTTGATTCTTCAATGTGAATCACCCTATATTAATCAATATATAACTTATAAATAACTCCTGTCGCCTTGTATATTTTAAAAATTAATATTTGCGATATTAAATTCTTTAAATTTAAAAAACATAGTTTGTATCTTTTTACACATTTTCGATGTGAATCACCCTATATTTCTATAATTTAATCTTCTCAGTATGGTTTGCCTTGGCTGCTAAAATATCCGCATTTTAAGATGTTAGTGAAAGATGCGGTCATTGATCGAACTTTCGAATCGTTTGCTGAATGAAGATTGCGGAATGCAGCCGTAACGATGGGGTCATTAAACAGAAACTAAAAAATTCAAATTAGTATAAGACATATATACTGTTAGGTATCTATGAAAAGCTAATTTTTTTCTCAGTTTAAATTTATTTGTAGTTTTTAGAACGTCGTGCTACATATTGAACAATAATGCTTTAAAATAAATAGTTATTTGCATTTATCTCGAGCTGAGTCTAATGCATCTTTTCTCTATTCTGTTTTCCTAATAATAAAAGAGAAGTATCTTCTTTAAAATACTGTCAAAAATATGTATGGATCCACTGTATTCACCTATAGTATTTTTCTGAATTGGCATGGAATTCATTTAACTTACAGTCAACGTTTTGAAGTCGTAATTTTTATTTTGCTATGTAAGTTTGCTGTACTTTGCAGTTAACATTCCTCTGAACCTAAGTTTGTTGCCCTTTGCTGTTGATAATTTTTCTTCAAGCCAAAGGTTATTTCTCTTTTGCAGTCAATGTTGATTCAACTCAATTTTTATTCTTTAAGTTTCTAGACCTAGGTACTTGTTCCTTATAGTACATTCTATTTTTAGATTGAGAAGAACTTGTTTTCAATTTTTCTCTTTGAAAACTAGTTTGTGGCTAGGTGTATATATGGGAGATATGCCTTTTGTACTATCAGTCTATGAAGAAAACTGAATAGAAACTAAATAGAAAATGCCTAAAAACATTAAAATCTTAGAAAACATTCAAATTAAAAAAGCAAAGTTAGAGAAACAGCCTGGACCTATGTCGGAATTAAAACAATTACTGTTGTCAGAGCAGCCAAAAAAAACTGTAAGTACTTTTCTATTTTAAATTTATTTTTTAACCAATTCCCTTTTTAGTAAATTGTTTGAAAACATTCTCTTTTTTTTAGATGCTTTTTTAACTAATTATCTCTCATTCAAATCTGTTAGAAATTGTTTTAAAACATTATGTATCCTATTTTTGGGTTTTGCCTGCTATTTTTTAACTAATAATCTCGCTTCAGAGAAGTTTAAGTTTAAAACATTCTGTATTGTCATTGAATTTTTAATAAATTATTCTGATATACTTCTTTGTTTTAGATTGACCTAACAATGACAAGTGATGTCATTGAAGAACTATATAGCACTTTCGAGGAGATGCAGCCTCTACCATCAACTTCCAACAATCACAACAACAACAATCCAACAACAACATTAACTAATCCAATAATTAAGGATTTTGGATCCAATATGCGAAAAAAATATAATGACCTGTATACAAACCTGCAGTCGTGGTCTATTTTGTCCGAAAAGTTGGATACATTGGAAAAGCAGAGGGATGAGATTGATGGGGTAGAGAGAAATATGCTAAAAGAATTGGAGTCGCTTAAGGAAAAAAGGAAAAAAATTGATCAAACAATATCTAGTGTAAAAATGGACATGATACCAATTTATAATAGGTATAAATAATAGTATATTTAGTGTATTTAGTGTATATATTAAGTGTTAATTTTATTCTGTAATGTTTCTAATAATAATTAAAATAATAATGGGCTTAATAATATTGTATAGTTTTTAATTTTATAAAATAAATTTATCTCTTTACGTCTTACTTTTATTTTATTAATTAAGTAGTAATTAGGTAAACAAGTTTCAATGATTAAAATCTTATTAATTGAATTAATCTCAAACAAAGTGCATTTATGTTTTAAAGAAATAATTTGTGATTCTAATACTGATAGTTAATGAGTGCCGAAGCGTAACACAGGTATGGTAATTATATTACCATACCTGTTTTACGCATATTTGCCTTGCAGAGTCGGCGTTTATTTTAAAAAGTATTTATTTGATAGGATTTTGTTCTTTAGTACTTGAGGTAAGCACAAATGAATCTCAGATTATACAAGGTGTAATAGTATTACAAAAAGGTGTTATTAGAACTATTAGAAAGTATTTGAAAACACATTCATTATTCTCAAGTTATACAAGGTTGGATATACATTCATTATTCTAAGGTTATACAAGGTGGGATAGACCGTTTGAAAAACTAATACTAAAATTTAAAAAATTTACAATTTATTTGAGGTACGCGTAGATTGTTTTACATTATACAATTATTACAAAAACAACATATTCTGTTAATTTTAATAATGTAACTACAACGTATACTTATTATTTTAATCAAATAATAGTGTATATATTAGTTTATAAGTTTTACATATTACCCATAATAATTAAGGTGTAGGTGGTACATAATACGTTAGAAACCGGAATAATAGTATAACCTGAATAATTGTAAACTGGAATAACTGATATAATTGGTTTCTCCCACCAACCTGGTGGGAACTCCCACCTTTAACCCTTAGAGGTTAAGGGTTAAAGATTAAGGTAAAAGATAAGTATTAAAGGTAAAAGGTCAAAAATTAGGTAATAAGGATTAAGGGTTAAAGGTCCAGGGTCAAAGATCAAGTGTTAAAGGTTAAGGGTCAAAGGTTAAGAGTTAAAGAGGTTAAGGGTTAAAGATTGAGGGTAAAATATTAAGTGTTAAAGGTCAAAAGTCAAAGATTAAGGGTCAAAGATTGAGAGTGAAAGGTTAAGGGTTAAAGGTTGGTCAAAATAACCGGTTTAACCGGTTTCTCCCACCACAAAGTGCACCAGGAATGGTATAGAGTATCTACTATTATGCTATATTTATGAAGTAATCGGTTAATTCGTTCATAGAAAGGCGCATTACATTGAGGATGAGATGAGAAATGGTGGCTAAAACTATTGCTATGAACGTTGTGGTAGACTGGGTTATCTAGAGAGTATAAAACTTTACAAGAAAACGACAAACTTAACAAATTTTTTCTAAATTCTAAAGGGATTTTCCCTGACTCATTGCATATACTTAGTATGGGGCTTGTTTGAAAAGCACCTAAAGCGACTCGCAGTCCCATATTTTGAAATACATCTAGTTCTCTAAGGACATTTCTTTTCTGAGTTATATACCACTGAGCCGTAGTCAATTTTTGATCGAGCTAAAGATGAAAATATTCGTACAAGAGTTGTCGTATCGCCGCCTCAGGTGATCTTTGACAGTGTCTTCAAAATATTAATGCTTTGCTGATAAGTACCGTTTAAATTTTTAATGTGACTTTTTTAATTCAATGTTTTGTCAAATGTAAGACCGAGGTACTTTATTTCTTTTACAAAGATCAGATTCTTACCATTCAATGTTAAAATAATTGGATTATCCTTTTTTGAGAAGAACATTGTTTTAAATGTATATGTAGAATAAAGATAAAAATAATAAAAGTGTATACAGTTTATCAAAATTTTAAATTTTGTCGGATATATTTTAAAATTAAAAAAAAAAACACATTATTAACCCGGTATAGGTCCCGTTAAGTTACGTTACGCCATAGATCCCGTGTCGATATTTTTTCTCACTTTGTAAAAAAAATTCAGTCAGCATAAATATGCTATTTTAAAGTATATTTTTTTTATTGAGTTTAATGCGTCGACAACTTATGGTCATTGGCATGGTACAGTGAATTTTTACAGTCAGGTACCTAGTGTAGAGTGTAGTGTGTGTGTGGAGAAATTATCTTGATACTTAGCAAAGTCGACGTTATTGTCTTTGCTAAGAGACGCTAATTGTATCCAAACGTCTGCGGTCCCTCCGGTGAGTACCGATCGTACAAGGATGGAAAATATTTTCATTTATTAATTTTTTAATAAACGAAAATTACTGTACCCAGGTTAGATTCGAACTCACGACCTTTAGGTTCAAAGGTAGGCGCTCTTACCACTGAACCACAGAGGGGGTTAAAGTATAATTAAATATATTCTTTTTCTTTATATTCCAAACTATTGACTACAAAATGTAAACCATGCAGCTAACTCGAATCACGTTTGGCAGTCAAATAAGTATAAGTATAAAATAAAATAAGTAATATTAATAATGTCCTTATAAAATTAAACTATGTGGGCTAGTTTTCGAAGGTTAAGTCAAAAGTAAACACTATTATATTAAGTAACGAAGTAAGTTTCCTGTAGTAATTTAGATTTTACAAATTTATTATTTTTTCAAATGCATCACTCTCAGGAATCAGAATGCAAGTTTTTCAGTGTGTCCTTTACATATTGCTTTTGTGCAAGAACTAGAGAAGTGTTGTGTGTATCTATTTTTCTTGGCAGGACAATATGAGCACTTAATTTTGTTCTTGAAAGTTGTCGGATGTGAAACTGGATTGATCCTGATCTTTAGAATATTCTGAATTTTTTGCTTTGGGCTAATGGAAACAGTTGAAATTAAAGACCGTTTTTCTAAATTGTGTTGCTTAGTTTGAAATAATAGATGTTCTTTCTAATAAGGTGTTAGTAGTACTGCTACTTTATATTTTAAATGCTGCCCCTTTTATATTTTAGCCAAATATAGAAGCCCAATACACGCACATATTTCATGGAAATCTGTTTACGGACAATCTTTTTCCAGCTTACACGATTTCTGCATGACCGCATGTTGTTTATTTGTATGTTATACGACATTTTCTAGAGTACTACCAGAAAAAAAGTTTCCAGTAGTCTAGAACAGTACAAGACTTTGATGTTACTGCTTTTACACCTGAAAGTTGAATAACAATATTTTGTCTTTTTGTTTTCGATGCAGGTTTTGTCATTTTATGTTTTAACTAAACTGTTCCATCTTTGCCAATAAATTGTGGAAACTTTGAGGGAACTGTATAGGTTCGTCAATTGTGTCACAATTTAAAATTCTTATCGTTTTCTGACTGCTCCGTGTCCGTGTCATGAATACTATGTTCAGAAAAAGCGTCTTTTTCTAAGTCAGAATCTTCTGATATCGATTCTGCTTCCTTTTCTTCGTACCACTTTAAAAGTTAATTCCTGTTTTTAATGTCAAAAATATCTATTCTGAAAAAAAAGTAAATTTATTTATTCTATAAGCATAGAGTATATTTAAAACAAATAACATATCCATAAAACAACAAATAAATAAATAAAAGTATGATAAATATAACAAAAATTGTTAATATTAAGTATTCTTAGAAATGTTACTTAAAACTTTTGGCTATTTTTCTCTTTAATCAGCTTTTTGTCACAAATCGTTTACTTAACAAATGTAGAGATTTTTTTTTATTGTCCATCACCCACTAGATATCCATAGGCACTAAACAATAATGGTCGTCTTCCCACTACTCAAAATGTTACAAGCCTAATAGTAACAAGTGTTTTTTCTCACCAAGGGACCGATCCCGGGTAAAATAACTTAAAATGAAGAGTAAAACTTCTGTTGTAATTGGCATACTAAATTATTAATAAAAATACCCAAAAATATTACAAATTTTTTAATCTTGTTATCAGGTATCCGTGTTACCTGGACCATCATTATTAAGTAATTTCCCTTAAGTAATATGCAAAGGGTAAAATTTTCAATGTTAATAAAAAATATGCGGTATTATTACTTAATGGAAACATTTACAAAAGTTCACTTACAAAAAGGCATAAAATGTCTCGTTTACATATTATAAAGTGATAATTTAAATTAAAATTAAATGATACAACGATTATAGATTTTAAATTAGTCAAAGATCATTAGACCGTCTGGGTCAAAGTCAGAGTTAACAGTTAATTGAGTTGGAGGATCAAGAAGTGATATTACATCAAACTGTCATGATGTCAAAACGCAAAACATCATTATTACTTTACATTAATCACAAATAACACACCTATTTGTTGAGTTCTAGTTGACTGGTACCACCCTTAGTAGTGGTTTACTTTGCTCCCTTATCACCCTTTTTATGTACATTTACTTTGATACATTCTCCCAGACTAGAACCACATATAGAACTGTAGAGTCTTCTTCTTCTTAAGGTGCCTTCTCCATTACTGAAGGTTGGCTATAACTACAGCAAATTGCTCTCTATCTTGAGCTGTTCTTAGTATCGCATGTGTGTCCATGCCTGTCCAGTCTCTTATGTTCTTCAACCAGGAGCATTTTCTTCTTCCTGGACCTCTTCTTCCTTCCACTTTCCCTTCCATTATAAGTCGTAGGAAGTTGTATTTTTCTCCTCTGTAGATATGTCCTAAATAACTCGTTTTTCGGTTTTTTACAATATTTAGGAGTTCTCTGTCAGTACCCATTCTTCTTAGCACCTCGTTGTTGGTCACGTGCTCTGTCCAAGAGATCTTCAGCATTCTTCGAAAAACCCACATCTCAAAGGCTTCTATACGCCTCATACTTGTAATTCCGAGAGTCCATGTTTCCACTCCGTATAGCAATATGGAATAAATAAACGTTTTTACAAATTGGTATCGGATGTCCAACGATAACGTAGAGTTTATTAGAAATTTTTTCATTCGCTGAAATGCGGACCTAGCATATTCTATACGAGCACGTATTTCGACCTCGTGGTCAAGATCGTTTGTTATCCAGCAACCAAGATACTGGAATCTTTGTACTGGTTCTATATGTTTGTTATAGATACGAATATTAATGTCGACATTTGGTGCACGTGTAACAGCCATCACTTTTGTTTTATTTGTGTTTATATTTAGTCCCAAGCTATCTCCCTCTCTGGTTATGACATTCAAAAGTCGTTGTAAACCCTCAGCACTGTCCGCAATAATGACGGTGTCGTCTGCGTATCTTAAGTTGTTTACGTATTCTCCGTTGATTTTTATTCCTTCTTCAATATTTTCGAGGGCATTTTGAAAGATCTTTTCGGAATATATATTAAATAACAGTGGAGAAAGTACACAGCCCTGACGAACTCCTCTTTTTATTGGCAATTCTGCTGTCAGACGATTGTCTATTTTGATAGATGCCATTTGATCCCAATATAGTTTTTTAATAATTGCTACAGTGTTATGGTCTATACCATGTTGTGTTAGGGTTTCTATGAGTTCTGTGTGTTTAACTCGATCAAACGCTTTTTCGTAGTCGATAAAACAGAGAAAGACGTCTTTTCGCTGATCTCGGCATTTTTGTAGTAATACCTGGAGGCCAAATAATGCCTCCCTTGTACCAAGCCCCATACGAAATCCAAATTGATTGTCGCTAAGGTTTCTTTCGCATTCTCTGTATATTCGTTGATGTACAATTTTGAGTAAAATTTTCAGAAAATGGCTCATCAGGCTAATTAATCTGAACTGTGAGCATCTATTTGCTTTATTTTTCTTGGGTATAGGTATAAATGTCGATCTAAGCCAGTCTTCTGGGAAGATTCCAGTGGTATATATTTTGTTAAATAATATTGTTAATGTCTGAAGATTTTCTTCATTGATGAGCTTTATCATCTCTACGTATATTTCATCTGGACCTGAGGCTTTTCGTGACTTTGCCGTATTGATTGTTTTTGTAACTTCAGATGTTAATATATCAAGTATTGTTTCTTGTACTATATTCATTTGTGGTTCTGTTCTCTCGTCATCAAACAGATCTTCGATGTATTTTTCCCACATGTCTCCTACTTCTTCTGGACTAGATACTATTTCGTTGTTATCATCTACTAAAGTTGTTGTAGTGATTTTTTTCTTCATATTTGTGACTTCCTTAATCTTTTTGTAGGCATTAAAGTAGTCATGCTTTTTTAGTAAATGTCCCAGTTCCTCACACTTGCTGCTCATCCATTCTTCTTTGGCTTTCCTAATTTTGTTTCGGATGATTCTCTGGGTTTCTTTATATTTTTCTACATTACGATTTTTGTAAGATCGCCTTATGTCCATCAGTTCTAGGATTTCTTCTGTCATCCATGTATTCTTTGTTTTTCTGGTGCTGTCTTGTAGTTGTTCTCTTTGTATAGTTGTCATCGTTGTTTTGAAGGTGTGCCAAATACTTTCTATTGTCTCTTCTGCTTCCGCGGGGGTTTCACTGAACTTTTCTTTGAGTGTATCATTGAGTTTTTTCTCTATTTCTGCCTGTACTATTGGGTCTTTAAGTTTTTCTAGGTTAGGTTTTATATTCTTTCTGTATTTGATTTTTTTTAGTCTAATTAAAATTTTACCAACAACAGGATTGTGGTCGGAACCGATGTCCGCCCCGGGATATGTTTTAACTCCCTTGATTCCATTTCTATAACGTTTCTCAATTAATATATAGTCAATCTGGTTTCTTATTATGCGGTTTCGATTATCGCCAGGTGCTTTCCATGTATATAACCTTCTTTTGGGTTGTTTAAACCAGGTGTTTGCGATCATTAGATTTTCTTCTTGGCAAAATTGGACCAGTATTTCTCCTCTATCATTTCTTTGGCCCAAACCAAAGTTTCCTACTACGTCTTCGGTCCGCCCTTCACCTACTTTGGCATTAAAATCTCCCATAATAATGTTTACAGCATTTTTCTTTGTGATCTTCATTAGCTGCTTGATCTCTTGGTAGAATTCTCGTACTTCTCTTTCTGGTTTTTCTGCTGTAGGAGCATACACTTGAATAAGGTTAATATTACGAGGAGTGGTATTAATTTGCAGCATAGCTACTCTATCAGATATAGGTATAAAGTTCTTTATACATTTACTGCTTTTCTGGTCAACTATAAATGCCACTCCGTTATAATGATGAGGATCGTCGTTACCAGCATAGTATATCACATGGTTATCGATGTTTGTCTGTCCAGATCCAGGCCATCTAACTTCACTGACTCCGAGAATGTTGACTCCCATTCTTTTCATTTCTTTCACGATGTTATGAGATTTTCCTGGCATATAGAGAGATTTTGCATTCCAGGTTCCAATTTTTAACTTGTAATTTTTGTTTTCCACTTTCGGGTGGTTCCTAGCATTTGTCGTGGGGATTCTTAGCACCCCTTGACCATCTAAGGTCTGCCACGGACTAGGGGCCTTTTGTTTTCCGTAACTTGCCATAGTTATAATATCTTGAGAATTTAGTGTGTTGGTTTCTCCTTGCCTTACACACCGCAGTATTATAACCGATTAAACCAATATCTGATTGTCGCCCATAATTATCTGCTTCCAAACCTGTTAAGAAGTCATTCTTCCCCAGCCTTGGAGTTAGTAATGACATAGCTGCTGCCCTATACCATGTCCTCAGTTGATCCGCGGGTGCTTATTTGGCGAACCTTATTCGCACCTATCCTGTATAATATATACAGGACGTCCCCGATCAGCCATATGGGACGCGCCGTGTCGGGGATGAGGACTTCCCCACCCAGTCTGTCTTTTGCGAAGCGTTGAAGAATCCCTACTTAGTTCAGAACTCTTCCTCCACAAAAGCTGAGACCGGCACGGCTGTAGAGTCTACTATTTATAAATATATCTTCCTTTTGTATGAACTAGGCCCTCCTATATTTCGCATTATTTTACATTGCTTGTCCTTAATTCTCCTCAGCTCTTATGACAACCCTCTCTATATTATTTGTGAAATTAAATCGGTCATCGAGTTAAACCCCCAGATACCGAGTCTCTGTTTTCGAAATAATTTTAATCCGTTCTAGATTGAACTTCAGAAAGCCCCTGTTTTTTTCCTCTAAGTACGACCACCTCTGTCTTCTTCACCGCAAATGCTTATTAATTTTTTTAAATAATATGCATACTTTATTCACAGCCTTGTTTCCCTTTTATATAATCCCCTTAATTTGTATTAGCTTCCATTATAATGTCTAGATTATCTACAAAACCGACTGTTTTCACCTCTTCATCAAACTTTAACTTCAATACTCCGTTTTACAGCTGGTTCCTAAAAAAATTGTATTGTGTGTATTTTGAAGGATAAATTATTGTTACGAAAATGCATTCAGCGCGGCCCGTCTAACGGTTGCATCTCGAAGCATCTCGGCATCGAGAATCATCGATGAATAGATCCCTCGAAGGCAAGAGAACGATCGGTCACGTATACGCCTAGAGGTGGGAACTTTCTAGAAAATAGTAACTTTGGTATATATATGTAACGATCTGAGGAGTTAGTGAGTTGATAAGATAGTACCGAACTGTAAAGCAACCAGTAATGGTCCAGTTGGTAAAGAAACTTCTAAAAAAAATGATGAAAGATTCAATGAAACGTCTCAAATTATTAAAGAAGTAGCTAGACAAAACGACGAGAAACTGGAAAATGTGTCAAAAAGATTCGACGAGAAATTTGAAAATGTTTCTCAAATGATGGAAGAAACTTCGAAAAAGAATAATAAGAAATTTGAAGAAGTTTCCAAAACATTCGAAAAAGTAGAAGAGAAGATCAAACAGTTAGAGAGCATGATAACTAACACAAAAATGCTACCACCAGTTAATACGGAAGCTTTAGATCCGGTAGTAAAAGAAGAATCACCGAGAGACGAATCGACACATCATATGAGATTCAAATTGCCACCGTTTGATGGAAAGTCCTCTTGGTCTATATACCTTAGACAATTTGAAGCTATTGCAACAGCCAATCATTGGACAGAACAAGAAAAAGCTGTTTCCTTGACTGCGGCTTTACGAGGTGATGCTGCAGATATCCTAAGATCGATTCCTAAGGGTCAAGAAAAATGTTACCAGACCTTGTTTACTCGACTAGACAAACGTTACGGAGATGCCCAGCTACAACAAGTCTACAAAGTACAAATAAGAAGTAGAATTCAACGAGCAAGTGAGAGTTTGCAAGAATTTGAAGCAGATATTGCTCGTATAGCGCTGTTGGCCTATCCAGAGGTACCAGACAACATTTTGGAAGAAATTGCTGTAGATGCCTTCGTCAATGGGTTGAGAGACAGTGAACTACAGAAAGCTTTACGACTAGCAAGACCGAAAGTTTTAGATGAAGCGCTCGCCATTGCCTTGGAACATGAAATAGCTAGTCGAGTTTCACGGAGCTATCAAGTACGAACCTCTGAAGAAAGTGACGAACGAAACGATAAACGTCTAGAGGAAATCGTATGGAAAGTGGTTCGTAACATGATACCGAAGAAACGTGAACCCAGATGTTGGAATGGTAACAACGAAGGTCACATTCGCCACAAAGTGCAAGAAAATAATACAACAGTCAGAAAGCTAGAACAGATCGAGCACTGGGCTGGAAGAGTTCATTTAAATGCTGATGCGCTTTCGAGAAGGCCGTGCAGTGAACATTGTAATCACTGTCTTAAATTAGAAGAAAGACTTTGCCCCGTGAGACGAACCACCGTCATTAATGATCAATGGCAGCCTCAACAGCTACAAGACGCTCAAGCAGATGATCCATGTATAAAAAGAGTATTGGATTGGATGCGTCGAAGTGAAAGACCCTTTAGGCAAGACATTAGTGCATGTAGTCCTGAAGTCAAGTGTTACTGGAGCCAATGGAATTGCCTAGTGTTAAAAGATGATCTTCTTTATAGAACCTTTGAGAATGATGATGGTACAGAATCTTAGCTTCAGTTGATTGTAGCTAAAAGTAAAGTGTCAGAAGTATTGCGTCAGTTACATGACGGTGCATCAGGTGGACACTTTGGTATTACGAAGACTCTGCAAAAGGTTCGAGAACGCTCCTATTGGGTGAACTGTAAAGATGATGTAAGAAGATGGTGCCGGAAATGTGAACTGTGTGCAACCAGTGATGGTCCAGTTGGTAAAAAGAGGGCACCCATGAAACAGTACAATGTTGGTAGTCCTATGGAAAGAGTAGCAATCGACATTGCAGGTCCACTTCCAGAGAAAAACGATGGAAATAAATATATCCTGGTAGCCATGGATTATTTTACAAAATGGACTGAGGCCTATGCGATACCAAATCAGGAAGCTGCTACCGTTGCAGAGGTACTTGTTAAAGAATTCTTTAGCCGGTTTGGTGTTCCCTTGGAGATCCACGCCGACCAAGGGCGAAACTTCGAGTCAAACCTTTTCCAAAACGTTTGTAAATTGACTGGCGTCAATAAGACCAGAACGACACCCCTTCATCCTCAATCAGATGGAATGGTCGAGAGGATGAACCTGTTCTCGGACGCGACTAGTTCACGTTCAAGGCGCATCGCCCCGCCCCTTATTTTTCCCGTTGGCCCCTCCCTGACCTGGAAATCCCTAATCGCTACTTCAGAGAGTATAAAATTAGGCGATTTTCAGGTCAATCAGTTCAGTCCTTCACGGGCTCTCCGAGAGCTTAGTGCTCTCGGGGCTCTGCTTCCCTTTTAGCTTTCCATACTCTGTGGCTGGGTATTATTTCTACTGTATTTTTGGTGTTTTATTTCGACCTATATATATTTGGTCATGTAAGAAATAACTTGCCTTTTTCAAGGCAAGACATCGAAGACAACAAACCTGATGTTTATTTCGACAACTATCATGTAAGATATTTGTCATGCAAGAAATCTCTCGTCTTTATTAAGACGAGCCATTAGGAAACAAAACATTTTGAAGTCCATACCCTGAAAATGGACAAAAGTAGAGGAGCTCATGATGTTTTCGAAGCCCCTCTACAGAGCACACGGTGGTACAGAAGGTGGCAAGACCCTTTCCATTTACCCCGAGGTGACATGGCGCCCAACAAAATGGATTATTCCGATCCCACGACCCAGCTCAACTAGCAGCAGAAGGCAGCACACCATTGACTTCAACATGGGTTGAAGTCAAGAGAAGAATGGGGAGAACCACGGAGTGTTAGCTAACACTCCGACATCGAGGCCTTCTGCAGACCGGATGCCTTCGACGTGCAGGCGCCTTTGACGAGCCAGTCTTCTTCGAAGTTAGAAGCCCCAGATGCCGATGAAAGTCCCGGAGTAGACCCAGTCATCGCCCCCTACCGAAACGGACGACCACGTAGGCTTCGGCATACTGGTACCCTACGAAACCCCGTCGGATATGGCAGATGGGATCCGGACGACCGAGAAGAAGACGAACCCGTCGAAGAAGTTGGTACACCGATCGAGAATGGACCTGTAGGAGCCGGAGATGCCGTCAACACCACCGACCTCCCTATTAGCGCTGTGTTGTGAGTTTTTCCAAAGACAATTTTTTACGTTATTTACATTTTCATGTATTTTTCTTTCATATATTTCATGCATTTTTATGTATTTTCCTTATCATTGTATACACAATTTTGATATTCAATAAATTTTTTCCCGGCCACAGAGTCTCCAGAGGAGGGAGGATGTTCTCGGACGCGACTAGTTCACGTTCGAGGCGCATCGCCCCACCCCTTATTTTTCCCGTTGGCCCCTCCCTGACCTGGAAATCCCTAATCGCTACTTCAGAGAGTATAAAATTAGGCGATTTTCAGGTCAATCAGTTCAGTCCTTCACGGGCTCTCCGAGAGCTTAGTGCTCTCGGGGCTCTGCTTCCCTTTTAGCTTTCCATACTCTGTGGCTGGGTATTATTTCTACTGTATTTTTGGTGTTTTATTTCGACCTATATATATTTGGTCATGTAAGAAATAACTTGCCTTTTTCAAGGCAAGACATCGAAGACAACAAACCTGATGTTTATTTCGACAACTATCATGTAAGATATTTGTCATGCAAGAAATCTCTCGTCTTTATTAAGACGAGCCATCAGGAAACAAAACATTTTGAAGTCCATACCCTGAAAATGGACAAAAGTAGAGGAGCTCACGATGTTTTCGAAGCCCCTCTACAGAGCACACGGTGGTACAGAAGGTGGCAAGACCCTTTCCATTTACCCCGAGGTGACAAACCGAACGATGGGTAAACGCCTGTCCAAAGTTGTATCAAAACATCAAAGAGATTGGGATCGGCACATTCATTTATTTTTAATAGCATACCGCTCGGCCGTGAATGAAACTATAGGCCAGACTCCAACCTGCCTGATGTTAGGTCGTGAAGTTCGTTTGCCCTGCGACCTAGAGTTTGGCTGCAGACCTTCCGAAGAACATGTTGCAAGCGAAGATTATGTCGATCGTCTGAAGTTAAGAATGAACAGCATTCATGAACTTGCCCGACAACACATCCAGTTAGCCAGTGACAGAATGAAAGATCAATACGATTCTCGATGCAAGAATAAAAGCTATGAAGTAGGTGATCTTGTTTGGCTTTATAATCCACAACGTCGTCGTGGCTTGTCTCCTAAACTGCAAAGACAATGGGAGGGTCCGTATGAAATTAAAAAGAGAATAAATGACGTAATATACCGAATTAAGAAGTTGCCGAAAAGCAAACCAAAAGTAGTTCACATAAATCGTCTTGCCCCTTATGCTGGCTCAAATGAAACCGAAGAAGTCCGAACCCTTCAACATGAGATCAAAGATAAACGGAGACCAAGCTTTAAGGAGTTTATGTCAAATTACGCAGAGAGAAAGAATGCTAGATTCGGCGTGACGACAGAAGTTCAGCAGGATCTTTTTAGTGTTCCGCATAACGTCTCTCTAGCCCACTGTGTTGCCCAAGATCTTGAGATGACTAAAGGAATCTCATCCGTATTTTATAAAAAATTTGGTCGCTTGGACGAGTTAAAAAACCAGCAGCCTAAAGTTGGAAGAGTGCTGAGATTAGAAGATGGTTCTCGATCTTTGCTGTATATGGTGACCAGGAAGTCGTATACAGACAGGGCAACCTACGAGGATATATGGTGTGCTCTAACTAATTTGAAGAAAATCGTCTGCAATTACGACATTAAGAATTTGGCCTTACCCAAGATAGGCCATGCACTAGATAGTCTGAATTGGAAGATTGTCAGAAGCATGCTTGAAGTGATTTTCCGAGAAACGGGCGTAAGAATTAATGTGTGTTGTACTAATCCGAAGAGATCGTGTCCTTCAAAGACCGTAGACTGTTATTTCTTTCTGAGGGGTGCATGCAGAGCTGGAGAGTCCTGTAGATTCCGCCATCCTGGGCCTACATATGGAGTTGCTGATCGGAACGCTCAGATCTAAGAGGGGAGCAGTGTTACGAAAATGCATTCAGCGCGGCCCGTCTAACGGTTGCATCTCGAAGCATCTCGGCATCGAGAATCATCGATGAATAGATCCCTCGAAGGCAAGAGAACGATCGGTCACGTATACGCCTAGAGGTGGGAACTTTCTAGAAAATAGTAACTTTGGTATATATATGTAACGATCTTAGGAGTTAGTGAGTTGATAAGATAGTACCGAACTGTAAAGTTATAAATAAATATATTTATATAAATTCGAACCGCTCGTTTTATTTAAAAACGTTACATTATTATTATTTACATACATACTGTCACTGTCACTGCCAAATCTTAAAATTTGTCAGAAAACTTTAACCTCAACAAATGGATTCGCATGCTAGCAAATAACTAAAAGCAAGAATTGTAACGAAATTAAAAGATGGTTGGTCACTATCTGCCGCAGAGAACCATTTTAAAGTAAGCAGAACTTCTTCGTCAGGTGCCGTCTCCGCGGCGGAGGTCGGCAATCATCAAAGCTATTTGGACTTTTGAGACGGCTGCCCTGAAAAGTTTATTTGATGTACATCCGTACCACTCTCTCAGGTTGAGCAGCCATGACGACATCCTACGCCTCCCCATACTTCTCTTTCCTTGGATCTTTATCTGCGTAATCAGTTGAAGCAAGGTGTATGTATCTCCACGTGTAATATGTCCTAAATATTCTAATTTTCTTGCTTTAATTGAATTTAAAATTTCCATTTCTTTATTTGTCCTTCTCAGAACCTGTTTGTTTGTGATGTGTTATGTCTTAGATATTTTCAGAATTCTTCTATATACGCACAGCTTGAATGATATCGCATTCAAAGTTGAAGATTACATTTCATAGAATAAAGTCAAAAAACATAGCACCTCGCCAACCTCGCTCTTAGTTCCAGTTTTAAATCCCTGGTACATAGCACACTTCTCATTTTATTGAAATTTGCCTTTTCTAGCCTTTTTTTATTCTGATTTTGATTTCCTGAATGTAATCATTTGTGGAGTTAATCATTGTTCCCAGATATACATGTTTGTCCACTTGTTCGACGTTGGTTCCGTTTATTAAAAGATTCTCGTTATTTCTTTGAATTTACGATATTCTCATAAATTTCGTTTTCCTGACACTCATTGTTAGATCGTACCTACTCTTTTTCATACTCTGCTTTTCTGGTTACCAGTCTCTAAAGATCTTTAATGTTTTCGGCTAAGATCACAGTGTCGTCCGCATATATTATGTTGTTTAAGGAAACTCCATTTGCCTTTATTCTAGCTGGTTTACCCTTAAGAGCGTTTTTCAGGATCTCTTCGGAGTAGGTATTAAAAATAATTGGCGACAATACGCATCCCTGTCTCACTCCACATCCAATTTCAATTTCTTTTGACGGCTGTTCGTCAACACGTACTTTTACTCCCTGTTTATAGAATAAATTTGATATGATCCTGAGGTCATTGTAGTAAATGTTCTTTGATTTCAGGACATCCATTAATTGCTTATGTTGTATTTTATTGAATGCTTTATTATATTCAATAAAATATGGTGAAAAAAGAGCTTCACGTGCTCCTAGGCCTTTGCGAAAACCAAATTGTGTATCACTAACGTCTATGGCCAGTTTGTGATATATTTGGATATGGATGACTTTAAGTAGTGACTTAAGTATATGAGACATCAAGCTAATGATGCGGTAATCGCTGCATTCTCTTGCGTTTTTCTTTTTAGGGAGATAAATAAAAATCGATGTTAACCACTCTTTGGTTATACGCCTAAACTATACATTTGGTTTAAGAGTGTCACTAAAACATCAATGTGCCTCTCACCTAGAATTTTTAGGATTTCTATAGGAAGCATGTCAGGTCTAGGGCTTTTCCCTCTCTTTATTATTTTTAATGCGTGTAATATTCTTTTGTCTCCACATTTTCTTTTTTATCGCCGAACGATTGGTCGATATATTCTGCCCATCTTTATACTTTCTCAGTCGTATGTGTTATAGTAGTCCCGTGTCTATCCAATATTTTTAAGGGTGAGAGTAATTTTGGCGATAAATGGATTGTGATCTGAGGCCAAGTCTGATCTAAGATATGCTTTTATGACTATAACGGCATTATGGTATCTTTCATTGATCATAATATAGTCCATCTGATTTCTGACTACTCTCTCCGATGTAACAGATGGTTACATCTGTTTCGATGTAACCTCTCTCGTTTCGATTTCCCAGACCACAGTTTGCTATATACTTTCCGCTTTGTCCCTTTTTAATCTTTGTATTGAGATCACCTAGGACTATCGTAATCTCTTGATTTCTCTTGTTTTCGTTATTCTAAGCTCCTCTTCGATATCTCGGTACAATAATTCTACTTTTTCGTCGGCATTCGCCGTAGGAGCATAAACTTGTATCAAATTCAGTTTGGCATGATATATCACTAACTTCAGTACCATTAACCTTATTGAGATGGGAAGATAGCATTCCACCGCTGTATTAGATTTTTTATGAACTATTACTGCCACGCCGTGTCTGTGTTGGCAGAACAACAGTTTTGAATAATAATAAAAGAGGAAGAGAACAAAAACTCTCGAAAGAAAGCAAGGTTCTGGAAGATTAAAAATATCTAGCACTCATAAAAATTGTACGCTTTTGGAAATAGAGATTACAAGAGAATCTTTTTGAAGATGCGAAATTTGAAAAAATATTTAACAGTTTCCGGAAAGAAATACAACAACTTGGCACAGAATAAACATCATCGCTTCTTAGGTACCAAGCTGCAGCAAAAAACAAGCTCTTACACCACAATAGAAGAAATAAACACTTATGTTTGCTTTAAACCATCAGCTACAAAATCAAGATTTTTTGGACAGAATAATATTTGCAAATGAGAATTTTTTCTATCTTCTAAAAAGGACAAAATTGTGGTTTATAAGCTATACCATTTGGTTAATAATAATAAGAAGGAGATATTTTGTTGATATTATGGATTTAATGATTATGTAGCTTGCTTTAATATCATAACTAGGTAGACTTTCATTCCAGCGGCTTGTACACAGTCTAAATCTGAGCCTAAGATATTTTGTGGCTTTGCTTGTGATTTCATCAGGTCGTTAAGCTTTCTTTGCGAAAAAATTCTAAAATATTACTTGTACTTTTTGTGCAAATTTTCTTTGGATATTTATGATATATCCATATTATTACCTATACATTATACAGGGTGGCCTTAAGTAATTGTACAAAAATGAAAATATAGATTCTACACTTTAAAATGTTACGATTTAAGTCAAGCTGCTTTAATAAAATGTTAATATTTTATAATGTTAATAATAAGATACAGGGTGTTAAAGTGGAAATTAAAAATTTTATTTTTCACCATAACTTTCATGTTTGTGAACATTTATGTATAAAAAGTTACAACTAGGTACTAATAAATATTATAAATTATAATTTGATGTATACTTTGATGTAGCTGATAGACGGCGCCACAGATGCCACATATGTGACATACATTTGCACTTAACTTTTTTGCTCTTTAAGTTACCGGTCTTTTTAATAAAAAATATTGAGGAGACATTATTTTAACAGGTATACTTGTTAACATCTCCAAAACTCAACAGTTTTCGAGATAAGCGCATTTTAGAAATCAAGTACAAAATTCTGATTTATCGTAATTACTCCGGGCAACGAAAGAAAATTAAAGAAAAACATCAATACTTCTAAATTTTGGTATAAAATACCTTTAATAAAGTTGGTAATTAACGAATTAATAAATAAAATAAATATATCAGCTGGATAAAATAATAGGATTTGATAAATAACAGAATAATTGGATTTTACATAAAACATTTTACGTTTTGTTTTAAATTAAAGTCATAATCAAAACATTTTATTTACAAACCAAATTAAAAAATAATTAAACTAAATAACATTAAACTTTTCGTCAAGTTCAATATGTCCACCATTTTCTTTAATTCATTTGTCAATACATTCCATAAAATATCGTCTCATATTAAATAGCATCATTGGTTCTAAAGAAACTGCTGCAGTATTTAATATAAGAATTATAAATATAATAATGAGTAATTTTTTGAAATTTTTATGAATTAAGTAATTATTTTAATATCTCACGACAAGAATATGACTATCTCGAACAATCCAACGTTCAGGAAAATTGTATTTAAATACTGTCTCACTCAGCTTTCTCTGTAATGTAATGGTGTACCATCTTGTAGAAACCACATATTTCGCCGTAAGTTTGATGATAATTCTTCCAATAAATCAATAAAATCATTTTTTAAAAATGTAAATAAATCGCGACATTCAAATTGCAAGGTAATTCGCATATCCGTATAAATAATTACCAATGGTTCCAACCCATAGGACATGCATTTTAAATATGAATTTTGAAAGATATGCGAATTACCTTGCAATTTGAATGGTGAGATTTACGTACATTTTTTATAAAATGATTTTATTGTTTTGTTGGAAGAATGGTCATCAAACTTAAGGCTAGATATTTGGTTTATACAAAATGGTACACCAATACATTACAGAGAAAGGTGAGTGAGAACATGTAGCGTTTACGCTACTGATTAACCCCTTAAGAAATTTCTTATTACCCGCCTACGATCGATTTTTAAATCGACATTTCTCCACCCACGCGCTGGGAGCGCTTTTAAATGATTCGATCGATTTTGTGCGGTAGAGAACGATCAGTTTTGGTCAGAACTCATACGTAGCCATGTCAACCGGTGAAATTTTTCACCTTCAAAGTGACGGAATTGGAGCAAGGAAGGTAATTTGGGGAAGAATAAAATAGAAATAATAATAATAATTAATTTTTTAAAATCAATACTAATCTAAGAGTTCCACATAAAAAGGAAGATTTTTTGGCGTGCTGCGACTCCATGTAAGTAAATCATTTCATACGTATTATCTCTTTATCATACAATCAAATTTATCCTTGCAGTTTAGTATTTCTTTAGAGATTTATTTTTAAGTTCCGAAATAATTTAAATATAAAATTTCCTTGATTTACTTGCAAAGAACAGAAGGTCATTTTTTTTATATAGTTAAACTTAAATTCTGTTTTAGTCCATGTCGTTATCATTAAGTTTTTTTGGTTCTTTTTTTCACCTAACTTTTTTGGTGGAATATACAAGGTTCTACAGCCTTCTGTATTCTGCGCATGTTCAAGCCTGTCATGCTACGGAAATAACTTCGGAAATTTTGACATGTTGACTTAACCTGTTTTGATGTTTTGTTTTGGTGCAGTCAATCCATGCTGCTACACCTATTGAATTGCATTTATTAAATTACATAACCTTTTTAGATTCCGTCACTTCACTTGAGAGTATTCTCTTGAGAATATTCCCTCAAGGATATTAGTAACTTTAAATCCTTAAACTAATCAGCAACTTGTCTCTGGAGTTACCGATTTCTCGGACCGGATAGACCAGCGCCGGGTGTTTACTACCGTGTACTCCCATGGATTTGTCATCATAGCCCAGAACTAATTTTGCCGTGCCAAGAGGAGTTTTCCTATGGACTTGTAGTGATTTTAAGATAAGTTGTTTAATTGTTTAATTTTTGTTACTTTCTATTTAGTAGTATACCCTCTTCATATGCATATGATAAGGTGAATACCTTTGTGATAATTTAATTTTTGATATAATCTAATTCTAAAATATTGGGGAGAAGAAAATACATTACATGTTTTTATTGGGTTTTTAACTAGGATTTAGAGAGTCTGACCATAACTCATTTACTTTGATATAATTTTTATACTAGCATACTTTTGAGATAATGTAATTGAGATTGGGGAGGGAATTAAATTTTATGTGTTTTTTTTTTAAATATATATATATATATATATATATATATATATTTGTATGCATATATATATATACATATATATATATATATATATATATATATATATATATATATATATATATATATATATATATATATATATATATATATATATATATATATATATATATATATATATATATAATGAGTATTGAGAACTCACTTTCGAGATAATATAATTGTAACAGAGTTATCATTGTTGATATCTGTACAATACAGTAATTATTTCTCATTTTAGTAGAACTATTTAAATTTAAATTCCTAACCTTAGTGTTAAGACTTAGGCTACCCTACGGACTATTCTTGGTTTATACTAATATTTCATATTTTATTTGGCCAGTGGTAGTGACTATTCGTTTGTTGAGGGGCTATTAGGTCCCATTGTATCTGTATACCATCCACTACCACTGTTATTTGGCTTTGCATTATATGTAAATTGTTTATACACATATACCTATATACATTTTTTATAAATATATTTATTGTTACTATTTTGAGTTTTATTTCAGTTCTATTAACCAGTATATAATATAGCAAGACAAGATTAGTATTCAGTATTTTGTATTTCAGGTTATTATCTCCAGAATCATTTGTTTCCGGTCATTTGTTACTTCAAAATCTCAATTATCGTTGAGTTGGCGCCCTTCTTTTCTCTTCTTATTGTTCTTTTTCTCTTAAATTTATTCCCAGTGACCTTCTTTAGTTGTATCACGTTTGATATTACCCGGTCTCATTTCGTTTCTTGTCTCATTAGCTCAGTATCCTTGCTATCTGTTTATATCTTTAAAGCCACAATCCAGTGCATTGAAGCTAGCCCGAACACTCACTTGAGATTTAGTGTCTCTTTGGCCATTTAAATTTGTTCCTCTGAGTTTAGCCATATCTATTTTCATCACCTCTCTTCCAGTTCTTCTGGAATTTGGAAGTCTTACACTTCCTAAAATCCAATACTCCCGGAGTATTGAGCGTTTCAAACAGTATCTAAAAACAACTTTCCTGAACGTTGGATTGTTCGTGATAGTCATATTCTTTAGTTATGTGGTAAGATAATAATATAATTATTTAACTTCATAAAAATCCCAAAAGAATACCAATTTTAACACTTATAATAAGTACTGCATCAGTTTCTTTAGAACCAATAATGCTATTTATTATGAGACGATATTTTATGGAATGTATTGAAAAATGAATTAAAGAAAATGGTGGTCATATTGAACATTTACTTTGACAAAAAGTTTAATGTTATTTAGTGTAACTATTTCCTAATGTGGTTTGTAAATAAAATGTTTTGATTATGACTTTAATTTAATACAAAACGTAAAATGTTTGATGTAAAATACAACTATTCTGTTATTTATCAAATCCTATTATTTTATTCTGCTGATACATTTATTTGATTTAATAATTTGTTAATTATTAACTGTATTAACAGTATTTTATACCAAAATTCAGAAGTATTGATGTTTTTCTTTAGTTTCCTGGAGTAATTGCGATAAATCAGAATTATGTAGTTGATTTCTAAAATGCGATTATCTCGAAAACTGTTGAGTTATGAAGATATTAACAAGTATACCATATTGTTGTTAAAATAACGTATCGGTAATTTTTTTATATTAAAAATACCGGTTACTTGAAGAGCAAGAAAGTTCAGTCCAAATATATGCAACATATGTGGCATATGTGGCGCCCTCTATCAGCTACATCAAAGTATACATTAAATTATAATTTCTGATATTTAATAGTACCCAGTTGTAAATTTTTGTACATTTATCTTAAAAAACATGAAAGTTATAGCGAAAAATAAAATTTAAAATTTCCACTTTAACACCCTGTATCTTTATTAATATAAACAGTTTATTAAAGCAACTTGACTTAAATCGTAATACTATAAAGTGTAGAATCTACGGTTTCTTTTTGTACAACTACTTAAGGGCCGCCGTGTATATAGAGCGTCTTGTTATATTCTTGTAGCTTTCTTCTATGCCTTCGTCTACATCGCTATTTACCTAACATTCCCTTTCTAGGTACCGTTTCATTACTTTTGCTTTACTTTGACTGTGAATGTTACCATTTTTTCACAATATAATAGGGGAAAGGTTTTTTTGAAGTTTTCTCTAGAAATTTTTTATAGTTTTTACAGTCCTGGTTTGAGTTTTGTTAATCTATGCATTTCCCACCTTTTTGTTTCTGTGGTCCATAAGTATTTATTTTACTAGGTTTTGCTTAGTTTGCATCATTTAAACAGTTTTTTCTTTGCAAGTCGTCCTGATTTTTATTTTGATTTGCTCCTTTTATATTCTATTATTCTCCCCCAAGAGATCTGATATATTTTGCTAAATTTTTCTTTTATCTTTGGAACTTCTTTCAAAGTGGTTCTATCAATTTATATATTCTAGTACAAAATATTTACTTTAGTAAGTTTCGCCATAATAAAAACATTTAGGTACTTTTTAACGTGCTGATTACGGAATCGATGTCGAACTCTTTTTTTGCAATTAAAGTACTGAGTATAGCCCCTGTACGTCCATTTTTTTTTTGTTCTACAAAAAACAGTACAAAATCTTTACTTTAGTAAGTTTCGCCATAATAAAAACATTTAGGTACTTTTTAACGTGCTGATTACGGAATCGATGTCGAACTCTTTTTTTGCAATTAAAATATGGAGTATAGCCCCTGTACGTCATTTTTTTTGTTGTTCTACCTCTGAATAATAGACGATTGACGATTGAAAGAGGTTTCTTATTGCCCTTTGTTGATTTAAAGTTGGTGACATAGATTGATTTTGCGTGTCGTTCTTTTAATTCATCTTTTATTTTCTCTGTGTCCATGTTACCTGTTAATCATCTGATAATTATTTTGGCCTGTATGTTCTTATAAAGTGAAAAGGTTATTTCCTTTTGCAACTATCGATAAATCAGTTTCTCACGGAATAAATTAGAGTTCTTAACATGAATAACAATTTACTTTTTCTCAAAAAATAATAATTTATAAAAAACTTGCCTAATAATGAGTAAAGTCTGGATGCTCTAAAAAATTGTTAAATATGCATGCAACATGCACTTTACAAATAACCAAATATACCTTTATTATATGCAATCTGCATTTATATATGCACAAAAAAATAGTTTTTAATTTTTAGGGCTTGAGATTTGGTGAGAAATAAAATTATATTATAACTTAGAGATTATTGCTTATTTATTACTATATTTAATGAAAAAACATAAATGAAAATTCACAAGAAAATATCCTCGTTCTTGCTGTTACAGTTTATAATCATAAAATGTACAATATTTTTTAGAGTAATGTTATGGCTTTTATCAGTTAATATGTGTTTATACGAAGAAAACGATCTTTCAACATCACAGGATCTAATTGGCGAAAACCTAAAATTTGACACCAGAGAGGGATCTATATTCATAACTTCGTTAAAACTTCGCTAAATGTATCTTTAATGTTTTTTTCAATTGTTCCTTAAAGATTTGCTATTCTTTCTTTGACAGAAACAACAATGCAAATACTATCATTTAAAGATAATTTTTGACTTTTTAGTTTTGTAATAGAGTTTACAATTATGTCAAAATTAGCTTTTATATAGGATAGTTCATTCTGAACAGAATACTCACTAAAAATATTTTAACATTTCTGAACAGCAATCAAACTAGAGGAATCAAAATTTGATATAACATTTTTGATATCAATATAATTATTTGCAAGAAATATGGCACTATTTAACCACGTCCCCCATCTATTCAATACTGGTTCCGGTGGCAAAGGGATATTGGAAAGCATCTCCCCATATACATCTACCCGCAATGGTGCTTTTAAAAATACTTTCTTTACATTGTTGATTAAAGTGTTTACATTTGGAAACTCGAGCCTAACTTTCTTTGTCACCCTGTTTAAACTATGCGCTAAGCATATACCATGAATCAAATTCAGAAAAAAATCTTAAGACTAGTAACAGCTTTAACCATGTAGGAAGCGGAATCGCTAACTAGTAGCAAAATGTTTTCAGAAGGTACTCGATTCGGTGAAAAGAAATTTGTCAAAGATTCATTAACAAATCAAGCAATTGTTGCATAGTTGGTTTTTTCTAAATATTTTACGCTAATTTTAATACGACTTGTTGGAGTCATCAGCTGAACTGTTTAAAACTCCAATAATTAAATTCGCGATTTGCCGACCCTTGGTTTCAGTAGTCTCGTCGACAGATATCCACAGATATTCGTCTCTCACCCGGCTTTTAATACCTTCAATAACGTCTTTGTAAGATGCCCTCGCATATTTCTTGCGAAAAGTTGAAGAACTTGGTACCTGTACTGACTTATTTTCAACTTTACAATATGTTTTCAAAAAATTTTGACACACACACCTTGCTATCCAATTTATACAGTAGGATATTGCACCTTACAAAAAAATTGCATACATCTTTTGCAAACATTTCTTGTCCCCTCGATGTGAAATGATTTTGAATAATGTTGTTCTTCAGAAACTGCTGGCGTTGTTTCTTGAAGTCCGTAGATAGTTTATATTGGAGGAGAGCCGTTTTAAGGTGTTGGGAAATTTGGATTTTTTTCACATGAAACCTGTAATAAAACGGTTTAGTTAATAGGAGTCTAATGCAATAATATGGACTTCAAATTTTTAAAATACCTTATATTTTTTTCTCGAAACTAAAACTACCGCCAATAGTCAAACTGATACCTACATGTTTAATATAGGTATACCAATTTTCTTGCAAAAATGAGATTTTAAATTAAATTTTTGAATCGTTAAAAGACAAGTGGATTCACCTTTTTATCACAAATAGTACAAAAAATACTTTCATTGTTTATAATCTTCATTTTACTGTTACCACCAACCCAACTCCGCAATAGACTTGATTTTTGTTTCGCTGCTTTCGGCATATTTACAAATAAGAAATTATTTTTATTTTATAAGCACAATATTCACAATCACAAGTTGCTTTGCCAGTTTTTTATATAGAAAACCATTTTATTTATGTGATATTTTCAAGTATGTGGCAATATGCTCTTAATCATGTAAATATGAATAGCATATGCATTTATAAAGAAACCCACGAATATGCTGCATATATATGTACATGCATTTTGCATATAATCCAGTATCTAATAATGAGTTGTATGAAAGTATTTTTTTTTTATTCCAAAATAATTATCTTGTCGTAAACGTTAGGATTGTTGTACAACTGTCGGAAAATGTAGCTTTCTTATAAAAGTATTTTTCTTTCTTTACTACATTCTCAACACGGATGCTAGTAATCAGTCCATAGCGTATCTTTTTATAGTATCGCATACAGCAAGCAGTTTAATCCGAAAAACTATAAAATGGCGAAGAGGTTTTATCGCCTAATAACTCTTGGAACATTACACTGTTTTACGATACGTTTAAATGTTTTTTCTCGTTACACGCTCGATTTGGATAAAAAAGTTCCTGTGTAGAAATTGAGGACCTCTAAGTGGCACTTTAACTGATATATTTTTACGAATACACATTTAGATATGGGGAAGCCGGATATGTTTTTAAAAGCGAATATTTAGCTATAGGAGGACAGATTCAATAAATTTGAAAAAAGATTTTATTATAAAACTGAATGGCCAAAGTCGCATAATTTTATGGTCACTTGCAAGACACGGATATTTTGTGATTTTTAACTCTTTTTAAGTTTTACCTTTCCGTTTTAATTTGCATATTTGGTATCGTTTTCTCTATAAACTCATATATAAGATTTATTTACATACTAATATTAGTAATATCACCAGATTTAAACCGTTGATGTAAAAAGACTTTATTTTCAGTAGTAATATCCCTAGGACATTGATAACCTACGAGATAATTTCATGACAATCGAAAGCTCGTTCCTCAAGCAACGAGCTTGAGAAATTTGTCATTAAATTATGAGGCATTCATCAATGTCCGAGGGATATTCGGCGGATAATTTTTCGAAAAAAAAAATCATAACTCAACATAACGAAACATTTATTTATTAAAAGAACAGTTAGTGAAAGTACAATTATTAAAATTTAACTTAACATTAGATTCGTGAAAACGTGACATTTTGAAATTTATTTGGATGAAGTTGTCAAACTCGATCGTGTTATCATAGGGATTGAAAATTGCACTTAGTGCAATTATCAGTCTAATGTTGACATGATTGGGTGAAATTGTTCCACATGACACAAAATGACGAAATTTGAATGGTTGTTAGAACAGTCGAAAAATTATAATAGTAATGAACAGTCACTAGTATCAACGATTTTTCTTATATCTTGTAACCGTTGAACGACTCATCATAGAGGGTGGGTATCAATAGGTAACAATACAACTAATTTCCGAAAGTTAGGAGACAATGTGTAACCGTAAAGCTGTAGGTTTTCACAAACTTTAACCCGCCGTTACACGCGCTATGAGGGAATACCTCAACATATTTGTTTATAACCAATGAAATTGTCTTGACTAATACGATAACTTTGACCACCGAGGAATGCCTTTATCATCGTTCATGAGAGGGTATAACAAAGTTTTAGAATATTTTATGCGGTCAGTATGCCGTGATACTAGAAAGACGTGACATCCCCCTTTAGGGGAGCGTATTCCTCACTGCGCGTGAAATCACGGTGATATCACGTTTCTGTTAGCTCTAAGAAACTTTTAGGTTTTTGTTTAATATTTAAGTTTAATTAAAATATTATTGTTTGAAAAAGAAAACTCCAGTTTCTCCAGATAAATTCAGAAGAATATTAACTGTAGAATATTCCAAAACTCCAAAATGGATACATGTCAAGCGTCCGATAAGTTTTTAGTAGGTTTAGAAAATTTCAAGTTACAAAATGATGAAATTGAGGTTGAAAAAATTAAAACTCAACAAGAATTACATTATAGAAAAGCCAAATCAGGTCATCAGGCATTAAGGGATGCAATATTAAACCCAGATGTGCATGCAATAAGTTTTGATCTACAGCTAACCCTTTCCACACCAAATCTTGCCACTGGTCCCATATTCTATAAGAGAAAACTGCGGTGCTATAATTTAAGCAAACATTCCCTTGGAGATAGTCAAGGTCACTTTTTTATGTGGGATGAATCCACTACTAAAAGAGGGTCGGACGAAATAGATAGCTGTCTCAAAATGTAGTTTGAGAAAAATAATATTCGTGGCAGAAAATTAATAGCTATTTCAGACAATTGCTGCGGACAAAATAAAAACTGAAGCATCATTGGTTTTTGGCTTTATCTTTAACAGAATGACCGTTTTAAAAAATAGTTCATAATATGAACCTGAGGAAATATATTATATTTCCTCAGGTAAAACATATAATGTTGCCAAGTAACAGAGACTTTTCTGTTCTAGAAAATTACGTCAAGAAAACTTGTGAAATGGTCTATTCGCCCAATCAGTGGGAAGATATTTCAAAGAAGTGTCCGAAGAAGAAAAAAAACCTTTTCCAGTAACTAGGGTCCAGCAAGAGAATATATGAATGTTCAGTACTGAAAAGCTATTTTGATCAACCGTTAGGTATTTTACAAAATAGTGCAAAATTATGCCTATCGTTAGAAGTCTCCAAAAATATAAAATATTCAGCATCATACAACGGATTACTTAATTCCATGTCCTTGAATAAAAGAGGAAGACCAACAGCTGTAAAAGAAAAATTTTCTACACTTACTAAAAAATATTTTCGTCCCCTTAGTATTCTTCTAGAAAAACTGAAAGATGCAAAATCAGTCTTGACATGGAGTCCAGCTGTTAATTAAGAAGGGTATATAAATTTAAAATAAACTACTAGTACCTACCAAATTATGTTGTCAACACCACTTACCAAGTTGCGTTAAACTTTTTTAAATATTTTAGATAAATAATATTAAGTTGCAGTACATAATTTCACATTTTCCTCAATAAACATTGTAAAAAATATTTGGTACTTTATACTTTGCCTATTAATCAACAACATAATTAGCAAATTTTAGCATGATTCATAGTCTTATATTTTTTTTATAAAATGGAATATTTTTCCAAAATTCAACACTACAAAACTTAAATCTTCTTTATTGTATCTTACCATTTTTTACTGCCGGATTTCTCATACGTTAGAAAGAAAAAAACTATAAAAAATGAATCTAATAGGAATATATTAAAAGTATTGAAAGTATAAATAAAAGAACAGCTATAGATCCGACCTGCTTAAAAAGTCAGGTAGACTAGAAGTAATTTGTTACAATAAAAATTTTGATTAAATTTTTAAATTTGTGTGTTTTTCTTAACAGTTTTAGAAACACTCTTTAACTTCATCTTTTAGATTATTTCTTGGATATACTTTTTGCACACTGTATAGCGGTCATCACCGTCGCCCTTTCAATGGGCTGTTTGTTGTAACCACAAATTTTCAAGATCAAAGCTGTCCCAGATTTATTTAAACTTTAACCCTTTGATGACTCCCATTCAACCGGTAAGTAATTCCCGAGCAAATGTAAACGACGGTTATACCTTAAGACGAAGCGTTAAAAAGAACTGGGGTCTTTTGAAAAAAAGGAATTTCTAGATAATTTTATATATAGTCCCTTAAAAACTCTGTTTTTATATTTTGTCTAGAAACGTTATAATATAATATAATGTAATGTCATATTTATACTAGATTCTTAAACAAAAAAATAATAGATATAATCAACCTAGAGTATTAATATTTCATATGAGAAATTGTATTTTTATAAAATAATTTGTCAATATGACAGTTTTTAAATAGGTTAAACTTCAAAACTAATTGGTGCGTAAAACTTGCAATAAATACAAATTTAAAAGATGGCACATAGTTATGCAAAACATGCTTCAGACAAAGTTTATAAGGTCCAATGAAAAAATGCGTTAATAATTTTGTAGGAAACATAACACAGTAAACACAGAAAAGAGGTAAATATTCCTAAGAATGTCTAGCTTGTTGAAAACATATTATCTATAACTAACAATAGCATAACATATAACTAAAAATATTTACACAAAGGTCATAATTTAGCATCAATTAACGTTAAAACAAAAAACCTATGATAAACATCAAAGGGACAGAGATAGAATACGTAAATGAATATACATATCTGGGCGAAATGTCAAGATAAACGAAGAAAATCATACTACCGAAATAAGTAGACGTGTGAAAATGGGATGGGCAGCATTCGGAAGATTCTCATACGTAATTTAAAATAAAAATGTATCTCAAAGACTGCGAACCAAAGTGTTTAATTCTTGTATCCTACCTGTACTTGCATATGGTCTATTTTCTGGTCATTTTCTAAAATAAACATTGGGAAGATCAGAAAAACTCAGAGAGCTATGCAATGACAGATGCTGGGTATCTCACTAAAAGACCATAAAACCAATAAAGACATTCGTAATAACACAAAAGTAAAAGATGCTGCCGAACAGGCAGCTACATTGAAATAGAAATGGGCTGGACATAACTAACGTCTTATGGATGACCGATAAAATAAAGAAATCGGCGGCCATATGAAGCCAAAAGACCAGGAGGAAGACCGCAAAGACTGGAGCGACGATATTAAAATAACTGCAGGGCCAATGTGAAAGCATTTTACAAACAATAGATATAAATGACGAGAATGGGAAGAGGCCTATATTTGGCAATCCGAATAGAGAGAAGAGCTTAAACAAACGTTAAAACAAACACACAAAACATTTACTTATATAATTTGACAAATCACAGACAATCACAAAACAATTCCAAGTTGTCACAGTATCGTGCCCACGGTATGCGTGTTACAGTGATAAGTGGTGCCTAAAACGAAGCTGTCAAAGTTTAGAAAATTGATATCTTAGCTCATTCAAAGCACAGTGACCCTTAACCCTTAACCCGCCGAAACAAAAATGGACAATGAGATAATAATAAAGAAAAAAAGATGGCTCAGAAGAGGACTTGGGCACGAGTGACTTTTTTGAGTAGCAAAATATATCGTGAATGATCAGAGAAGCGACCTATCTCTCTTTCTGTCATAAATATATAGCCAAATAATCTAATAAGAGAAACAAACTCTAGCACATTTAAAAAACGCCTCAATTAAAAGAAGGCCAAAATAAAATCAAAAGCAACTGCTAGGAGGTTGACAAAAAAATCCACACAAAGCTAAAAGGGCGAAATTGGTAAAGTCTTATCTTAAAATATCTTAAAAGAATATAATAACCCTCTGCAACAAAAGTCTGTAAAAAACCTTAGAACTCTAGTGAGCAGAGATATTGTCATATAGCAATGTTAAAAATTTATTTAAGATGGCAGTAGTACTCAGATACCATCTTAAAACTCAAATATATCAGTCTTAAGTTATTCTGACTAATACCAAACTAAAACCATCAGTAGAATAGGCTTTTACAGGAATTCAAAATCGACTTATACAGTTGCACAAAACAATGTTTTGTGCAAGGATACTGCAAATAAACTGTGTTGTGCTGTTAATTTGGTAAAGACCATGGAGGGTCTACAAAGGGAACCAGCGTTAACTTGACTATAGTTGATCTCAATAATATGCAAAAGGGTTCGTAGCTTTCTTCCCCTAACAAGGGACTCATAAATGAAATATCATTAAGACTTAAATAAAGAAACAAAATCAAAACATTAAAACAAAAGACTGGATGCACAAATCTTTGTATTCGTGGTAGAAAAGTCTCTTCCAAGGCATTGAGGGTGGCTTAATCTAAGGTATGTTTTAGATTTAGAAGGGTATCTTTCAGAACAATCGTACGCCTTGATGCCTACAATCAGAGTCATGCAGGCGAACCTCTAGCATAGTAGGGTGCCGTTGGTGAATTTTTGGTTCGGGCCCTTCTCCTTTTAGGTTTGGGGCCGCCTATGTTGGGCATTATTGCTCTATGAGCTCCCATTGCAGCCGCTTTCTACGTGGCCGTACACATCACTACCCGCAAATGCTCGCCTCAATGCTCTCATTGGTATGGAGATTTACTCCCAAGTACTTAATGCACTTTTTTGGAGTGATATCAGTACCAAATATAACATTTTCGCGTTTTCGTCGTCCCTTCAGGATCACGGCCTCGGTCTTTTTCTCAGCTAGTTTAAGACGCGCTGAGGAGAAAACCCCGTCATATGCCAGGTTCCATAGCTTTGGGCCAAGGACGGAGGCTTGTGGCACTCTAGTCGTAACATCCAAAATCACACTCTTTCCAATCAGCATTCTTCTCTTCGATAGATAGTCCGAGATCAAGTTCCTCAAGTGGTCAGAAAAGTTTGTTTTGTTAACCGCTCTTATCACTGTTCCCCATTGCAGTGAATTGAAGCCGTTCTGACCATCTAGTAGGAGTAATGCAGCCCATTTTTTTGTCGCGAGTCTCTATCTTTAATGCTCGGTAAACTCCCAACACTACATCAGTCGTGTTAACATTCTTACGGAAACTATTTTGTCTACGGGATAAGCCTCTAGACCTCTCAATTGCTTCATCGAATATCCCGCTCAGCATTTTTTCAAACAGTTTACAAATACAAGATAGAAAGCAAATAGGTCTATATTTGACCTTTTCTTTAGACAGGAAAATTAGTTTCGATGTTTTTCAGTCTGCGGGAAAGCTCTGTCCAACGAGGATAGCGTTCATGTGGCCCAATAGCCACACAGGCTCCAGTAGGACCAGGTGTTTAATTGCCTCAGGCGGTATCCCATCTAGGCCCGGGGCCTTCCGCTACTTAAGGGCCTCCAACGCTTCAACGAGTTCATTTACGGTGCAGGCTTTAGCTTGTTCAGCAGACGCATCACTACGCACTTCATTCCATTTGCCAGATGAAACGAGCTTCCGTGTTAACGAGAGTTTCTTAACCAGCGCCATTTTGTATAGAGGGTACGCGTCAAAACGCTTCATTACAATTATTTTATATCCTTAACCCCGTCCTTATTCAGCTAGTAGCACAGACGTACCAAGCATTCTTTTTTACTAAAGCGAATGAGCCTAGTACCCTCTTCTGTGCACGACATTCATTTTCCATTTGCAACATCTTATTAACATTTGCTCTACGTCTCCGCGCACACTGTAACCTGCAACATATTGCCGCGCATTCCATCTTAGCATTCACAATCTCAGCATTCCACCAGTAAGGCATTATCCTTACCCTTTGTGAGTCTACCTTACTGGACCTCATCGCAACTTTTAGCACTTGTTCTAGATCATTCGAAGAGAGCGGGTGGTTTCGAACTATTGTCACTTCCCATCTAACACTCTTATTATACACTCTCCAATTAGTAGATTGCATTCCGCATCGAACTCACGGGCCCTAAGATGTACTCTTTCTAGTAGCGATACCCATCCTGGGTGTAGAGAATCCCATGTAGCGGTGCACCGTGCTCGTGTAGGTTTGCAGCACCGCCCAACCTTTTACACAGCCAAATATACGTTAGGACACGCAGGTAACGTCGATATACGAGCCTGTCATAGAATTGCCTCTCACAATCAGTACAATCAGGTTAGTGATCGGTCGGTGATCGGAGAACCCTATTCCGCAGATTTCGTGTTGAAGTCTCCTAGCACCACACACTCCTAGTTTAATCGTCTCATTTCGTTCATGATCTCATCCAGCTTATTTTCATAGGCTCCGATTGCTATATTCGGTATATGTAGCAACAGACCAGATTTATTCCCTCCATCTCAGCGATCAGATATCCTTCATGTCTAACAACTTCATACACACGTAAGCGTCTGTTACAGAAATGCATGCCGACCCTGTCTGATCCATTTGCGATCCATCGTCGGTTTCTGACCAGCATAGGGTTCGGTTCTGCCGCGACTAGTATGTCGAAATTCCCTTCCGAAGTGAAAGCCACTAATGAAAGTCACATAAACTATGTGCTAATTTTGCCGTGCCCTGTCTAGCAGAGAAAATGCCCTCTACTGTCATCGCCATATCTCTTTCTTCTCATATCTCCAGGACTATGCCCTGGTCCCTAGGACTTGTCCTTCGCCTTAGTTAGCCCTATAACTCCCTTGCTCTCTCTGGGTTTGACCGTGCTTGCCCAGCTCTTCTTTCGTCCATACACGGTGGCTTTAACTTCCTTATCTTTGCAGCCCATTCCAGCGGATTTCGGGTAAGGTCCGTCTCCAGGCACGTCGGAGCAAAAACCCAACGGTCTTTCTTCCTAACTCGTCCATCCTATACAAAAGCTTACAACTCATCGCCAATAACCTGACAGGATTAGGTACGTTCGTGTTGTTAGGTATAAGCTTATGGAGCAACATTCGGAGCAAACCCTTCGCCCATCACCATCAACAATGCTCACTGAATTAAAACATATTCCAACTCCTCCCTCTTCGTCTCAAACTACCGGAGTAACCACGAGGTCTGGATACCTCTCTTTGAAGTGCCCCAGCACCTTTTCATCAAATTGGTCAGCTGAAATATACACAGCCGCATCGTTGTTAGAGTCAAGCGGGCTGTCCTCCATAACAGAAACCTTGGTAAATAAGGTCTCCGACCAATCCTCGATGATGAGATCTGGGATTTCTTCAGGGTTGAAAACCCTGTTGCTTGCTGCCATTCTGGTCCTAATGGTCTGGAGGCAGTATTAAATTTCCACAGAATCCTCTAAGGAAAACATCTACACAGCCATCTTTTTCGGTACAGATCTGATCATTGTGATATCGGTCTGTGTACTGATAGTCATCTTGCACACTTTGGCCGACTTACGGGGTTCTTTTGTCAACCCCGCTTTATACTGGGATATATTTTTTTCTAATTTGTAGATCAGATTTGTTAACCGTCTGACACCGGACTTTATCTCCACTTTAGTATTTACGTGGACCTTTGTTAGGTAAAATACTTTAAATAGGGCCACGTTTAGTTTGGCTACATCTCTATTCACCTTTTCTAGATCCGCACATGGGTGATCCTCTACGGGGACTTCCTTAGTCCGCGCATAAGATTTCCTCTTTCGTTTTCTATCGGCCACTCTTCAATTGGTGGACCGTTTGCTGCAGCTACTTTCCGATTCCTATCGGTCCGACTCGGTCGTCGGTAGATCGACTACGTCGTTTTCAGATCCTCTCTCATCACCGAACACCTAAGCACATTTCTGTGTCACTTTTACCTTAACTTCTATCGATCCCTCCGGGAGAGCTCTTTCCGCCCCTGTAGATGGAGAGGGCTCTCCCACGGGTTCCCTCTCTCTCCCCTCTTCCTCTACATTTCTAATCCTTTCCTTTTTAGTTTTATTTTTCCTCATTTAGATCATACGAGTAGGACCGAAAAAAAAGGCCGCAGGGCAGTGTGCCCTCACTCTGCTAAGGCAAGTTTATAACAGGGTGTCGCCTGGTACCCTGAGGGGTTCCGTTCTCCATCACGTATCGTGTGGCCATTCAGTCGTCGGCACGGTCTCTCACACCTTGACTTCTGGAATTGTTATCAATGGTTTTCGCCGCCGATTTTTTAAGCAGGATTTCTCCAGCAGGAATGGGGGTCTGGTGGAAGGAAAAAAGGAATAGGTGTAATCGGAAGAGGGTAGAAGGCATCGCAATTGGGAATGATTGCGGTGCCTTTCACCATCCGGAGGCGAAAGCAGGCGGTCACCCGGTGCGACGACGCCGAACGCTCTTTGGACTGTTCTTGGTTTCACTGGTCGTGGTCCCCTCACAATATAAGAAACCAAAACCAGTTACTCAGTCCTCCTACCAGTATTGAGGTAAATTATTTTCCGGGAGGGATGACAACTAAAGCTGGATTTATAGTTTGACGGACTGTAATCGTAGACGCACTGGAAAAAGATCAACATAGGATTTTGTGCAGTCTTATTTATAAATAAACGTAATCAAATGGCGGAACGTAAATGAAACAGACTGGAACGGAAGAATTGAGCAACTGTCATCTTTATCAGTGCGTTACTTGCGTCTGGTGAAAAAAAAAAAGAATTTTGTGCTGTCAACCAAAATGAGCTGTCCGGCGAGCCCTCCAATTTGTAAAGTTGTTTATTAACATATTTGAATTTTGATTTTGTTAATTTATTTTGTTACAATAGTAACAAATAATATTAAAAGATTATTCTGTAGAAATTTCGCTGAGTCCTACTAGTTGTTAGTGACTGGATAGTTTTAAATAAGGTAATAACTATAGCTTCTTTCTCGCATTTGGAAAATTATTTCAAATGTCTATAATGTTCAAATGTATCGTTTAATGTTAACGGAAAGAAGAAATAGCATTTGGGATGTCGTCTTGATAGGAATAGGATTGTTGATAGTACTTAAGTTTTAATTGATATATTTGTGTCAGCTGGCAGCTCTAAAAAACAGTTATATATTATGTAGAAGTGATGGAATGGATTTATTTGTTGGTTTTATAATAAGTTATTGATAGATAGTACATTTAGTTACTCTAATATACTCAAAAATACTAATACTGGCGAACTTCCAATTTTAATATAAATAAGTGAGGCGTGTAGATGTAAACCGAACATGTCACAGTTAAGTAGTTTAGAGGAATGCAAAAAACTGTAGAATTAAACTTGACGAGTATTTTTAACGTTTTTTTTTGCTATGAGGAAGATTGCACACAAATCTTTATAACTGAAAAGAAGAATTAGCCTATCTATACTGATAAATAATCTACACGGTTAGTTGCATCCGAGTTTGCATCAAAAATTTGGATATATCCTGCTTTTAAACTTATATGACAAAGTGATGGGAAAATTATTAATGAGATTTTTTTTACAGTTTATTCTATTATAAGGACAAAATGATCAAGATGTTTTTTTTTTTTAAAGAACAATTTTTATATTAAACATGGAATATTATTTTTCTCGCATGCATTATCGTTTTGTACAGTGGTGTTTTGGTCTTGACCACGATCGAGAACGTTTTTGTAAAAATCACATTCAGGGATATTTGACCAATCATTACCAAAATGACAGCATATTAATGACTCGATATCCTTCTTCTTTTTAAAATATAGTGAAACACCGATTTGCTGTTCTGTTTGAGTAATTTGGGGTATTTTTTTTAGCTTTGTTAGTAATAGGCAATGCATTTGACGCAGAAGAATAATAATTTATTTGTCCCATTTCAAGAATATTTTTTTAAATGTACGGTTGTAACCTCGGAAGTCTTTTTTGGGTGGTGTTAGAAAGATAACCAATGGAGACACTGCGGACGGCAGCCAGATGGTTGGTGGAGAGCGAGTCGTGGGTTCGAAACTAGCTTTTGGAACCACGAATGGATCCAACGGGAGAAATAGGTAAAGATAGGATAAGAGATATAAGAAAAGATATAGAAATATACAAAAATATAGATGGGTAAAATTACCAAAGATAAGAGAAGATAGAAACAGGGCGCCACTCCATTTTTTGGGGTTAAGAAGAAAATTAAGAAAACCTTAGAAAAGAAAAGAGACAAGAAAAGATATTTAGGTTCAGAGATCAAACCCAAGGAAAGATACCAACAGTAAATTATCAAATAAATCTGGTCAACGCAATATATAAACAAATAATAAATATATTAAGTATTACACTTACTTACCTACGAAACTTAATCAGCCTGATCTTTCTACAGTTTAAAAGCATAGTAATATTTAAAGATAGTAATTGTTCAGAGCTATTATTTATCAGGGAATTTGTTAGGAGCCGACAAATAAAATACATGCATAAAACAATAACAATATATTAAACACAAAATTATGATGCTGCTAAATGCAACACAAGTAATAAAAATTCACAACTATGAAATGGTGTTATATATGTATACAATTAAGCAATAATGTAATAAGAAAATACCTTTACCACGATATATAAGGCAATCATATACAAATATAGTTTGGCGTATCTCGAGATATCATAGGAAAGATAATGAACAAAAATTATAGGAAATACAAAAGATAGCAAAAATTACTTAACTCTAAATGTACAAAAATACAAAAAGGTTACAGAAATAAAAACATAAACCAAACCGCACTTGGTTAAGTCAATTAACTATCTCGCACTATTATTTAATAAAAAATTGAGACTTTTATGTTCATAGGTATTATTTATAGAAATTAATTGAATGGTTCTTTAAATTACATACAAAAATCGGCAATCTACAGGTGAAGATATGGATGATACGTCCAGATAATGGCAGGTGATATGATACCATACCATATTACTCGCCCAGATAATTGTAGATAAAGATTACTTACAGTAGATCTTGACGAAGGCAGCTTAATTCACTGAATTTAATACTTTTCTGGTACTAAACACTGAATTTAATATTTATTAAACGTAGTGTAGAACTATATATAATTTAATATAGTCTAAGGAAAGAAAACTCAAATATAAAGTGTATACACACTTAGAAAATAATTCACAAAGACGATACGATAAGAAATAAAGTAAGCAAAGCGTAACATGAGATATTGGCCTTAACTCAACAACGGCCCACCAAAAAGTCTCACGAGATATTACCTCACTCAACAACTGCCCACCAACAAGTAAATTAGTTCCCTAAAAATTTCACCAACTATCCAAGCAAAAAGAAGAAGAAGCTATATCCCCCACTTAAAATCATCGGACAGTCGTATGTAGTTCTCCGAAGCTAAGGCCTTAACGACTATTGGAAAGTTCGAGGTAAAATAATCGGTATTAACAATTGGACCTGAGAATATTAAAATCCTTAGGATTATATTATTGTCAAAAGATACGGGCCTTACCATACCGGAAAGCATTTGTTCTTTTCATACAGAGTATTAAGACGGAAGGATTAAAAACCTTTCTTAATTAGGGAATTCCATTTTAGCTTGGTATCTACAATATTATTTTCCTATCGTAAACACGGGGGTAAAAGGAATTAAAAATAATTTGATATATTAATAATAAAAAAAATGTTACACGGTTTAATATTTATAATAAGGCTTTTTATTTGGTAAATCTTGAAATGTAATGAACTGGGTGCTTTTATTAATGCATTAGCTTCTTTTTTACAATCCTGGAAAATCCAGTCTTTTTTTAATAAAAGCAATATTGCCTGTTCCTCAACAACTGTATAATATGTATCAGAAGTTATTATGGTATCTATCTGTCTTAATTTTTTTCCACTGACACCAAATACACGATCACGAGGTATATAGGAATGACCTGATACCGGAAATATGACCTGAAGTTTAGTTACATTCTTGGGAGCTTCCTGGGGCCATTTGCACACATAGTTAATATTGTACAGTTTTTGTTTTGTCCAGGACATCCATAGAATACTAGACGTACAGTATGAATGTCAGTCATAGCAAGTTCATTTCTTTTCAGACAATTATATACTGCTGACCCAATTTCATTTGATCCTTTGTATCGTTCATGTTTCTTCCAAGAGTAGGCATATACATTATTTTTGTTTAAGTTTTTCTTTAAAGAACCTTTAACAACGGTGAAATTGTATAAATAAAGTTGACGACTATAGTAAGCCCTTTTGTCAGCACCAAATTCTTTTCACAATCGTATGAAAAAATCATGAATCCATCAGTTTTCTCTTTCAAATAGTCAAAAAAAAGCTTTGGCGCGTCTTGAATAAAGTTCTTGTTTAATTTGCAATGCTTTCTTTTTATCAAGATTATTTTTGACTTTTCTTCGTTTCTTTAGTTCAATACATGTTTTAAGCATACATCTTTTTTAGGACTTCCAAAGCCCACGTTGAAGAATTGGCTAAATACGTTGTGAAAATAGCTGAACTTGACTTGGGTAGCTTCATCATTTTGTATAACTTTCTAATATTTAGTTCTGCAGAAAGGTTCTGTCTTATAGCTCATTTACCTCTGCAATAATGAGATTCATCAGCTGTTAATGTCTGAATAAACGTTTCTACTGCTAAAATTTTATCCTTATAAAGGTCTGTTCTTCTGTCTCCACCTATTTTTTCTTTTAAATTAACATCGACTTGGAAACGTGTTAAAACACCATTGACGCTGTGCTTTGTTATACCTAGCAATTCAAGAAAAGCATCTCGGCACACCTGGACTTTTTCTAAATTTCGCTTTCGAACAAAATAACAAACTATTTTTTTTTGGTTTTGTTGCATCTCTAGGTCACTTTGGTTTATAAATTAAACAAAAGCGAGAAATGAACCGATCTTGTTTTAGTTTATCTGCAGTTTTATAAAAATCTGTATGGAACTTTTTGACATCCTGCATCGAGAGTGTTAAACATTTCAATTTTGCTGCTGAATGCTTACACTTTGGAAATGTTGGTAAACCTTTAGGCAAATACCTACAACAAAACAAAAATGGCTTAGGTAACTTTTAAAAAATAAATGAAACATATCATTGTATTTTGCCAATCGTATTTAGGTAAAGCTTTCCGAAATACGTTTCGGGTACGTTTTTGACTTATTGATACACAATGCAATTTTTAAGGTTAGTTTTTGCATTCTCAAAAAATTAATTCACACACTACGCACTTCATCGTTATAATATTTACCTGGTTACTTTAGCTTTAGATCTTCTCCATTCAGCTTTCTGTACTTTCTTCTTCCCTCCAGAACCCATGCTAACCTCACTTGAGAAGGATTTATTCAACTCTAAAATATTGTAACAAAGCACTGTAACGTATTATGATTAGAAACTAGTAATGATCACGCTACCGGGAATAGCAAAGCAGACACGTGCTGCGCTGCGTCATGTGATAGCAGTCCATTGGTGGAACGTAGATGTCCGATTTTGCAACCAAGACGCTTGGGTTTTGTCCGCTTTTGAAACTACAATCAATATATGATTGTAATGGTTTACGGTAAAAGGCCTGTTTTGCAACGAATTTTCATTGTGGACTGATATAATAAGTTATGATGAACAGAATCCTGTTGTTAGTTTTCTTTCGACCAAAATATGGCATCATGACCGGTTTTGCATCTACACGCCTCAAGTATTTATACAAAGTAAACTAATTTCACAATAGAAATATTTATGCATTATTTTATAAATTTTCTTTTAAACCTCTGACGATATAGTACTTTTAGTTGTGGAAAAACATACATTTTTACTGGTTTTTTTATTTTTTTCCTTTCTTCTTGTCCTATGGATCCAATCGTAAACTTCACCTTACTAAAAAATAGATAAAATTATACTCTCATAAAATTATATATCCCATGAATCTAATATATATGAGATAAATTTCTGGGAGCGCGATTTTTGCTCCAATAGCTTTAATGGCTCTCTGGAGAACTTTTTAAACAAATCCTTTTTTTATAGCTTTGAAATTTGAGACGAGCACTAAAATGAAAAGTCAACAAAGAATATTTTCATGTCTAGAAATGAAGCAGTATCATTAAATCATTTTTATCCTTATATATACGTAGTCTCTTCATGTTACTTCATTTTTCATATGTAAGTATGTTAAGAAGTGAAATTTCCAATTTTACGGTCACGCGAAGATTAGGTAATCAAGCAGTGCTGTGGAACACGGAATTTGCCTTACTGTATTTTATTAAACTTCTTAGATTTTTATATTAAAAATGGACAAAGACTTTGATTTTAATCTCTTTTATCTTTCTACAGGGTGTTTTATTAATAATTGTTAATATTTTAACCGTAGATTTCTGAGCTCAAAATATTAAGATTTAAATTAAATAACTTTAATGGAGAGCCTCAGTTACAGGGTGTTTTATCTAAAACTTTAAAGATATTTGTACCCAATACTTTAAAACTATTTGTCATATGCTTATCATACTTGTCAGGCAGTAAAAGTACTGTATACACTATGAAATTATGTTAAATAAACGTTTGTGGATACTGCCAGAGTCGTACCACAGGGAAATCTGAAAGGTTAACCCTTCCGAAATTCTACTCTATGGGTGGAATTGATATTTTAGCGCAATTTTTAAATTTTCCAGTACGTTTTATGTAAATAATATGCTCGAGATTTTTAAAGTTTGAGCGGAGTTTTCTATTTACTGATATCTAAATTAAATACCTCCATCATAATACAATAATTCTAAAAAAAATTACTATATAAAAATAAAAAGTAAAAATAAAAAATAAAAACATTTATTGCCTTAATAAAATGAATACATGTCAAAATAATATTTTTGCCTTCTTTCTTCTTTCTTCTGCGTACCGCTCTTGCACCGCCAGCGTTTGTTTCTTCTTCCTCTCGGTTCCTGGATTTTTCTGGGTGGTGTCCTCGTCTGCTTCTGTAGGTACTGTATCGGCAAACGTACCTACTTCCCTGCATGCCTGGCTTCTAGACCCTGATCAGGTGGTCGATCAGTCTATGGGTGGATCTGTATATCCTCTGGATCCTGTTCTTCTCGAGGATATCTCTGGTCTTTCGTAGTCTTCGTGTGGCCTGGTTGAAGAACCACCTGGTTATATTCTCGGCCACCTCCCTCAGTGGCGTGTATCCTAATCTATTCTTGATAGTCGCGTTGGTAACTCTATCCTCCCATGCTGCTCCGTCGATGATTCGATAGCATAAGGTCTCAGTTGCTTCTAACTTTCTCCAGTGTGATTCCGCGATGGAGCTCCACACTGGTACAGCATACAGAATCACCGACCTAACATATGCTTGGTAGAGTTGTATCTTCTTCGCCTTTGACAGTGGATTGGACCTAAAAATGAAAGGAAGTATTAGTTTTTTAGCTGCATTTGCTTTAACCTTTATTTTTTTGTGTATGCAGCCGAAAGTTGGGTCTTCTATCGAGGTGGACTCCTAAGTATTTGACCGTCTCTGATTCCTGAATTCTGTTGCCTCCTACTGTGATCTCGTTCTGTGGTGGTTGTTTTTCCTTGGTGAATATGATGAACTGCGTCTTTTCTGCGTTTATCTTGATTTTCCATTTTTCCGAGAAGTCCGTGATTTTTTCCAGGTGCTACTCCATGTCATCTATGATTCTTCTTTTGTCGTTTCCGGATGCATACACTGTTGTGTCATCTGCATACAGGGCTGTAGAAGTCCTTGGATCTGTTGGAAGATCTGAAACAAAAATGTTATATAATATAGGTGATAAAATGCTGCCCTAAGACCATCCTTCCTGGACTTCTTGGATCGTTGACATCTTTTGGTCAGCTGAAACTTGAAAAGTTTTATTAGATAAATAAATGTCACAAATATTAATTAAATACTGCGGAAGTCTAGCCTTGTCCATCTTGTAGATTAGTGCCTTCTAACAAACCGTGTCGTATGCTTTTTCTATGTCCCGTATGGGTAATCCTGTCTTCTGTTTCCTGTTGAATTTTATCTTCGCATCGCTGATTATCCTTGCTGGTTGAAGTTCGCAGTTTCTTTATTTTCTGAATCCGAACTGGTCTTCTTGGAAAATTCTTCTTCTTTCTGTGTGCATCACCAGTCTCTTGTAGATGATTTTTTCCAAAATTTTTCCCATCGATTCCAGGAGTGATATGGGTCTGTAGCTTTCTGGTCTTCTTCCATCTTTCCTTGGCTTCAGAAGAGGTATGATCTTGGCGTGTTTCCAGTTGTTCGTAAAACGTCCTTTTTCCAGGCAGTATTTGAAGATATAGTACAGCTGTACTATGATCTTCTTCGAAAGTTCCTTGAGGGCGATGTTGTGGATTCCTTCTTGTCCTGGTGCTCTGCTTCCTTTCAGCTTCCTGATGATTTTTGGAACTTCGCTTGGGCTGGTATGGTCTTCCTCGTCTATTTGGAACTCGTTCCTTCTTCTGATCCTGTTGTATTCTTCTTCTACTTGCCTCCTTGTTCTTGCATCCGACATATCCTGGTTTTATCTGTGTGTGGCTGCCATCTTTCTTGATATTGCATCTACTTTTCCTTGGGTGTCGTAGTATGTTCCCTCGTTGTCCATGATTTGTGGCATCTTTTGTTTCCCTCTTCTTCTTGCCTTCAGCATTTTTCAAACGTTTCCATGGTTTTCTTCAGCTCTTCTGATGTCGTTGTGCCATTGGTTTTCAATAAGACTTCTTAGTCTTACTCTTATTTCTTCAGATAGGATGTCTCCGTAATCCTTGAATTCCTGTCTTCTAGTCCTTTGGAGTGCTCTTCTGGTCTTGTTTCTGTCCTTGATGATGTTCTGTAATTATGTTGGGATGACCAGACCTCTGTTGTTCGTCATAGATTTTGGAATGTTGGCTTCCATGGCACGTTGAATGTTTCTTTTGATTTCTTCGATTTGTTCTTCTACTTCTATTGATTGGAACTCTCTCTTCATTTCCATTTGGTTGAGCTGTCTTCTGTAGTTAGGCCAGTTAGCATTTTTCCATCTCCATCTTTCCACTGGTTCTATCCTTGGCAAGTCGACTCTTGATGTCATCCTTCCTATTACTGGTTTGTGATCTGAACTACATTCGAAGTAGGCCCTGACGTCTTCCATTATTACATCTTTGGTGATGAAAATATCCAGTGTTAAGTTGTACTGTCCTCTTATTGGGTTCTCTGGGTATTGGATTCTTGTTGGTTCGTCTGGAGCGAATAACATCCTATCTCTGTCTTCACAGTATCATAGTAGAGTTGTTCCTGGAGCTGTATCCGTCATACATCCCCATGCTGTGTGTTTGGCGTTGAAGTCTCCTGCTACGACCACGGTTGGTGCTGAGTTGAGTAAGGCATCTAGTTCTTCTATGGCTAGATTTTCCAATTGCTTCCTGTAAATTGAAAAAATATTAGTAATACCTACTTTTATTCGAATACTTTCAAATTGTGGTGTTTCCATTAATACTTGGTTCCATTCTATGTTATTTTTGACATAAATGGCTACTCCTCTGTCGTTTAGTTCGCCTCTTCTTCCGAATCCATCGTAGTTTGTAATCCTTGGTAGTTGAGAGTCCGTCATGTATCTTGTTTCGGACAGGCATATGACATCTGAATTATGCCTTATGACTGCCTCTCGAAGTTCGCTCATTCTTAGCCGTAGTGATGCTATGTTGAACTGGTAAGAATTACTTACAGACATTACAACGCCATCTAAAAAACAATAGAAATGATAAGATTTCCTACTTGGAGAAACTAAATTAAAATTATTACCACTGTGCTTTATAAAACTTGCAAAGCAGACGGATTGATAAATTAATAGTCAACGAAATCAATAATTCAAAAATTCTTGGTGAATTGAGTTTCTAATACTTAAAACCGAGTATAGAGCTAAAATAAAAAGACGGCATTAGATATTTAACTTCAGTGCAGGGCATTCGCTAGCCGCTTATACGTATTTCAACTTTATAAGGTGCCATCAGAGCGACAATGCTGTTGCTCTAAATCGAAACTGAATATCTCCCGTCATAATACGTGAAATCAAATCTTAACAGGTTAAGTGCCATGAGAGGCCAACACGGACTCTCACATAAAAGTATATACAGGCCGCGTGATGCCAACGTGGACCCACGCACTAGTTCGTCAGAAAATGCTGTGTCTCACAACAGCAGCTTCTCGAACTCATTTAAAATACACGGGGACATTTCGAGCCTGGCCAGATGGTCTATATACTATATTTGGCCTGTGCCTCTGAGATGTCAACGAGTACTCACATGACCCATAATATGTATAAATAACAGTTGCCTACTTATACATATTTTTGTTATATATTAATAGTAAGATCTTATTTTGGACAAAATAAGCTTTATTCTCATAAAACAAACGTAATAACATTATATCAAAATTGTATCTAAAGTAATAATTTAATTTTTTGTTATGGAATGTGAGACAAAAAACAGTCAAGACAATAGAATTTTTTACAGCCATCACATGTCAATGTGGTGTTTTGCTTTCCTCTATGCTACTTGCCTTCCTTGTCATCGATGAGTTTGTGACTATTTTCCATAATGACTGGTGTGACAATAAAATCTAATAATAAACCCCGAATTACCTCTTCCTTGAATTTGGTAATCGTCATGCCTATATTGGCAATGCTTTGATGGGCGACATAGGCATTTAGAAGTGCTGTTCCAGTCAAGAGCTCCATCGATAATTTTCTGTACCATTTTAGTCCTTTACGTAATGGCGAACTATAGCTTTTCATTTGATCTGATATATCAATAAAGCTTTTGAATTTATTATATTCGATGACATTCTTTGGCTTTAAAACATCACCGCGTGCCTTTTGCATTCTCGCCATTTTTTCTGCGAATTTGGTACTAATCATCAGCACATCTCGCTTGTCCTTCCACTTCTGAACAACAATGCCCGAATTACTTTGTTCAGTGTGACAGAACTGTACTAGTTATCAATCGCAAGTGTTCGTCTTTTGTCAAGCAGTCCATCCATAAGTCTCTTTCCACAATATACGTTAAAATCGTAGGTATAACCACCTTCCAGATAAAGTTTGAATAATTTTATCTCAAATTTGTGCCTCTTGTTGGTAATGTACTACTTGAATTTTAGGCGCCCTTGAAAAGGCACTAAAGTTTCGTCAATGCACACATTTTCCTTTGGAATGACGGCAGCATTGAATTTATCCTTTAGTCTGCTAACCAAGGGAACAATCTTGTGCAAACAGTCACCTGTTGTTACTGAATTATCATTGAAGTGCAGCGTTTTCCACAATAATTGGAAGCGATTCCTTGACATTACTTTTTTGATATTATTCGCATAAAGATCAATATTTGACCAGTAGGATTGAAAAGATGGAAAATGACATAATCCCATCCATATAACTATAGCCAGGAATCGTTTTATCTCGGCGACGTCAGTTTTGTACCACGCGGTAATACATGCACTTTTTTTCTGATTTTTTTTATGACTCTGCAGGGCATAACGATTTGTTTCTTCAACCTAAAAATTAAAAAAAAATCAAAATCAGTTGAACAAAATAAATTAGACATTTTTACCATCATGTATAAAAGACCATCGTCTACAAAATATTCGTAGAATTAAATGGGCGATTTGTTGTAGAAGTTTTCGTATGATTGTGTATGAAAACCTGCAGAATCATAGTCCTTAAATGTAAATTTCTGTAAATTTTCGCTGTTAACCGTCCCCCAGACTATAGCTGCATTCATTTCATTAGATACTATTGGTCCTTCTAAAATTTCCTCCTCAAGGACTACAGAATGTTGGGTATTGACAGATTCTATGGTAGTATCAACATGTTCTTCGATACTCGCATATTATTTTTCTTTACTGGTGGACGCCGATACATTTTGTCCCAACGGTTTGTTATTTCCGGCCACTCGTTTTCTTTTTGGAGCACTCGATTCATTTTCACTATCACTAGAATCAGTTGGTTGGTACTCGTCCGAAAGATACGTGTCGCCAAACTCATCCAACTCTTCATCTGACAGAATTTCTTGCCAATATTTTTCAAGTTTTTTTTGCTCTTTCTCGTACGACTGCATTATACCGCTCTTATCAAGTACTGGCAAGAAATACCCGCAAGCCACGGCCCGGCGTCTTTGCTTGTTAGATTTGCCGATACGTTATCAACAGGAATAGACAAGTCAAGGAGTTACTCCACGTTGGACTCTGGCATTTTGTGAAAAAAGTCTTGATGGTGGCCGCGTAACTCCAACGTGGACTTACATTTTGAAAAATGAAATTTTGACAAAAATTCGCATTTTAGAGTGTTAGTTTTTATGTGAAAGTTAAAGAAAGTAATAGAAACACTTTTTCAAAAAAAAAGTGATTGGCCAATAGAGACCGTAAAATTTTTAATATGGTGGCACTTAACCTGTTAACCTTCTTTGCTTTTTTTTCCGATATACTCTTTATGAGTACTAGAAATCAATTCGCTAAGGATTTTGGCTAAGTTAAGGAGATATGTTGTGGTAATGCAATTTTAGATTCCCCATGTCTCTATTAACATCCTGGTAAACCTCTGTTTTGCCTTGCAATTCTTAGAAAGTACAGATTAAAGCTTCTTCTTCTTCTACTTTTTGTAGATCTTTCGATTTGTTTAATTCTGAAGCTGCCGCTGGTTAATTTCTTGGGAGGTAGATTGCCAACTATCCCTCCATCTTTTAGGTGGTCTTCTGGGGTGTCTTGAACCGGGCAGTTTATTTTATAGGGCAATTTTTGGGAGTCTATTCTCATCCATTCGTCTTACATGGTTGTACCATATCCTCTTGCGCTGCCTTCCCCATCTTACATTGTCTTGAATTTTGCACTGCTCTCTAATGTTTGTATTTCTCGCTCTGCCTCTTCTTGTTTTCCCCATTATTGTTCTTAGGGTTTTCATTTCGGCAACCCTTAGCATCTGTTTCGTTTTGTTAGTATCTTCGCGCACTTCTATGCCATATGTCCTGATCGGTCGTATGCAAGTCTTATAGATTCTAATTTTACTATCTGTGCGCATATACGGATTTGACCAGACTATCTCCCGCAGACATCCTGACAGTGCAGATGCTTTGTTGATCTAACTCCTCAGGTCCTTTACTGGGTCGTGGGTGCTTGATATATCTATGCCCAGATATCTGAATTGCATCACCTGTTCTATGGGGTTGTCCTCAACCACTAACTTACATCTGAGCGGATCTTTTGCTATTGTCATACATTTAGTTTTGTTGGTAGAGATGTTTATATTTAGTAGTCGGCTTGTTTGAAAGAACTGAAAGAGCTCCCTTTGGAGATCATCTTCTGATTCGGCAATAATTGCTGCATCGTCTGCGTAACACACCATGCCAATTCTTTTGTTACCCATTCTATATCGGAAATTAAGAGATGTTACTTTGTTTATAATTTTGCCCATGAGAAGAATAAACAAGAAGGGTCTTAAACTTATTAAAGGAAAAATTTAAACAGATTAAAGCAAAAATCTAAATTTGGTTTCGAAAAATTAGCTTGCGGATTTATTATCAGATATGGCGATTTGCATCCATACGAATCCATGTTAGTGTTGCTTCTACTACGACAGAGAAGATTTATTCTCACGTTTAGAGCGTCTGTGAATATCCGCTATGAAGTCTCCCCTTTTGGGGAGAAATTCGTATAAGCGGATATACAGACGCACTATACGTAAAATCAAATCTTAACTGTCTTTTCCTTTTTTTTTTTCAAAAAAATAATTATTTTCAGACCTTACATATGTTGAGGTTGAAATATGTATAAGTGGTTCACGGGTACCCTGCATTTAATTTAAATCTAATACCGTCTTTTTGTTTTAGTTCTTTACTTTTGAGTACCAGAAACCGAATTCACCAAGAATTTTTACCATGATAAACGGCCTGTGGAATGCAAATTATTGATTCCCTTGACGATTAATTTATCAATTTGTCTGCTTTTCATGGTTTAGAAAGCACAGTGGTAAAAATTTAAATTTAGTTTCGCCCAGTAGGATATCTTATGATTTCTATTGTTGTTATTAGATGGCGTTGTAACGTCTGCAAATAGTTATTTTCATAATTATTGTATTATGTTATTATTAGACTTCGGCAAATATGCAAATAAAATTGTAGAAAATATGCGCATAAATATGCACGTGTTTACCCGAAAATATGCAAATATTTTACAAAATATGCATACAAATAAATAAAAAAATCGTAAAATAGTAACAATTTTATTTAAAAAAAAAGTGTACATAACTAAATATTTCCTACTATTCATTAAGATTTACATTTATTTTAAGTAACTACATCATTTTTAAGTATGAATAAACTTATTTAGAATTATGGTAACAATAAATGACCAAGTGGTGTTCAAAATTTTTTAACAAAAACTTGTGGCTTCTGTCTGAGTACATATATTTATATGGAAAAACTTCGTTCAACATCAGCTGATGTAACGGGAGCATTTTTCAAACTAACCAAAACATTTGGTTCTAAATTAATTATTTCCGAAATATTTCCAGCTAGAACACTGACTACTTCAGAAAGAATATGGTAACCTTTATTTTTTTCCATAGTAGCTTAAAATTTTTTTAAAATATCTTTTCCAATATTACCTCTAACGTTCCGACAACATGACGCAAATTCTTTTATTAATGCTGTACTTTTGAACAATGAGAGTTTTGGTGATTCTAACTGAGTAATTATTTTTTGAACACAACTAAAATTTGATTTTATAAATGAAAGTTCTTGTTGAAGCAAGTTACTCTGAAAAGTTTGTTTAGAATCCAAAAGAGATTGGGAGCTTTCATCTGTTAACGTATCAATTATGTTCTTTATTTTAACAAAATGATCTGCATAAAAATTAGCTGCTTCTAACCATGTTCCCCATTTCGTTAAAATAGGTTGTGGTGGAAGAGAAATGTTAGGTAGCGTTTCTTTATAAAGTTGAATTCTTATAGGAGATTTAATAAATACTTTTTTGACACTGGATATCATGGTATTTACAAGAGGAAACTTTTTTCGTATTTCCTCTGCAACTCTGTTTAATCCATGCGCTACACAAGTAACATGTATTAAATCTGGGAAAAATATTTTTAAATTTTGTCCTGCTTTCACCATATAAGGAGCAGCATCCGATAAAATAAGCAGTAATTTATTAGAAGGAATAATTGTCGGAAGAAAAAAAGTCGAACACGAATCAATAAATGATCAATATGCTTTCCTGAAGAATCAGTGGTTTCATCTACAGATATGTAAAAATAATTATCAGCAATTTCTTCCTTAATATTAATTAACACCGACGAGTATAGCCCGTTCACATTATTTCTTCTTTGAGACCGATTACTTGGAACATTAAGTTTGCAATATTTTTTTAGAAACGAACTAAAATTTACATTTGCTAATTTTGAAAGTGGTATGTTTGCAGACACTAATGCGCGACACAAGTCTTCATTAAAAGTTTCTTGCTCATCTAATTTTTTTGAAGTAGATTGGAAACATTTAGCCATTGAAGTTTGATGTTTTCCTCCTATTTTTCCTTTTTTTGCAATGTGTGAAGCAGTTCTCACATGTTGGTCTATCTGAAATTTCTTCTCACATGCTATCTATAAATAAAAATAAAAACCTTTATTTTAACCCAACCTTTAAAATATAAAAATATACAAGGTGTTTTTGGTTAATCAAATAACTGGTTTGAAAAAAAAAACACTCGCTAAGTGTTTTAAATGCAGTATTAATCCACAAATTAGTTTTTGTTACTAACCATTAGTACATCATATAACTTATTTTAAAATTCAACAAAAGTTTTTTTTTTTGTTAATTCAATTACAATAAAAATAATTATGTTTTAGAATAGCTGACTTCATAAAAAAAGTAAAGGTGAAAAATTTTTCTAAATATACACCATTGTATTGTACCATGGACAATTTTTTCTCACTAAAGGAAGCTATTTTTCATTTAAAAACAACCTACGAGTACTAAATTTCAAGTAAATACGTTTATTGGTTTTAAAGTTATTGTTGTTGTTAACTAAAAGAATTAAATTTTTTTTAATTTTAACACCCTGTATCTCGAAAAGTAAATAAGTTTGACCCCTCATTAACTATATCGTTTTGTTCAATTTTTCGAGAAGTATCTACAGTCAAATGTTGTAAGTGTCATTTGGAAACACCCTGTATGTATGAAATATTAGATATTTAATAGAAAATATTAGATACTTACAATTTTGCCACAGACTGAACAGTACATTTTTCCCATATCCATAGACAGCTCTTTATAAGGTTTAATCCAAGTTGAAGCACTGGTTGTTTTAGGCATTATAAAATCACAATCTTTCTTTTTGTTACGCACAACGAGTGTTTACGCTTTGAATATCAAAACAAAAATGATTTACAAATCTGAGCATCAAATTAGAAATGTTTAGGTACCTAATTCAATAAACTGGGAGATTTTGGAAAATCCCTAAATTAGGAACAATACTATTAGCCGTTTATCTGCTGTTAAGATACAATAAATTGTAGATAGATTTGGGGATTAGATCATAAAATGCAAATGAGCGAACCCTTAGCGATTATCCAATAACTGAATGCCTTAGTGACCGAGACTTTCTAAGAATGTTGAGGGCTACTTAAATTAATCTTTTTTGAAATTGTAAATGTTTTGTACCTGTAGAGATTAAATACTTAGATCATTTCTTGATTAAAATGACTACAAAATTTTATACAAGAATTGAAATAAATTGGTATGTTTAAAAATACAGTATAAAAATCTTAACTTTTATGAACTTTATGCAAACTTTTATACAAATATGCCAAAATATGAAATATTTGCATAAAATATGCACAATATGCAAAATATGCATATTTGCCGAAGTCTAGTTATTATATTATGAAGGTATTTAGTTTAGATTCAGAGCAACAGCATATGTCACTCTGGTGATACCTAATGAGGGTAAAATACATATAAGCGGCTGGCGGATGCCCTGCATCGAAATACCAGTAATTTTATATACCCCCAGAAATAAAAACCTATGGAATTAGATCAGGTGTTGTAGGTAGCACGGAATAGACTACCTCTTGTCACCTAAACGATAAGGAAATTGCTGATCTAGAGAGTTCCGTACTATAAAAGGACAATGAAGGCATCAGGCAGAGCTCACATCCTGCATGAACGACATATCTGTTATTTTGATAAGGTGGCAAATCTTCTAGATTGCCGAAAAAAGTAATGTAGTTCATAGAAACTGTTAATTTGAGTTATCATTCAAATTTAATGGTAAATCATAGGGGTCCAATAAACTAACTCCAAATATACTGCTCCATACAATAATTTTAAATTCATGTTAAAAATGTGATTTTTGAAATAAATGGGGATTTTCAATACCCCAACTGTAGCTGTTCCTCCAGTTAAAATACTCCTTTATGTGAAATTTAGCCTCGTCAGTAAATATGTTTTTAATAAAATTACTATTTTGATTTTACTTATTTATTATGCACAATGTTTGTTAAATAACGAATTAAATTTTATTTGTGTAATAAATGCAATCCTATAACCCAAAAGCATATAATTTTAATACAATAATTAAAATAACTGTTCCTTTTCATTTTCACCTTCAAATAGCTCGAAAAATAATGACTTTATGGTTACAAATTATAAGTATGTTATTTACATAGAAATTATTATAATATCGAAAAATTGTGCTAAAATAACAATGTTGTCAGCGTATAGTTTGGGAGGGGTCAACCATTCACCTTCCCATGCCGTATGCCTCCGATGGTAGCCAGACACGTTTGTTTAACATAATAAGTAGAGTGTACAGTCCCACAATACATGCCAAATATGACGTGTATATGTTAAATAGTTTTAAAGTACTGGTTACAAATGTTTTTAAAATTTTTAAACAAAACGCTCTGTAATTCCTTAAGATAAATAGTAAGATAGAGACACTTTATTTAAGTGATTTGGTTTAAACCATAATATTTTGTTTACAGAAATCTACAAATATTTTTAATTATTAGTAAAACACCCCGTATATTTCTGATAAAGTAAGTACACAAAATTTTGTTTTAAATCAACCAATAGAATATAAATAGTGATGTGAGCACCTATGTTGGTTAGTCTATATAGTAAGGTAAGTAAGGTTAGCCTATAGTCAGTATATAAGTAATCATCATGATATAAGGATACCAGATATGATATTGCCACAGACTAAACTCGTATACTCACGCGCATGACGTCACTTTGTGCTAAATTTTCAAAATGTATTCATGCTTGCGGATGAGCGAACTGTTAAAATTCTAATATAATTTACTAGATGTTTTATTTACTACGTGAATTTAAGCTGAAGTATTTAAATTAGTATATTGTAAAAAATAACTTTTCCCATAAGAGTGAAGTTTGATGGAGGGAGCAATGGCCGAATGCCACAAATTGCAAACTATGGAATGTGATTTTCATACAATATATATTTTATATATAGTAGTTAGGTATTATTGACTAACACGTTAGGTAAACTAAAGTTTTCTTTTGAGGTTGCAGTCATTAATATGGCAGAATAAGTAAAACTCTTTGTTCTTTTATTTAGCTTTCACAAAAATTTATTAGCTTCTTCCGGATATGCTAAAATATGGTTTTAATTATTTAATATATATATATATATATATATATATATATATATATATTACATATACCTACATTTTCTTTTGAGGTTGCAGTCATTAATAGGGCAGGATAAGTAAAGCTCTTTGTTCTTTTATTTAGCTTTCACAAAATTGATTCGCTTCTTCAGGATATGCTAAAATCTGGTTTTAATTGTTTATTCTCCCAACTATATATATATATATATATATATATATATATATATATATATATATATATATATATATATATATATATATATATTAATAAAGTATTCAACTAGTGAATTCACAGGTTAATCGGTCATTCAGATTGGCAAAATAAAAAACAGAAGTCAACTACTTCATAAGTTTATAGAAGACGTTTAGCTTTATACTTCTAAAGCTTCATCAGCTCTAGCTCAATATGTAGTATTAAAGATGTAATTATATAGTAGTTAAGTTTACTTATTATTTAGAACTAACTTCAGAAACAAAGGACACAAAAACTTTGCAAAAAATAATATCATTCGCAGAAACGAAGATTTAACAAAATTTTAAACGTACAAACAATTTTAAACAAAACACTGATGAGTTTTTTGTTTGTCTTCATTGGAGAACCATCTCTAAATGAAGCTAAATGTAAAGCTATTTAATTGCTATTTAAAATTGGAAAGCTATAAAATGCTGTACCGGGTACAAAACTCTTACACATATTGTCAACGGCACAATCATACACTGCACACCTCATATTGGGAAAAATTTAAAGCCTTGTAACACTTTTAAAATATTATTTTACTAAATATTGGCTATGAACCGTGAATATACATAAACATCAAAACACAATATGGCGAAATTTAGCACAAGTTGACGTCACAAATGTCATGCATTAGCCACGCCTACATGCGCGGTATCTTATCTGTTTGTATTTATATCATGAGTAATCATGAATGCTACGTGCGCGTACTAAAGAGGTGATTGTGATATCTAGTGACCTGGCTCCGAGATAGTATGGTTTCTGAAAGGTACAATTACAGTGGAGGCTGTAACCTCCACTCATGGAGGTAATAAGCTCATTCAAGACAAGGAACTATCTTGATTATCTGAGAAATATGGTAGCTGATTATCTTTCTGAGAGAAATATTGTGGTGGAGAATGGCGTGATGGTAGATGTAACGGCTAGGATCCCTAAAGGCTCTGTCCTGGATCAGCGCAGAGCTATATTTAAAAAATGGCTGCAAATCCGAAAGGAGAAGGGTGCTTTACAGTGTTTTGTCGGTGTATTCTGTCGTCCTCTACGCGACTCTGGTCTCCAGTGAGGCAGTAGAAATACCAACCTTTATGAAATAAACATGAGCTGACAGGTAAAAGCGCAAGGATTCATAGTCGTCGAAGACGGAAAACTGGAGAGCGAGAAATGACTGAGTTGAGACTGGCCGAGAGATTAGTTTGAATTGGACTGTGGCAGTAAGCGTGGAAGGCAACACGTGATGTGGCTGAGTGGATAAGTCAATAATTCCGAACCTTCGAAGCTGGGTGGACTGTGGGAATATCAGCTGGATAATTATCTGATGCAAATGCTCATAGTAGTACTTAAATGTTATGTCTACTCAGTGTTGCTGTACGGAGTAGAAACGTGGACATTGATGGCGGAAATAAAACTTTAGGCTTCTGAGCTATGATTATACAGAAGGATCCTAAAGATACCATGGGCAGACAAAGTAACCAATGAAGAATTACTAAAAGCGGTGAACACAACCGCTGATTTGGTCAAATCGTGAAGGGTCGTAAGCTGCAGTATTTGGGACATATAATGAGAGATCAAGATAGATATAAGCGTCTCCAACGTATTCTGCATGGTAAAGTTAAAAGAAAAAGGAGCCCAGGACGAAGAAGAATATTTTGGTTTCCTAATCTATACATTGTATAGAAACACTTTAACACAGCTATTTCGTATAGCAACCAACAAAGTCAACATAGCCAGAAGGATCGTCAACGTTCGGAACGGACAGGCAGCCTAGGAAGAAAAGCGTTGAGCGGATGAAAGAGAGAAGTTTAAAACATAGCAGCATATATGACTCCGTGAGAGAAATTGTGGAGAAAATGATGAAAAATGAATGGTGGTGAACACGGATCCACAAATTTGTCAGGAAGCTGCTCTCTTTAAAAGAACAAGAGGAGAGGGAACTCGCAACAGAATTTTAAAACGAGCAAGTAGCATCTCGGTGAGTTCGGACTCTCGCATGCTGAAATAGAAGAGAATGAGACACAGACGAAGCAAGAGAAATAGCAGCCTCGCATAGGCAGGGCTTTGGGGGTTTGACGAAGTGTCAAAGGTGTAACCCCCTCGAACATCTCGTTCTGGCACAACTTTGTTCTTCTTCTTCTTCAAGTTCCACTCCTATCGGAGATTGGAAACCATTCTGGCAATTATAATTTTATTGGTTACTCGCCTGAATAGTTCAATTGAACTGCATCCAAAACATTCACGGAGATTGCGTAGCCACGAGATTTTACGTCTTCCTACGCTTCTTTTACCTTTAATTTTACCCTACATTATATTCCTCAGTAGTTCGTACTTTTCACCTCTCAATATGTGCCTCATGTATTAAAATTTTCTGATTTTTATGGAATTTAAAACTTCGCATTTTTTTCCTAGTTGTTCGAGAACTTGTTCGCTTGTTTTGCGATCCATCCATGATATTTTCAAAATACGTCGGTAACACCACATTTCGAATGCTTCTAGGGTTTTAATGTTGGATTATTCAAGTGTCCAAGCTTCAACTCCATACAAAAGGGTAGAGAAAATATAACATCGAAGCATTCTTATCCGGAGCGATATATTGATATCGCGATTATAAAAAAGTTTTCTCATTCTATTAAAAGTTGACCGCGCAATTTCAATGCGACATCTTATTTTTTTGTCTGATCAGTATCTTCTGTGATTCTATATTATCTAGTACTAGTTTAACTTTGATGTTTTGTGCTTTTGTAAATACCATGAACTTGGTTTTCTTCAAATTGATTTTTAGTTCATAATCGTTGCAATATATATTTAGTTGTTCAGCAAGGTGTTGCATTTCTTCTAGTGTTCCTGCCTAGTGTTCAAGCAACTTTGTTACGATATTAGAAACCCAATACTACTTTTGTGCGGCACAGGTTTCTGTATGGTAGCGGTTATAATTTTCTTATTAATAATTTTTTAACAAAATTTTCTTGTTGGAAATATAATTGCCAAAAACAAATTGATCTACAAACTATGGCAGGGCAGAGCAAAACTTGCTCTCGAAAATGGTATTCATGACATTAAGGATTATTGGTACTTTTGTATTGCTTGCTTTCTAATTTATTTATAATAATTTATCAAAATAATTTTTTTAAATAATTTTTTCAAATATTTTTTTTAATTCAAAAGGAAGGAAAAACATTTATAAGATCCAAAAGTTTTTCTAATAATCTTTTTTAAATCCAATTAAAAACTCGTTTAATATTTTTAATTACCAAACCTAATATTATTTCGTGAGTTACTACTACTTTTTGCAATTATTATTTGTTCTAATTTATCAGATGATTTATATTTTTATTTTAGCTTTTGAGAAAAGCTGTAAATTAAAAAGCTAAACTGCAATTGAAAGCATGAGTAATTTAAAAAATAGTTCTCTAAGAGCCCCTTTTTATTGACTTGAATCCATCCAAACACAGTCTTAATTTTTTTCAAACAAATCAACAAGTTATTTTTTTCCACTAAGTATGCGTAACGAATCACATCGCTTTTTTTTACTTTTGACCACCATGTTGACCAAATTCATGTTGATCAAATACGCGGTTGTGTTCATCCTCCGCAGTACTTCTTCATTGGTGATTTTGTCTGTCCATCGTATCTTCAGGATTCATCTGTATAACCAAGCACGCTATGCCCGCTTAATGCAAATGTTTGAACAATCTCGTCAAACTGCCCAATTTGCACCAAAAGCATCATTAAAAAATAAGAGTGAGGTTATTATTTTGTCCGGCACAATTATCGGACCATAGAACCAGTTGTTTTTATCAAAAATGTCATAGGAATTCACTAGACGTAAAATGCAGAATCCAACTCCATTGCTTCCGTAACAAGCTTTTGTTTCATCTCATATACACATAAAAGTTTTATTTACATGAGACACATTGATGTCCAGATTATAACAGCTTAGTTGTCTACTATTGTACATATTAGTATGTGTTAAATTTGGTGCCAGTAAAACTTGCTGAAGATCCACAGATATCATACAAAAATCACAATTGGAAAAACGTGAATGATATGAGTCCTTATTCATACATTAAAGGGCTCTATTATACTTGCGGTGATGAAGTAATTGCTCTCGTTTAGCAGTTACTAATCCAGATCCACTAGAACCTGAAATCTTACAAGCAAGCAAATCGCAGGTTCTGCACGTATCCGTCCTGGGATGGCAAAATAAAACATGTTCAACACATTTCAAAAATACTTTTCGATAGAATTTGTAAGTAATTTTGCTGCCTCGATATTTGCTGATGAAACTTCTGTAAAGACGATTCGTATTGAGATCACTACTAAAATACACTTTGTTACTTTTAACGCGACCATAGTGACTTTCATCGCATGGACACGAGTTAAAGTTTTGTTTGATTTGCTCTCAATCTTCATTAGTAAACTTGTGGTGCATTTCGATTTCTTTTTTCTGTGCAATACTGCAAAAATATCCTGAAAAATTTGCTTGCACACTTGGAAGAGACTACCTGTATTCTTAGGAACAGAATAACAAATTTTACATTGCCTACGACTATTAAAGGGGGTATCATAGGTCCCATGGTGCCTCCGATTTATTTCTGCCACAGACAAAAGTCGCAGCAAAAAAGTGTTCTGAAAGTTGTGATGGTCCATCTTCATAAAATCTTTCACGTAATATAAGTTTTAAACGTAGCAAGATCTTTTTACGGCTGTATTTGCATTAACAAGTTGCCTGTAAGAATAAAACGCGATAATTAAATTTATGGTTTTAGTAACTAAAATATGTGAGTTTTTCTTGCAGGTACTTACGGAAATGTTTTGGCTATAGGGAGAGTTGTAGCGAACCCCTTTGTTATAAATTTTAAAACAAAATAACAAAATTAATATTGGCATTTTTCATATAAAACTTAATCAAGTGCATTAAACCAAAATACTCACGGTTTCTTGAGGAGGTGGCTGTGCTTGAACACTTTTATTCTTTTAACTTTTATAGACTTGCCCAGAAACGCGATTTTAGTCGCGTACTTAGAACATTGTTATTCTTTAGGTAGGCCACACACTACGCTTAACAGAGGTTTGGCCCTGGAAACATTTTAGCGCTATTGGCGATGGCACATAGAACATATTTAATAGAAATATCATATTTTGAAATAAAAGGCACTTAGAACGTTTGAAAGTTCCAAAGTTCAATTATTTTTTGTCTTGCAACTCACCAGTGCCAGTAAGAAATGCCAAAAATTTCTTTACTAAAAAAAAATATTATATAAATTCTTTGGTAGCTCAGAACACGTCATTCGTCATATGATTTAAATAGCCTTGGCTTACTTTTTAAAAACTGTTATGCTTAGCACGCGCATTGTCAAAAAAGTTTGGGATATATAGGTACTCTCTCTAAACTTTGGGTATCGCTTCATTAGGCTGTCAAAAACACGACTTTTTTGATTCAGAGGCATGTGTCTCTAATTTTTGGGAACATTTTCACCCGTCAGACAGGAAAGAGAAGTTTTGTCAGACACTATATTCTTTTATTAAAATAGCTTAACAATTATGATAAAAACATGAAAATAAAATTGGCTGATGAGAAATATAGGTAAATCAACGCGTGTAACGATTTTAGCATGTCATATTGAACATGTCTGAAAAACTACTGTGGCGAAATTCATAGATAACCAGCTCTTTTTTTAGAACACTTTCATTAACAGCAGCAAAACAAACTCTTAGTATTGTCTGATGGAAAGTTCCGAACTAAACAAAGTCGCAAAAGGAAATCGTGTCAGACTAGGCCTAATAAAGCGATATCCAAAGTTTGGAGAGAGTAAGTATTATAATTTTTTTTTTTGGCCGACGGGCACTGTAACTATTGAGTAAACTTAAGAGTTAGGTACATAAATTATAAAATTAGCTATTAAAATACAGTAATTTAAATTTAGTACATCATATCGTTTATTAGAAAATATATTTTTTTTTTATAAGATTAACAAGTAGTTGAAGTCAACAGTTACTGGCCTGGAAATATTACATTATCACAAATGATGGCACCATATTCATATATGTATATTATATAGGTAGATGCCTTGTATTTATACCCCAATAAAATAATTTCAGCTAATGAAAGGAAAGACCCGTAAGTTTGGCTATTTATCTCCGAGAAGCATTTCCAGTTCGGTGAACTCCACGGCACTGGCCGTTCCCTTGAAAATTTTGGCTACCCTGATCCGAAACACGATTTATAGTCGGCTAACCGGAATGAAGCCCTTTTTTTAATGCCGATCGAACTCTGTATCAGTCTACGCTGAGTTCGTAAAAACACAACAGTTTTACAACCTTTTACATTGTATGCTGTATATATTTACGAGTTCACCGATGCGATTTAATTTTTCAAAGGGAATTTCACCTGGCCAAACTTTTTACGAAACGTAAAGAGGAAATAGACGAACTGGTTAATGGACACATTTCTCCATTAATGGACTCCCTAGGAATTTAAAAATGCTTAGTAAAAGGAGGTACTGTGGGCAAAATATTATCAATAAGAAATAAATTGTTATTGCTAAATATTTGTCAACTACAATAGCTGATATAAATAAAGTAAAAGATAATTATCCAAAGTAAAAGAGTCCAATTAACTGTTTTTAAGAGGCTTCTTCTCTAAAAAATGTGCTTATTATTTCAAACATTTAGATATTTCAATAACAATTTAATTTACAACAATAATGTTAAAAAGGTAATTATTTTATGCTACATACCAGTATTTCTTTAAAGGCAAAGGGAATTACTGGATTTCTTGTCATGACCTTTCCTTGACGTTTCTAGAAGTTCATTCCTTTATTCCATTATTTTTTGACATTCTATTTCTCCTCCTCCTCAATCCTTTAGCCCCTGTCAGGGCGTAGTGACACCCTAAATATTATTAGTCTGTTGTCTCCATTGACTGCGATCTTGTGCCATATGGACGGCTTCATGTAGGGATTTTCCCACCAAACTCTTCATTTGGTCCACCCATCATATTGGAATTCTATTTCTAGTTAACGACAAATTATGTCGTTTGTCCAATTATCTTTTTCTGTTTATTTCATAAGGTTTCGGAAGAAGAAACGGAAAATCTTCTGTTGTCGTGGATCATGCTGCAAATTAAAAAAAATGTACTAGGAGATACGTATATTATTTCAAACCAGGAAATATAAAGATAATGTGTGTTATAGCTATATCAATCTTAAATTGATGCTCCAGTATTTACAGGACTGCATCATAGCTAGATCAAATATAAAAATGTTACAGCACAGTCAGATATATAGTTATTATGGCACTAAGGAATATCCGGTTGAAAAAAGAGAACAAACAAAACCATAATACATGCCTAATAATATTACAAATTATTAAATAAATTTATTCATAGTAAATTGAAAATTATTATGGTTTTGTAAACTGAAGGTAATTCACCGAATGATTGCCGGTATAAGCAATCCCCCACTTATGACCAACGGCTGCGGGGGGATGAGTTAATAAGTGGAAGGGCACTCTTTTGTCCAAGGGTTGGGAAACTGGTCCTAAAGGCGGATAAATCGAAAAATATGTCAACGGCGTAAGGATGCAGAAGGCAACGGGGAACCACTGCATTAAAGACTTTTAGAGTACCCCTAGTAAAGTCATGAATGGCAAATGACAAGTAGAGTAACCAAACTTACTGATTATGGAGCACGGAATCCAAGATCCGACAGGGAAGGAATAACTGTAGATCACAAAGCCTCCCAGGTCGTAAACCAGAGAAATCCCTGTGGACTTAAGATATTGAAAATAGCAACCTGGAATGTCAGAAGTTTATATGCAAGTGGTAAATTAGCGAACGTACTGCTTGAAATGGAAAACCTTCAGATTTATGTTTTAGGTATCAGTGACGTACAGTGGCCAGGTTCAGGCAAACAAATTACAAATAATGGAACCATGTATTATTCAGGTAACAACGAGGTCAATCATCGCTATGGTGTTGCTATCTTAGTTGCAAAAAAAGTCAATGACTCTGTGATAAGTTGTACTCCTTATTCTGATAGAATCTTATAAATACAACTACAGTCTAAAAAAGGTATAGTAAATTTTATTCAAGTTTATGCTCCTACGGCAGATAAAGATGACGACGATATCGAACTGTTTTACAATGATTTGGAACAAGTCTTAATAGCAATGAAGAAACATCACACTACAATAGTAATGGGCGACTTCAATGCCAAAGTTGGCCAGGAAAGAGTGGATGGATATGTGGGGGAATATGGTCTAGGAAATAGAAATGAACGTGGTGACCGTTTGATACAATTTTGCCAGACGAAAGAATTTGTAATAGCTAATACACTTTGTAAGCTACCAAAAAGAAGATTGTATAGATAGAAATCTCCCGGTGATACAACGAATAGAATAATCTGAAATCAAATTAACTTTGTCCTTATTAGACAAAGATTTCATAATTCTATACTGTCTACCAAAACTTCTCCTGGAGCAGACATCGGTTCAGACCATAACCCCATAGTAGTCACATTACGAACCAAATTAAAACTGGTTAAAAAACCCACACAAAGTAGAATTGATATTAAGAGATTAAGAGAACCACAAACAAAGGAACAAACTGTAAAAACTCTTACTGAAAATCTACTTAATGCCCAAGAACTTAATAAAAGTAGCTATAACATTGATCAGAAATGGGAAAATATAAAAGTAACAATAATTAAAACAGCAAATGAAAACTTAAAACCAAAGAATAGAAAACATAAAGATTGGATGACTGAAGAAATACTACTATTAATGAATGAAAGAAAATCATTCAAAACAAAAAATCCAATTAAATATAATGAAACTGATCGATTATTAAAACGAGAATAAAAGAAGCTGAGAGAATGTTACATGAGCAGTGCCAAGAACTAGAAGAAATTTAGAAAAAATATGACTTTTTTAACATGCATAGAAGAATTAGAGAATTAACAGGAATGAGAAAAACACTTCAAACTAGGCAACTAAGAGATGAAAGGGGTGCACTTATAACAGATATAAACCAAAAAATGCAGAGATGGACGCAATATATATATATATATATATATATATATATATATATATATATATATATATATATATATATATATATATATATATATATATATATAGCACAACTTTTTAAAGACAAAGAGAGAACAGAAGCAGCTAAAGAATTTAAAGATGATACTGGGCCTGACATTATACGAGAAGAAATTGAATATGCAATGAAACAAGCTAAAGGTGGTAAATCTCCCGGGCGTGATAAAGTTCCTATCGAATTACTTAAAATTGTGAATACTGAATCTATTGATCTTCTTTTGGATCTATTCAATACCATATATAGAACAGGTATAATACCTAAAGAATGGCTCCAATCAACATTCATACTGCTTCCCAAAAAAGCCAATGCAAAGGAGTACAATGAACATCGCACCAGAGCCTTAATGACGTCATGTCTTAAAATTGTTTTTAAAAGTAATTCACAATAGAATACATAAGAAATTAGATGAATGCATAAGTAATATACAAATGGGATTTAGAAAAGGACTGGGCACACGAGATGCACTGTTTGCAGTAAGTGTTCTTTCGCCGAGATGCTTAGATATTAATCAGGAAGTATATGCCTGTTTCATTGATTTTGAGAAGGCATTTGACAGAGTGCAGCATAATCGACTTGAAAAAATTTTATTAAATAAAAACATAGACAGTAGAGACATTAGAATCATCTGTAACCTCTATTGGAATCAAACAGCAAAAGTGAAAGTTGAAAACGAACTGACCAAGGATATCCAGATTTGCCGTGGGGTCTGCAAAGGGTGTATTTTATCACCCTGTTTATTCAATTTTTACAATGAAGAAACCGTCCTTCTGGTAGGAACACTAGAAGAACTGCAACACCTTGATGAACAACTAAATATATATTGCAACGATTATGGACTAAAAATCAATTTGAAGAAAACCAAGTTCATGGTACCTATTTACAAAAGCACAAAACATCAAAGTTAAGCTAGTACTAGATAATACAGAAAATGAACAAATACCTTCGTACAAATACCTTGGAGCATGGATCACAGAAGATACTGATCAGAAAACAGACATAAGATGCTGCATTGAAATTGCGCGGTCAACTTTTAATAGAATGAGAAAACTTTTTTGTAATCGCGATATCAATATATCGCTCCGGATAAGAATGCTTCGATGTTATATTTTCTCTACCCTTTTGTACGGAGTTGAAGCTTGGACACTTAAAAAATCCAACATTAAAAACCTAGAAGCATTCGAAATGTGGTGTTACCGACGTATTTTGAAAATATCATGGATGGATCGCAAAACAAACGAACAAGTTCTTGAACAACTAGGAAACCAATGCGAAGTTTTAAATTACATAAAAATCAGGAAATTGGAATACTTGGGGCACATCATGAGAGGTGAAAAGTACGGTCAACTAAGGAATATAATGCAGGGTAAAATCAAAGGTAGAAGAAGCGTAGGAAGACGTAAAATCTCGTGGCTACGCAATCTCCGTGAATGGTTTGGATGCAGTTCAATTGAACTATTCAGGCGAGTAACCAATAAAATTATAATGGCCAGAATGATTTCCAATCTCCGATAGGAGTGGAACTTGAAGAAGAAGAAGAAACTCCATAAACTTGGGATTTTTGTTATGCCGAAAATTTTAAATCTATACTTTCGGGTAAGAATTTTGCGGAGTAAGAACTGTCCACAATAGCGTTTAGTAGCCCTAAAATAGTATTACACAGGGTTGTTGTAGGTTATGTTTTTCCAGGTTTCTTACTGATGCTGATTCGTGGAATCTTGATACGGGTTTTCCTGGTTTTTCTATTCGGGGATGCAGTCGAATAATTTATATCTTAAAACTTTCTAGATTTAATCCAATCTTATAAGAACTATTTTGCAATCTACTTACATTTTTTTATTTCTATTCAGAAAGACAAAAGGAAAAATATTTTGCCTGCTTTGTTTTCTTTTTTGATGCGCCATAATTTTTTTTATGAAAAAGGTGAAAATTTTGTGTAAAAATGGTACTGTTTTTATATTTCTGTATTTTTTACTTTTGTTTCCTGTTCCTAAAATTTATATAAAAGAATAGTAAAAAATTAATCATTTGGGAAGATATTGTTATTAATAGTTTATTTTTGCTTTTTACTCCATTTTAACGTTCTCTTGTAGTTCACATTGTAAAAGGTTCTTGTCATTTTTACTAGACATAATATAAAATAAAAGCATATCCGTAAATAAACTAATTCATATAAAATTAATGTTAAGGAGAAAATATCACACTTAGCACACACGTAGTTGTCGAATTCTTTCTTTTATCAGTGCTTGCTAATAGATCTATAGATTTTTTTTATTAAGGAACACAAAAAATTATTACTATACCGTCAAGGCAAACTTATTCAGAGGTGAACGTATGACTTTTCACGATATTTCAATTCCCTAGGATTTTTCGTTATGGCAACGTTTTTTGCCATATAGCTATTCTACTACTAGCTTCAGTTAAAAACAATATCTTAGTGTAACTTGATAACATCTTACTATCTGAGTACTAAGACTCTGACTTATTTGCGATCTGCCTTAACATCTACACTGGGGAGCTCCGATTTTTTATGATGACCCTTTTTCGCTTACTAATACTACGATAATGGGTAAAGGCAGAAGAACTTGACAGAGTACAGCAAATGACAGATAGGATTATGCTTTAGGATTTCTTGTACTTGTTTTTTAAAAGTTTTATTTTTCTTCTGCATGTTCTAGCTTTCTCTTGTTTTTCTTTTGTAGTTGGTAAGTATAGTAAGTAAGTTCGGCTTTCTTTTTTTCCTCTATTTCGGTTTTAAATGTGATCATTACACCCAATCGGAATTTATTTATGTTTCTTGGATTGTTCGGTAGTTTCCTTTGTAGATTCCGTTAAATTTTTCTCTCTGGTTTCGTTACCTTTATTTTTTGGAGAGCATTTTGATTTTCTTATTTCTTTGTTGGGTCTTTAAATACTACTTTAATATTACATTTTTGTGAACTTTGCTCATTTTGTTCTCGCTTTGTCGTTGTAAAATTCCGTCCGGTTATCTCATTAGCAATTGTATCTCTAACAATGAAGTTGTACAGCCCTTCGATCAACCCCCTATATATCGGAGGTCAAAAACTTCCTTTTTCGTCAGCTCTGAGCCCACCTATCACTAAAATTTGTTACACATCTTCCGGTACAGTTGTTTAGGTTACCAGTGTTTACCAACTTAAAGGTGTGTATAGGTATTAAGTAGGAAAGCTTAGTGATGCCAACAGATAGAATCTTTCTGCTGCTTCAACTCAAATACATATGCGGGTTCTGACACCTGTACTATAACCCAATTTTTTTAATTTGTTTTGTGTGATGTCCAGTGTAAAGTCTTTTTGTGATTTTTTTAATAGACAATATGTAACAGAACCAGCTTCAAAAAAAAATTTCTGTAATTTTTTATTAAATGAGCTTTTTGTAGTATTTTCTTTTAGTATTGGTACTTCAAATACTTGACTATAATTCTGAAAATGCTTTTATAAACAAAAAGCGGTCAGCTAGGAAATAAATGTTTACACAAAAAAATACTTTCCTTGTTTTCCATTTTTTGATTTGTCCCAAGTATGTACAAAATCGCGTCAGTCTTCTCATTAATTATTGAACTATTAAAGTATTTCAGATCGACCATATAGTTTATAAGTTATTCAATTTGTTTATCAAGGAAAGCAATTATTTGCCAATATTTCATGCCAATATGGAAAAAACAAATTAATTTGTTTATAAATTACTGCAATATTAAGGGTATTTGCAAATATCTTGATGCATTCTGTATGCATTGTATTTTAATATCTACAATTTCTATTTAAATCATTTTTCTCTAAACTGCATAAAAAACATTTTAAAGCAAATAATTACTTTTTCACTTTTTTAGATTGTTTATAACAAAAAAAAAAACAAAAATCATGCACAAAAATGCATAAATATACAACAACATAAGCTCACATTTCGCAACTGCATAAAACAAACAAAAAATACACCAAACAGTCAGAATTTGATATCCCAAGGTTACAACATCCACTGTTAAATTGTTTTTAACTAAAAGCCGGATATTACCTACAAGATTGAGGCTAAATAATTCGACCGTCGGTTTAAAAAAAATATATAAACTTCCAAAAACTTTGTTGGTTATATATTTTCAAAGAATTTTTAAAATTTGAACGTCTAAAATTAGTTAAGAATGTATTTTTCATTACAATTTTAATTTTTGACTTTATCGCATATAAACATAATATTCATTATGATTTTAAGGTTATCTCTAATTCTTTCCGAAACACAATTGTCTTTAAGTTTTTCCCTAGTTTACAGTGCATTTCCCTAAAAATTAAATTAAAATCAATATATTTAATTTGATTGTATTGTGCCTTCTTGTCCCGGAGATTTAATTGTTGTTCTTTTTTTGAGCGTTTTTCTTATCTCGTTTTTTATTTTGAAGAAAAAACAAATTTTTGAAAAAATACATAATAAAAAACATTCAGTGTATACACATGACTAATATATGTCATAAATCCAGTAGCTTTTCTCTCCTCGTTTTTGTTCAAGGCACTGCCCTTGCTTATATACATTTCAGGTCATTTTATTTACAATAAAGTTCTTATTTTGATTTTAACTTTGCATCTCGTTAAAACCTATTTAAATACATTTTTCACTTCATATAACTGTTCTCTAATAATAAACCACATTACAGTTTTTCTCATTTGTATCGACGCTCGTTATCATTAGTGTGAAATACATAAATATATAATATAGAATAAGCGATTACGAGGTTCGTGTTAGACTACGATCATAATAATAGTCTTATTACACGAGTGTATCTGATTATTGGGAGCGCAGTTGGTAATCGTAGACATTATGTTTCTCGAACTCAGTTGAACAATTTATGAAGATGCATATCAGTTTCAAAAACATAATCGCAACAATATAATTGGATACAAAGCTAAAAACAAATTGGAAGGTTACTCGATAACGGAGTTTATGGTAATATTAATTACTATATATAAATATATTTCTATTAAAATTAGTAGTAAGATTGGTAACACAAGTAATGATAACAAACAGAAATGATTGGATTCTTACTTAGAAAATTACTTCAGCTTATGAACAATAATTTAGCTATTTAGCGTATGGCCCCATACGTCAATTTAGCTATTTTATAAATCATTATTGTGAGTACATGGCATTTATGATACAATTTTCTATAAAGGTTATTGGACAAATATTTTATATTATATAAAACTATATTAAATACATTGTTAAACTATTTAGGTTATTGTTTTTTATGGCTCTATATTATACCGGTATTTCTTAGAGAACAAAAATGCTGATCCTAATGAATACTTAAAATTGTTTGATAATGGATCTAAAACTGCATATGCCACTGGCTCAGTAATCTTTGAGCGAACATGTTATTATAAGAGATCTTGCAACCTGTGTCAATATACAACTGTGTTCCAGGCTAAAGTTATTGCTCTGGTGGCCTGTATTGATAAAATTATGGACGGAGACCTCACAGTAAAGAGAATCAACATTTGTACAGATAACCATGCGGCTACTATTTTCCTTAAGGACCCACTCAGCACATAAAACATATGGTGAGATGCTGCAAACAACAACTTGGCAAGAACCTGACAAAATGCAATAAATTGTCTAAATTGTAATATTAATACGGGGTCATGAAATGGTGCATGGGAATAAACGAGCAGAATTGTTGGCTAAACGAGTCTTGAGAGAAAGGTTTTTAGGTACACAACTATTGTGTGGTATCATTAAAGATGCTTTAAGAAACGAGGTTTAGAAGTGGATGATAATGACTTATGACACTTCAGAGCAAATTCAGACTAAGAAAATAATTAAGAACATTGATAAAAAAGTCATGTACAATTTTATAAATAAAGGATTACAATCGTCAAAGAAATGGTGACTAAAATATTTTTTTAAGAACACACTTAATCGAAATAGGCAAGGTGAATTAACCATAGTGCAGAAAATATGAAATGGGATATGAAATTGTGTTACACATAATATATGACTGCAATATGCCTAGTAATATAAGGTAGAAATTCAATGGTTATCTAAGGATTGGACCTTAAGAGATCCTTAAACTAGCAATGTGGAAATTGTTTTCCTTCGTCGAGGTCACAGGATTTGTTGGAGTTTAATAAAAAAAAAACTGGGTTAAGTACAAAGGTCTTATGACCAAATACTAGAGATAGATACACGTGTCTCCCCTGAAATGAGAAGTAGAATACCAAAATAATATCATTATTAAGATCAATTATTTGTGTTATTACGGAATGCTACAAAGCGCTATCTAGATATCAATCAGTAAATAAACGCCAGGGTTTTATATCGTGAAAAATATTTATATATCGTCGGTTCAATGCCACACCCACAAATATTCGACTTTTAAACTTTCAATTAGTTGCTATAATTCAGGATTGTATGCGACATTTTTTTTGTACTTTTAATAACAGATTTTATAGTTAAAATTTAGAAATATTATCAAGAATTTACGAAAATATCGATCAATTTTCAAAAAAAGTTACATTCTTGATTGTGGTATTGTAAATGTTTTAATAAAATTCATACACGGGAAATTATATAAACTTTTATTATAGTAAAAGTGGATCAAAAAGAACTTTCTAATATTAAAAATACAAAAATACAAATACTAAAATAGTAAAGCACTTAAGCCTTCATCTTTTACTTCTTCTTCACTCGCTTTACAACTCGAGGTGAGTCTTCGCCGTATCCACTATCGCCCTCCATCCTCTACGATCTTTCTCTTCGATTTCCCATTCTTCTTCTTAAAGTTCCATCTCCTATCGGAGGTTGGATATCATAACGGCTATGGTCATTTTGTTGGCTGCTACTCTGAAAAGTTGTAGTGAACTACAGTTAAACCATTCTCTAAGGTTCCTCAGCCAGGACATGCGTCTTCTTCCTATGCTTCTTCTTCCTTGGATCCTTCCTTGCATAATAATTTTCAGCAGCTCATATATTTCTCCTCTGGTTATGTGACCAAAATACTCTAGTTTTCTTCTTTTTATGCTGTTCATAATTTGTTGTACCCCAATTCTAAATAAATTGGCTTCAACATCATCCTTTTATTTGTTTCTCGGTCGGCCTACTGATCTTCTACTATCTGGTCTTTCAGAAAACACTGTCTTTAATACTCTGTTATTGTCTTATCAGACCACGTGACCTACCTATCTTATTCGTTTTGCCTTGATATGTCTAATTATGTTTTCAGTTCCATACAAAGTCACCAATTCAGCATTGTGGCGTCTTCTCCAATCATCTGTAAATTCATCTCTTTGAGGACCAAATATTATTCTGAGAACCTTTCTTTCAAATACCAAAAGCTTGTGACGATGTCCTCGCCGTTCAACAGTTAGAACCGTGGGAGTGTCAAGGTTGGCGCAGCCACCACTACAGCAAGATGGTCAGTGGGGTTCGGAGCGGCTATTTAAGACAAGTAAGTAATGGAATTCATCAGTCTTTGGCTTAGCGCCTTAGGCTCCTCTCTTCGCCAGTGTTCTGAACTGGCGAGCCCACCCGGACGGAGGTAGTTCCGCTTTGAGGTTCACGCTCCATCCATAATCAAGCAGAGTCTATCGATATCGTGTTTTGAACTTTATCGCGGACCTGCATAAGCGATTGTTGACGAGTGTGTTCGGAGCTCCCGCTGAATTGAAGCGGAAGCGAGTATAAGTCTGAGTGCGATTGACTTCTTCTATTTTATTAGTTTTGTTATTAATAATTATTCTTTTCTTTCTTTTGTAGACGTTCGCCGGTGATTCCTTCATCGCGGAACCCAGACGGAGCGCAGAGTTAATTTTTATGTTTATTTTTATACGGCATAGAATTTATTTTATTTTTATTTATATTGTACATACATTAGACCAATAGATATATTTTTATTTTAACCTGTGTTTTACTGAGTCTGTCGTCCTGAAAGAGCTACCCGTTACAAATTGGCGCCCGAGAAAAATTGAGGATTGAAAAGTTACTAAAAATTAGTAACATGCCGACAGATAAAGACACAGACTCAGTAACAGGTACGTCCTGGATAAACCGACTTTGCAAAGAGGAATTGCAGAGCGAGGCCGAAAAATTCGGCTTAGATTCCAAGGGAACCGTCGACGAATTGAGAGTACGACTCAGGACATATTTTAAAAATCGCGAGGAAGCGACAGGAGCAATGCAAAAAGAAAAAACTTCCAAGGGAACAGAATCCGACACACTGGCCCAGGAAATTTCGGGGATCCGAAGACAATTACAAGAATTAACAATAACGAAACAAATGGGGCAATCAGAATTGCTAAATCAAGTACGAAGGTGGAACACACACTTCGACAAGAAACATTCGGATGCAATAGAATTCTTAGAGAGGATAGACGAATTAAGCTTGGCCTACGAGATCGATAAACAAGATCTATTAAGAGCATTACCAGAGTTATTAGGAGACCACGCTTTGTTATGGTACAGAAACAATAACAAAAATTGGAAGTCATGGGCAGATTTCAGCGAAGATTTTAAAAAAGCTTTCTATCCCAGAGGATATTTGCTGCAACTAGAGGAGCAAATCCGAAACAGAAAACAGAGACAAAATGAGCCGGTGGATAGATATATCACGGAGATTCAAACACTAATCAGACGAGAAGGATCGTTTTCCAGAAACCAAGAACTCGAAAGGATATACAAAAATCTGTTACCAGAATATAAGCTTTATGCTCGCCGCCGAGATTTTGAAAACTTAGCCGAATTACAAGATTTAGCCCAAGAATACGAAGCTCTAGAAGACGAAAAGACCCGATCAAATCAGAGTTGCCGTGGAAACTGGAGACGCACGGACCAAGCAGAGTACGATGCCAAAACGACATGCTTTAGATGCAAGATGCCAGGTCACATCCGTAAAAACTGCAAAAACCCGTGGAAAAAGTTTTGTTCGCGTTGCGGCAGAGAAGGGGTTTACAGCAACGACTGCTGTTTTAGGCGTCAGGGAAACGAATTACAGACTGGAGAAACAAGGAGTCGTCCCAGTCTGTAAAGCAAGATTCGACTCCATTCGTTTTCGCCGTTACACAGCCAGCAAGCAATGACATTCGGCTGTTCGCATCGCTGAAAATAGGGCAAAGAACATACAGAGCGCTCATCGACACAGGAACCACTAAAAATTACGTCGGGGATAGAATAGCTAAGACATACAAAGACTCTCTAGATAGCTACAGCGGGAGAACAAGACTAGCAAATGGAGCGTCAATGGAGCTTAACCAGAAGTTGACGATTGAATGCGAGATCGATAGGTTACAAACCCGACAAACATTCATAGTAATGCCAGGGTTGACGGAAGATGCCTTACTAGGAGTGGAATTCCTTAGGAACCATTCTATCGAACTTAAATTCGATAAACATACGACCAAACAATACGTACAACATCAAGAAGAGGCATGTAATACTTTAAAAGACTCCACCAAAAATACAGAGCTAGAAAGGTTTCTAAGAAAAGAACTAAGGGAGTTTGAGAACATAACAGGACCCACTAACTTAATAGAACACGAAATAAAATTGAAGACAAAATGCGATCCAGTCAAACAGCCTTATAGACGACACAATCCCGCAATGCTGCAGATCATCAACCAAGAAGTAGACAAGATGTTAAAAGAAGGAACCATCGAACCCTCCACAAGTGGTTGGAGTTCACCGATTGTACTAGTTAGGAAAAAAGATAACTCGTACAGGTTTTGCATTGACTTTAGAAAAGTCAACGAACTATCAGATAAGGACGCATATCCGTTACCCAGAATATCGGAAATTCTGGATAGACTTAAGGAAGCAAATTTTATATCAACCCTCGATTTGAAACAGGGATATTTTCAAATACCCCTAGAAGAAACTAGCCGCCCAGTGACAGCATTCAGCGTACCCGGAAAAGGCCATTTTCAGTTCAAAACCACCCCATTTGGACTGCATTCCGCAGGAGCCACTTTCCAACGCCTACTGGATAAGATAATACCTCCTGATATGGAATTCGCGTTTGCCTACTTGGATGATATCGTAGTAATATCTAAAACGCTCCAAGAGCATTTAGATCACCTACAGGAAGTCTTCCGAAGACTGAAAGAAGCCAGGTTACAACTAAACTTTGAGAAATGCACGTTTTGCCAGTCAGAACTCAGATACTTAGGACATGTGGTTGGAGCAGAAGGAATAAAAACTGACCCGGAGAAAACCAACGCTATAACCGGACTCACAGCACCGAGAAATGTGCGTCAACTCCGCCGGTTCCTAGGAATAACATCATGGTACCGCCGATTTATAGAGAACTATTCGACAATAGCAGGACCGCTAAACATGCTTCTGAAGAAGAAGATAAGATGGAAATGGACCGATAAGCAAGAAATCGCGTTTGAAGAGCTAAAATCAAAACTTACATCGGCCCCAGTATTAGCATGCCCCGATTTTTCAAAAACATTTTACCTGCAAACAGATGCGTCGAACTGCGGACTTGGAGTCGCACTAACACAGAAGTACGACGGCCAGGATAAAGTAATCGCATATGCTAGTCGAACCCTCACACCAGCCGAGACAAAATATTCCACAACGGAAAAAGAATGTCTATCCATCGTGTACGGGATAAAGCAAATGAGGCCATATATAGAAGGATACAATTTTAAGGTCATATCAGACCACCAGTCCCTCAAATGGCTGAAAAACCTTAAAAACCCGTCAGGTCGATTAGCCAGGTGGAGTTTAGAACTGCAACAGTACGATTTTGAGGTAATATATAGAAAGGGAGTCCTCAACAAGGTAGCAGATGCTTTGTCACGACAACCACAGGAAAACCAGAGCGAAGAACCAGAGTTGGAATTATTAGCATCAGAACTGGAATCATGCAGTTGGTACGATAATTTATATAGAAATGTACTCCAGAACCCAGACGATTTCCCGGATCTACAAATAACAAACGGGAAGTTATATAAACACATTTGGAGCAGCCGTAATTTAGCCGACCCAGAGTTTAATAACCCATGGAAGTTATGCGTACCAAGATATAAAAGGAAAGATATTTTGGAGGAAAATCATGACTCGACCACAGCAGGCCATTTAGGAATTGCAAAAACAATTTGCCGAATAGCGCAAAAGTACTACTGGCCTAAGATGTTTAAACAAATCGCAGACTACGTTAGAGCTTGTACGAAGTGCCTCCAATATAAACCGTCTCAAATGCAACCAGCCGGGAAAATGCAACCGTCCACTGTAGAAAAGCCTTGGCATACTGTCTCAGTTGATTTAATGGGACCATTCCCAAGATCTGCAAAAGGAAACATTTTCTTAATAGTCGCGCAAGACCGGTTTACCAAATGGGTCGTCGCCCAGCCAATAAGAGCAGCATCTACGAACTCCATCATCGACACTTTACGATCGAAGGTAATTATGCAGTTCGGTATCCCGACGAAAATCATTTCGGACAACGGCGCGCAGTTCACAAGCAGCAATTTTAAGGCGTTCCTAAAGTCCTATAACATAAATCACATTCTAACACCGCCGTACTCACCTCAATGCAATCCAGTAGAACGAATGAACAAAGTACTGAAAACGATGATAGCCACTTACGTAGAAGATAACCATAAAGACTGGGACAAATTCATACCAGAATTCTGCTACGCCGTAAATTCGTCAAGACACGATTCAACAGGGTTTTCACCAGCGCTCCTTAATTTCGGAAGAGAATTAGACACAACAGAGGCGACAAACGTACAAGATATAAAGGGGTATGCAGAAAACTTAAACAAGTTAGAAGCGTTAAGAGAACTGGCGAAAGTGCACATGGAACACGCTTTCGAGGACCAAAAGAAACATTACGATCTAAGACGAAGAGACTGGCGACCACATCCAGGAGATCGAGTCATGAAAAAGGAACACCATCTATCATCGGCTAGTGCAGCTTTCACCAGCAAACTAGCGCCGAAATACTCAGGGCCATACATAGTAACATCAATAATATCACCAGTAATAGTAAAACTGAAATTGGCCGATAGTAGTAGCCGCAAGCAGACAACGGCACATGTAAAAGATTTAAAACCATGGGAAGGGAGCAATGTTCCTGCAGAAATGGATGGATAGAATGGATGGAAATATATGGCATGACAATACTGTAGACGCCATATACAAAAAAAAAAGAGGTATGTTACTTTTTTTTTTTTCCAAAGAGAAGGGGGTGTGACGATGTCCTCGCCGTTCAACAGTTAGAACCGTGGGAGTGTCAAGGTTGGCGCAGCCACCACTACAGCAAGATGGTCAGTGGGGTTCGGAGCGGCTATTTAAGACAAGTAAGTAATGGAATTCATCAGTCTTTGGCTTAGCGCCTTAGGCTCCTCTCTTCGCCAGTGTTCTGAACTGGCGAGCCCACCCGGACGGAGGTAGTTCCGCTTTGAGGTTCACGCTCCATCCATAATCAAGCAGAGTCTATCGATATCGTGTTTTGAACTTTATCGCGGACCTGCATAAGCGATTGTTGACGAGTGTGTTCGGAGCTCCCGCTGAATTGAAGCGGAAGCGAGTATAAGTCTGAGTGCGATTGACTTCTTCTATTTTATTAGTTTTGTTATTAATAATTATTCTTTTCTTTCTTTTGTAGACGTTCGCCGGTGATTCCTTCATCGCGGAACCCAGACGGAGCGCAGAGTTAATTTTTATGTTTATTTTTATACGGCATAGAATTTATTTTATTTTTATTTATATTGTACATACATTAGACCAATAGATATATTTTTATTTTAACCTGTGTTTTACTGAGTCTGTCGTCCTGAAAGAGCTACCCGTTACAAGCTTATTGATTTCCCGCTGGTTGAGATTCCATGTTTCACTGCCATATGTAATAATTGGACGAATAATCGACTTGTACATTGTTAATTTAGATTTTCTTTTTAGCAGCTTCGATCTTAATAATGTTGAAAGGGAGTAAATTGCTTAATTTCTCGCAGGTATCCTTGCTGAGACCTCTTTTTCTATGTGGTTGTCAGCTGGTATTATGGTCCCCAGGTATTTAACTCCTTTACTACTTCGAAGTTGTGATCATTAACACTGATGTTCTGCCTACATGCTCTAAAATCATATTTAAGAATAATTTAATTTTCCCCGCTCGCCAATCTTTTATTTTTATCGGCAGTTATAAAATAATAAAAGTTATGACAGTTCTTTGGAATTGTTAAATCATTGGCAACTGCTTATTATAAGCCTTATTAAGGTCAACATTTTTGGGCCGCCCACGACTTTTCATACTGTTTACTTGTTGAAATTCATCTCCAAAATTTTTTATATGACATTATCACCACGGCATCGGTTTTAATGTATCGTAACCAGCAAATTTGTGGGCAGGGAATCTTGTTCACTTTATTTCTGTATTTCAAAGGATTTGAAATTAAAGATTCGTTAAACATTATGAATCTGACAAAAGGACGTGGATGTGTTTGGGCATTATCTGAGCCCATTGTTTGGTGAATAAACAGGAAAATATTTTGATTTCACGATTTTCGATTGGAATAAATTACACTCTATCTCGGTATGTCCTGATTCAAAAATCTTGTGATCGATAATGTTTAAATTACTGTGATCCGTAAGAAGTTTCAAGCACATAGCAGGAAAATGTAATTTTTTTTGTTGCCCTTCACTCCCGTCCGACATAATTCGAACCTCAGTAATGTTTGTTTGGTTGATAATGTAATTGTAAATAAACTTGGATATCTCGTTTGACTCCCTTTTTCTTTGAGTTTCGTCCCAAAGGTAACAGATTCCGTCCTGATTTCCTAAGTTATAGACAGTTGTGTTGTAAATAGCCAGTATTCGTAGGCTTGTCCTGTTCGAATTTTTAGAGTCTTAAGCACTACTTCGAGGTCTTTTCGAGGTCTCTTCGAGGATAGTACCTCTGAATTATTCGTTCCAATTTTTTTGTTTTCTTCTCGAGCCTCACGAGCTAATTGTTTCCTTAGCACGTATTTTTGATGGGTCTGTTCGTGTGTTTTTGTTCCTCCTCTGTCATATTGTATATTTTAAGAACTTTTTATGCTGCTCCTTTTTGGTTTTGTAAAACCCCGAGTTATAATTTTTTAATACTCGTCGATATTTTTCGAAAGAAACTGGATGGGCATTTAATTCTGAGCACTTTGATTTGTACAATCTGTGCATAATAGAGACATTTAGTGAAGAATCCAAATACCTCTTGGTATAATACCTCTTATTATTGTGAGGCCTCTAGCCCCCACAATAATAAGACTTCATGGCTAGAAAGGAAACAATGTACTCACGAATCAGCAGTTCATTACCATCTTTCAATTTATTATGTAAAACACATTTTGCATAATGGGTGTGCATTTATTTTTACACATAAAACTGTGAATGTTTCATTGAAACAAGTCAGTTCCACACGGCAACAACAAAATCCACACCGCCACAAACAGGAACGTGTCACTTTCGTGATGCATGCATTGCAAATGAACAATTCAGACTAACTTACGTGAAAGTTCATATCTACTCCCTACCATCTCCTAGCCTTTAATTACATTTTGGTTGTTGGTGTACTTAGATAAAAAATGAAAATTTTGCACATTCGTGGGTGTGGTATTGCACCGACGACATATTATGCCACACTCAAACGAGAAATGTTACTAACAATAAAAAGCTAAGTATTCTACCTTTTACCAGTAAAGCATACTTCTACCAGTAATTCCAAATCAGTATTAGAATTAGATAACTACTGCTATAGGAAAAGACAAATTATTACAAGAAATAATAATACGACGTGCGACAAGGTTGCATTTTCGCATCATTGCTATATAACATTATTAGTAAAACTATACTCTAAGAATCAGTTTACAACATAGACATGTAATACAAATAGATTGAGCATAGCAATACATTGCCGTTGCCCCAGTGTTCCAAAAAAACTGACACAAAGCCGTTACTGTACATCTTCCTAATCATCATCATCAATGGTGTTACAGCCCTATGAAAGAGCCTGGACCTCCCCAAGTCTATTACGCCAGGCAGTACTATCCATTGCCAACCGTTGCCAGTTTGCTGCGCCTATCTTTCTACCATCCTCATCTACACCATCCTTCCATCTGAGTTTTGGCCTACCCCTTTTCCTACCTCCTACGGGTTGTGACATAAGGATTCTTCTAGGAGGGTTGTTCTGCTGTGATCTTGCTAGATATCCTGCCCATCTTAGTCTTCCTATTCTTATAAGAGATACTACGTCTTTACCACCAAATATTTGTTTATATCTGTGGTATACCTCGTAGTTGTATCTCCTCCTCCAAACACCATTTTCACAGAGGGCAACAAATATTTCTCTCAGGATCCTTCGTTCAAATATAAGCAAAAGGTCTTCGTCTGCCTTGGAGATGGTCCATGTCTCCGATCCATATGTCAACACTGGCTGTATAAGGGTTTTGTATATAGTTATTTTTGTTTTCTGGCTTCTCATATGTCTACTCAGTCCAAAATAGTATCTGTTTGCCATTATTATCCTTGCCTTACCTCTTCCTAATAGGCGGGGTTTATCGACCACGTTACCTTTCTATTGGTTCTTAAGGAAAGAAACTCCTTTGTGTCAGTTTTCCCTGTCGCACTAGAGGAACAGGCATGTTCAGTATTCAGTCTATTTATATTATAATATGTCTTTGCTTTGCAAGAAAATAAAGAATAGTAGTAGAACACGATAGCTACTATTTAAATTTTAAATTATGAGATAACAATCATACATAACTCAAACGTAACACTACAAAGTTAAACCATAAACGCCATATGCTTAAAATAAGATAGTCCAAGAAATCTCCATACGGTATACTGTAATTAGTAACGCGTTGCCACTTATTTACTAAAATCTGATGCACCAAGAGTCACCAAATTAACTTTTTCTTCAAAGCTGAAAACGCTTCAGCAGTATTAAAGTCAAGGAAATGATAAAACACTACTGTTAACATATTTTACTGAATACTTTAAGATGCTCGGACACCGTTTCATTACTGCTAAAGATTATGCCAAACTAAAGTAAATACCGTCGTAAATGGTAATTAACGCGTTATTGAATTATGTGACCATTTATTTAAAACACTTTAGTACACTTTTACTTAAAATTACTTATGTTAAATGTAATTAATACTTATGTGATGTTGTGACATTACGTGATACATTAACTTGCCATCTTGACGTTAAATTAGTTTTGATCCCTGAGATAATGATTGTTGTCGCTTTTAAAAGCAGTCTTTGCCTATATCAGCAGTTTACTTCTTAGTATGTCATGACCTATGCCAAGCATATGTCATGATTGGTAATAGTGCTGATTTACAAATTCTAATTAGAGCATATTTATGAATGTCGATTCAAATTATTACAATTAATACTAATGTGATGTTGTGACATTACGTGATACATTAATTAGCCATCTTGACGTTAAATTAGTTTTGATCCCTGAGATAATGATTGTTGTCGCTTTTAAAAACAGTCTTTGCCTATATCAGCAGTTTACTTCTTAGTATGTCATGACCTATGCCAAGCATATGTCATGATTGGTAATAGTGCTGATTTACAAATTCTAATTAGAGTATATTTATGAATGTCGATTCAAATTATTACACATATTTTATACAAACAAAATGCGAAACTGTGTTACACGAGTATAAGTTACAAATATTTTAGGACTAATACTACAAAACATCATAAATGGAGTTTCAAAATCATAACCTCACGTGAACGAGAATTATTAAAAAAGTATTAATAAGAATCATTTAATTTTTTTTTCTACTGAATAACCTACGTACTGGCCCACCGATAGACAAAAAATTCCTGATCTTATTGATTTCGCTATAGTAAAAGGAATATCACATACCCATCTCCAAACTTCTCCTTCATTTGACCTCTCATCAGATCATCCCCCCTTCTTCGTAGATCTACATAGCCAAATTTATTTTTGTTAGCCAAATTTATAATTGTCCTAAATATCTAATACTCTCTAAAAGAAGAATAAACTAAAGCAGATATAGAGAAGAAATAAAAACAACCGTTAACCTATACTTGCCTCTTAAAAGTGATAGCGACATAGAAAATGCAGTTGCTCACCTAACTACAGTTATTCAGCAAGCTGCTTGGACGTCTACCCCAGAATTTACTTACAAACACAACTCCGAGTCCTATGCTGCTTACATAAATTCACTCATATAAAAAAAAAAAAACTTCGAAAGAGATGGCAGCTCACTAGTCATCTAGAAGATGAAGCAAATCTGAATAGAGTTTGCAGACTACTCAAAAGAAAACTGATCCAGCATAAAGACAATGAAATCAACAAATATTTAAAGAACCTCTCACCTGCAGATAATACAAACTATTTGCTGTGGAAACTAACAAAAAAAAAATTAAACACAACGAACAAATGAATATGCAAAATCAGGAAACAAAATGGCACTTGGGCTAAAACTGACATAGATAAAGCATATACTTCCGCAAATCATTTATGTGAGATATTTCAACTACATTAGAGGGAAGTCTCAGTTGAAGAGGCTATTCATGAAGTCGTAAATGGACCGTATCAAGTGGTTTCACCTATTAAATCTAATAAGAAATCTGAAATCAGAGAAATAATTGATAATCTGGAAATTAAAAAGTCACCTGGATATAAATTATTAACTTTAGTACTAAAAAATCTACCCAACGAAAGCGTAAGTTTAATTACTTACATATTTAATTCAATATTAAAAACCGGTTATTTTCCAGTCCAATGTAAATTTGCTCAAATTATTCTTATTCCAAAACCTAATAAGGATCACACGGAAGAATCTTCATATCAGAACAAGTAATACCAACATACAAAAATTATAACGATTCCAATCGAAAGTACTGCGCCAGATCGGTAATGACCCTTGGTACATTACAAACCACAGATTACACCACAATTTACAGTTATCAACAGTTGACGGATAAATATCTGCTATAAACTCTGTATACTAGACAAGACTATCCTGCCATCCAAATCCGCTAGCCACGGGTCTGCTCAACATTTCACATGAAAGGAAATTAAAACATCTAGACCCTTTGGACCTCTAGTAAATATGGAGAAACAGAGCATAGTGTCATAGTACGGTGAAAAAACAAGTTTTTATTCTGGTGTTTTCTGAATCTTTTCTTGATTTTTTTTCCATTTTTTTAGTCTTGTAATACTTATATGAGTGTCAGTAATGTTTATCTGTATTAAACTTTGTTTGTTAAGTTGAAGTTTAAATTAATTATCGTTATATCATATATTATATTTATATTATGTCTTGCGTGGGTGCTTGCCACTGGGCGGCTTCCCACTATGTTACTGTACATAAATTATACATATTGCTTATTGTTTGTAATGGGGCAGATTGCAATAAATATTGGATGTTAAAAAATGTTACAAAATAAGAAGTGTTTGTTAAACGTTCCAACATTTATATTTTAATATCAATTTTCGAGTTTTTTCGTATGTACTTAATGTAAACATTAAATTAAACAAACAGTATCTGAATTGTTGTTAATTTTAATTAAAAGCAACAAAATAAATGAGGTACTATTATAATGTAAATTTAGTTCAATTGTTTTTATGGGCAAATTCTGAAAATAACCGCTTCGTTTTTGAATAATAATGCCGGTTTTTATTAAAATTACAATCATAATAATCTTTCTCTTCTACCTGTATTCCACATTACGCGTCATAATTTGGATCCCAAAATAATCTTAAACCTCTTGTCTCCCTTCCCCGCTAAAGCGTAATTTTCAACCCTAGTGGAGAAAATTTACATCAGGCTCATTTTTGTTTCCCTTATCTCTTTTTTTTTTCGTTTTTGTACGTACAAAGTTGGCCCATCAATTTTTTAATCTTGTAAATTGCGCTAGTATCAAATTGAAAGTCTAGCTTTTCATCACATGCTCGAAAATGAACAGATGGATTCCTTTTATCGAATTTTTATTGATTTGAAATAAAGTAGGGTATACAGGATGTCATCATTTAAACATTTTATTTTTAGTGAGATCCAGTTAAAATCCCAATTTTATTTTACGCTATTACTTTGCTTAAAAATGTGTAGTGCGTTTAGAAACTGAAAACGTTTTAATATTTTGCAATTCGATATTTTTCCGGTTTAAGTTTGGTGAATATTTTACTTTAAAACTATAAGAATAAACATTTTATAGCTGAGGATTTTATAATTATACTACAATAGCCATTGTTATTGATAATAAAATGTATATTTAACTTAAGAGGGCAAAAGAAGTACTGTAAGGCTTCTATTCTTCATCAATTTGGTCCTCGACACAGTCTTACAGGAAACTCCAAAACTTGTAACTTTATGGACATCACATATTTGCTTTTCTTTTTTAATTATTCTATTTCAATTTATTTTGATTTTATTTATTAACTGCACATGTGATAGCTGCACGATCATAGCAGATATCATGCAGAACTAAACAGCTGCTTAAAACTACAACAGTTTCAATTCCGGCATCACCATAAGCTTGATAATCACTTATTGAGCTGCAATCCAGTCAACCAATATATTAGTTAACCAACTATATTTTACAGTCCTTTCCAACCACTTGAAGACAACAATATTTGTCTTGTTAACGTTTGTGTAAAGCCATAGTCAGAATTTGTTTTTATTTAATAATAAAACTTAAATTTTATATATTTGTTTGTACAATAGTTATAATTAATTAATATCTTGGTTTATGTGTCACAGAGAAACTCGTTATTGCTATAAATTGGCTACCAACTTTCTCAGCTGACTTCCAACTTTAGACTTAAGGATTTATAACAGAAACAAGAGAAAAAATTGGTTAATCAATATTATAACTTTCTTATTCTGGCTGTCTTTTCTTAACAAAACCCCAGCGCTACCTATTTACAAAAACAGCTGTCATTGGATTATTATAAAAAAATATTCAATAAATAAATATTGTGTATTTAATACAAACATAACGTTGTTTATGCAGAAATAAAGGCTTTGACAAAGGCTATACCGGGATAAGATGGTCAAAAGTACCACGACTAATACTTTCAATAAAGCATATAAAAATATAACTTCGTACAAATTTTTAGCTTTCCAGAGCCCAATTTTTTTTTTCTGGACGCAATTTTGCTTTAAAAAATCTGAAAAAATTCATAAAGATGAAATTTATATTTAATTGAGCTCAGAAAAAATCATTGAAATTTTCAATAATTTTTTTGATTATTTTAGTAATTTAAGGCTAACTTTAAATAATAATTTTTTATGTATTTTTATTTTCATTCTTTTAACTGACCAAAGCAGAATTTTTAATTTCTGAGCAAAAAGCATCGAAAAATAAAAAAACTGTTTGTACTTATTTGTTTGCACATAAACTCAAAACTCAGGTGGTAATTCAATATTTTAGAACATTTTTCTTCCATATTATCAAAATCTATTGTAAGTCCCTATTTAACACTTTCATAAAGATAAAATTCGAAAATACCACGTATCCTATGGGCTATGAACACAGTCAAAGCGATACGAAGGCGAAGGCGACACGAAGACGATACGAAGGCGACACTAAGACGAAAGCAGTGGCGACAACAACAATGTCTGCTACGTGCATGATCCGTAACCATAACAACAACAATGGGAGTATGTGCGTTGCAGACATTATTTCTGTCGTTACTGCTTTCCCCTTGGTGTCGTATTCGTATCGCCTTCGTACCGCCGTCGCCTTCGTATCGCTTTGACTGTCTTAGCCTTATTATCAAATAATCCTTTTCTTCTAAAATCCATTGCAATATTATCGAGGATCTTGAATACTATCAATCATATGGAAAAGTATCGAAAGAATCGAGTATATTGAAATTCTCACATATAGGTATGAACCTATCAGTTAGGTCAAGCATTTGCTATTTGGCTGAGTTGATGGATGACAGTAATAACATCGATTTGGAGTGTATTACAATAAAACCAAATATTATTACATTACTGATAAGATCCAGGCATATAAGCAGTAAGACCTATAAATGCTACATTGAGTATAAACCTGATTCAATTGGATATTGTGCTATTTTGCGCCAAGCATGTGACTGAAAATGGATTACGCACTGTGGGTTTGTGTTCTCATATGGCAACAGTCATATATTATCTCAGTAATTCAATATATTGTTACGATTTTAAATGTTATGGCATATAGAACTGTAAATATTTTATGACTAATTCTTTTTATTTATTCTCGTAATTTGTAGGTCAAAATATACCTGAGCTTAGCTACCAGTTGTTTACCAGAAATCTCTAGACACTAATTTTGGTGAGTCATCCACGTCTCGAGGTTGAAAAACGAGTCGAGCGCCTTCACCAAAATACGAGACTATTCAAGAAGTCCGCCGAATTCTCTGGATGACAACAGTTGTGTATATAAATGAAAGATTTTTATTTGGCAGGCAGTCATAAGAAGCTCGGCAACCGCGATATTTAAATGTAACGAAACATAAATTATTATTTGTAATATAAATTAGAATTAATAAAGACTTTAATAAATTCGTAATTAGTTATCGTGAGTTTTAATAAATTAGATTATAGACAATAAATTAGAATAAAGACAAATAAATTAGAACTATACAAACGTCGCAGTGGTGCAGAAGTGGGATCGTAGATAAATTTAATTTGATTTTTGAAAAAGACTTTTGAACTTTTGAAAGGTATTGTTCGTCGGGAACATCCGCGTAGTTCAGTAGTGATCGTTGTACGAAAGAACATTTAAAAAGTACGTGTGTGCCTGACCAAAGATGCTGCTAGTAGAACTTTCAGTGAAACAGTTGCGTGAGCAACTAGAAGAACGCGATGAAGACTGCAGCGGGTCCAAGAAGATCCTCCAAGAACGACTGAAGACTGTTCTCAACAAGAATGGAGACGACCCAGAGACATTCCAGTTCCAGTCAGCAGAAGAAGCCGTTTTAACTAAAATAATCGATGGAAAATTTGAGAATGTCTCACAAATGATCGAAGAGAGTTCTAGAAAAAATGATGAGAATGTTTCCAAAACATTCAATGAAACGTCTCAAATTATTAAAGAAGTAGCTAGACAAAATGACGAGAAATTTGAAAATGTTGCTAGAAGATTTGACGAGACTTCTCAAATAATTAAAGAAATATGTATTCAGAATAGTGAGAAGTTTGAAGAAGTCTCTAAAACATTTGATAAAGTTGAAGAGAAAATCAAACAGTTAGAGACCATGATAACTAACACGAGAGTGCTACCACCAATTAATACGGTAGCTTTAGATCCGGTAGAGATAAAAGAAGACGAGACGAAATGTAAGTTGGAAACGCGGCCGAAATTTGAAGGATGTGGACTTTCTGTTCATGTTAAAGTTCCAACTTTCGACGGAAAATCATCATGGAACAACTACATGAAACAGTTCGAATCAGCTGCAAGAGCGAATGGATGGTCTGAAAAAGAAAAGGCTGTAAACCTGACTATCGCTCTTCGAGGAGATGCCTTAGATGTGCTCCAGACCATAGCCGTAGAGGAGACGGATGATTTCGAACAACTGAAGAAGAGGTTAAGTATGCGATATGGCCACGAACACTTGGAGCATGTATATCAGTCGCAGCTCAAAAATCGAAGACAAAAGAAAGATGAGGCCCTTCAAGAATATGAAGTAGATATCGCCAGATTAGTACGATATGCTTATCCAACAGCTCCCGAAGACATGATGGAAAAGTTGGCCGTTCAAACGTTTATTGATGGTCTTCGTGATCATGAGATGCAAAGAACACTACGATTAGCTCGTCACAAGACGCTGGTTGATGTCTTATCCGCCGCCCTCGAATACGAGTCAGCTACGCAGGCCTCTGGCGGTTACAGTAAAGTTAGGACTGTAAAAGAGGAAGAAGATGAAGATAAACTGGACCAGCTCTTTAATATGATAAAAAGCATGACACACAAGCAAACGAAGACCATAAGACCGAAGACAAAACCAGAACGCGTCGGCCTTAGGGGAGCAGCTTCGACCCAGAACTTTACCAAAGACCCTCTGATACTAATAGCTTCTTTGAAATGTCGTGAAGATAGTGTATATGTAGATGGAGAAATAAATGGTAAAAAGTATACGTTGTTGGTGGATACCGGAGCGACCAGAAGCATTATACGCCCTACAGTTATAAACAGCCGAAAGAAACTGTTACCAACGAGATTGCGACTTCGGACCGCCACAGGTGAAAATGCCAACATTCATGGAGAAATCCAGGTACAATTAGGAATTGGAGCAGAAAAGTTCGTCCATACTGTTATAGTTGCTGACATCGAAGAGGATGTTATATTAGGAATGGACGTAATGAATGCGCATGGATTCCAATTGGATTTTAAGAATAAGGTAATCAAAGTTGGTAACGAGGAGGTATTTCTCCATCCACATGATGACAACACTATGCAAGCAGCCGTTAAAGAAGATACAGTCGTGCCTGCGAGAAGTGAAACGATAATAGTAGCGCGGCTACAGGGAATTGTGGACGAAGGAACACCTGTTATGATGGAACCTTGGAATCATGACGACGAAGTTGGCCGTGGAATCATAATTGGAAAAGAATTAGTGACTTCGGCTAAAGAAATTCCTGTGAGACTTATTAATGTCAATGACTACCCAGTGACCATCAAGAAAGAGACAAAAGTAGGAACTTGTGTACCTGTCACATCCATAATCCGTCAGACAACAACGTCTGATAATTCCAACGATAAATTTGATCAAATGGTTGCAGTTGCTGGACAGTCTCTGAATCAGATTGAGAAAAGGAAATTAAGGGAATTTCTTCGGCAGTATCGTGATATTTTCGTACCGAAAGGAGGAAAGACGGGAAGAACTACCGTTGTTAAGCATAGAATTGATACTGGTAATGCTAAGCCAATTCGTCAAACAGCTCGACGATTACCACAGGCGAAAAGAGAGGAAGCTGAAACGATTGTTCAGGAAATGAAGAAAGACGGGGTGATAGAACCTTCTACGAGCCCATGGGTCTCTCCGGTAGTCCTGGTTAAGAAGAAAGACGGAACAACGAGGTTCTGTGTGGATTACCGTTTGCTGAACAACGTTACCAAGAAAGATAGTTATCCTCTGCCTCGGATTGATGACACATTAGACACATTGGCTGGAAGTAAATTATTTTCTACTTTGGATTTGAAGTCTGGATACTGGCAGGTAGAAATGGACCCGGTAGATAAAGAAAAGACAGCCTTCACCACAGGATCTGGATTATGGCAATTCAACGTTATGCCATTTGGACTTTGTAACGCTCCTGCGACATTTGAGAGACTTATGGAAAATGTGTTGAGAGGGTTATCTTGGAAAACGTGCCTAGTTTATCTAGACGACATAATCGTCTTGGGGGAGACATTTGAGGACCATCTGAAGAATTTAGAAAACGTTTTTAATCGACTTAAAGCTGCCCAATTGATGTTAAACCCCAAGAAGTGCCAGCTATTTCAAGGTAAAGTCAATTATCTGGGTCATATAGTCAGTAAAGAAGGAGTGGCCGTGGATAAGGGAAAAATCGATTCCATTAAGGAATGGCCAAAACCAACTGACAAACATCAAGTGAGAAGTTTTCTTGGACTATGTACTTATTACCGGAGGTTTATTAAGAAGTTTGCAGATATCGCTAAACCATTAACGCGACTTACAGAGGAAGCAAGAGAATACCGCTGGGATGTAGACTGCCAAAATGCCTTTGAGACCTTAAAAAAGCATTTAATCACAGCACCGATTTTAGGGTATCCACTGCCAGAAGGAGAGTTCATCTTAGATACAGATGCAAGTAATGTGGGAATTGGAGGAGTGCTGTCCCAGATTCAGGGAGGACAGGAAAGAGTCCTTGGATATTTCAGTAAAGTTCTCTCAAAACCTGAGCGGAATTATTGCGTCACGAGAAGAGAACTTCTGGCAGTAGTGAAATCAGTAGAGCACTTCTATCAATACCTCTATGGAAGGAAGTTTTTAATCCGAACCGACCATGCCGCCCTTAAGTGGTTGATGCAGTTTAAGAATCCAGAGGGTCAGATAGCCAGGTGGATCGAACGACTCCAAGAATATGATTTTAAGATTGAGCACCGGGCCGGAGTTAGCCACCGAAACGCTGATTCTCTTTCCAGAAGGCCATGCCCAGCAGAGTGTTCTCACTGCAACAAAACGGAATCCAAGGAAGCAGCAGTGCTAAGAACGACGGTGGTCCACGACGACTGGACGCCTACCAAGATCAGGGAAGAACAAGAGAGAGATCCAGTTATACAGAAAATCCGAAAATGGAAAGAGGAAAACCGTCGACCACCTTGGCAAGAAATATCGAACCTAGGCTCAGTAGTTAAGACGTATTGGGCCCAGTGGGACTCATTTATCATGGAAGATGGCTTGCTCAAACGAGTCCTGGAAAATGATGACGGTTCAGAGAAGAGAAGACAGTTGGTGATTCCAAAGAGCAGAATAGCCGAAGTACTTCGTCAGTTACACGACAGTCCATCAGGAGGGCATTTTGGTGTGAAGAAGACCCTTCAGCGAATTCGGGAACGGTTTTATTGGATGAACAGTTCCGACGATGTAAAAGACTGGTGTAAGAAATGTACTATTTGTGCTACGAGTAACGGGCCTTATCGAAAAAGGAGAGCTCCTATGAGACAATATAACGTTGGAAGCCCGTTTGAAAGAATAGCTTTGGACATTGCTGGGCCGTTTCCAGAAAGTGATAATGGAGGCAAGTACATGTTGGTAGTAATGGATTACTTCACTAAGTGGGTCGAGATTTACGCACTTCCAGACCAGAAGGCGGCCACCGTTGCAGATAAGTTGATCCAAGAATATATCAGCCGATTTGGAGTGCCTTTGGAGATCCATAGTGACCAAGGCAGGAACTTCGAAAGCGATTTATTCCAAGGAATATGTGATAGACTAGGTATGAAGAAAACAAGGACTACGGCTTATCATCCGCAATCGGATGGTATGGTAGAACGAATGAATAGAACAGTTGGCAAGTATTTGACAAAGATGGTGTCCGATCATCAGCGAGACTGGGACCAATATCTCCCGTTCTTCACAATGGCCTACAGATCTGCTGTTAATGAATCAACAGGCCAGACACCAGCCAAAGTCCTATTCGGACGCGAGATGCGACTACCTTGTGATCTAGAGTTTGGGTGTCGACCTGGAGAAGATGTAGCAGGTGAAGATTATGTGATCGAATTACGAAGAAGAATGGACGATGTACACGAGTTGGTCCGTTCCCATCTCCAGATCGCTAGTGACCGAATGAAGAAACGGTACGATACGCAAGCCGAAAAGGGGTGTTTTAAGAAGAACGATAAAGTCTGGCTTTATAACCCCAAAAAGCGAAAAGGTTGTTCTCCCAAATTGCAGCAGTTTTGGGAAGGTCCATACCTCATTATGGAGAAGATCAATGATGTTATTTACCGAATAAGCAAGATTCCGAGAGGAAAGCCGATGATAGTACACCATAACCGGCTGGCGTCTTTCGAGGGTGACCACGACGTAGATGAAGAAGTGGAAGTAAACCAAGTCCAAGATGTGTCTGACCTCACGTTTGAGGAATTCATGGGTGCCTATGGAGGTACCGGTAAAGCAAGACATGGTGTTACCACTGAAGAAAGGCAAAATCTACTCGCGCTTCCCGATGACTACTCACTGGCCCTTACCATCCCGGCCAGTATCAAAGATGCACCAGGGTTGGCATCCGTCTTTCGAAGGAAGTTTGGTCGAGTTGCAGAACTTCAATGCCAAGTGCCAGCTCCTGGTAAAACCTTGAAACTTCAAGATGCATCACGTTACCTTTTCTACCTGGTAACAAAAGACACTGCCCGTGACCAACCTACCTACCGAGATGTATGGGAAGCCTTACTTCAGTTGAGAGAGCACGTACTAGAGTCCGACGTGCAAAAGTTAGCCATGCCAAAGTTGGAGTGCCGCCAATTAGATTGGAGGGTTATACGAAACATGGTGGAGGAAGTCTTTAAAGACACCGAAGTCCAGGTGTTAGTCTGTTGCAATCCGCATAGTTACTGCTGCGGAGAGAAAACCGTCCCTTGTCATTTCTATACAACTGGAAGTTGTATAAGAGGGTCCAGTTGCCGATATCAGCATGTCGTTCCAGTTCCAGTCCCGACAAGGTTCCAGGAGGAACCATCTTTTAAGAGGGGGGCAATGTTACGATTTTAAATGTTATGGCATATAGAACTGTAAATATTTTATGACTAATTCTTTTTATTTATTCTCGTAATTTGTAGGTCAAAATATACCTGAGTTTAGCTACCAGTTGTTTACCAGAAATCTCTAGACACTAATTTTGGTGAGTCATCCACGTCTCGAGGTTGAAAAACGAGTCGAGCGCCTTCACCAAAATACGAGACTATTCAAGAAGTCCGCCGAATTCTCTGGATGACAACAGTTGTGTATATAAATGAAAGATTTTTATTTGGCAGGCAGTCATAAGAAGCTCGGCAACCGCGATATTTAAATGTAACGAAACATAAATTATTATTTGTAATATAAATTAGAATTAATAAAGACTTTAATAAATTCGTAATTAGTTATCGTGAGTTTTAATAAATTAGATTATAGACAATAAATTAGAATAAAGACAAATAAATTAGAACTATACAAACGTCGCAATATAATTCGAGAATCATAAGACCAGCATAAATTCTATCAGAAATTTTTACATCTGATGTTGAACAGTCATAGATGAGGAAAGTGATGAGTACTAAAATGTAAATGAATCTTTATACTGTTAATTTAGATAACCTATTGTATAATAATTTCATAATAATAATTATTTTTGTAACCAAATATTTTATTTATGTCCTCGTTTATATCCAAATGAATTTATCAAACAGTTTTTACAATGTTAAAAAAGTATTTCAAAAATAATAATAATATTTCTATCGAGGTGATCACTAGAGATATATCAATTTATGCAATTAACGAGTCAAAAATAGAAATAATGCTTAAAAATAGTTTTTTCAAATTTTGACAATTTAAGAGAAAAAAAGACAAGTGGTATAACAAAATTAAAGGGTGCGATCAAAAATACGCGGAAATTCGATCATTTAGCTACTAGATTTTAAGCTTATAAACCAATGAAGTGGGAAAATATTAGAAAAACAGGATTTTTCGCAATTTGAGAAGTTGTAAGTTAAAAATGATTATTTTAACAATGGTGATTCATAACCCGTAAGAAAATACGTGGAAAACCATACCTCTAACTATCCGATTTTGAGGTAAGCTAAAAAATAGTGCAAAAAGAATAAAAAACGAGGTATTTTCAAATTATGTCGTTATAAAAGAGTTAAATGGGGACGTTTACAATAGATTTTGATAATGAGGAAAAAAATGTTGAACTATCAACTGAATTTTGAGGTTATGTATTTTATATTTTTTGTATAATAAACATAATTTCTCTAAAAAAATTTTATTTTGTAGTAATAATGGATAGAGCAGGACCTAGCGCAACTGGCCGTAATAAAAAAGTAAATCTGGCTGACCGAGATTTTGAAAAGAATTTACAAAGATTACTACTTGCCGACGATCAAAATTTATATTTATTAGAACAAGGGAGTGACGAGAACATGAGAGATGTTATAGATGATTCGGATCTATAACATCGAATTCAGATCACGAAGATATTAATTCATATCACTAACTTTTGGAACTAAATGAACCTTCGAATGATTTACAATCTAGAACCGACTTTTTACAAGTAAAAGGGGATCTGAACATATTCAAAGGAAAAAATGGGTTTGAGTGGCAGGGAACGGATCATCCGAGAAATACAAGGACACGAAAACATAACATTGTCAGATAATTACGAGACCTAACAGCGGTAAGCTGTTAATAAGACCGGTACTCACATACGGTTCAGAAACCTGGACACTCTCTAAAAGAGAGGAAACGTTATTAGCCACCTTTGAAAGAAAAATCTTGCGACACATATATAAGGGCACAAAAGAAAACGGGATTTGGCGGAGAAGGTATAACTTTGAACTATACAACATATACCAGGATCCGGATATCATAACATTCATTAAAATTGGAAGGCTACGTTGGATTGGACATGTGGAAAGAATGGAAGAAGGCGAAATACCAAACAAAATATTCAAACAAGTGCCAGTAGGAAAAAGAATAAGAGGAAGACCGAAGCTGAGATACGTAGAACAAATAGAAAATGAACTTTGATGGTACACAAGGCAAATATCGAACACAGTATTTAATCAAATCTTGCCCAAGTAGTTTCGATCACAGGATCATCTTCAGGGGCATTTCGTCAGTTGTGGCCTATCCAGCAGTAACAGAATGTCATAAATGTAAATTGGGACATAACAAATACACTAAACAAAGACAAACAAACACTTTAAAATTTAAAATTGGAGAAGCTACATTTTATATAGAAGCCGGAGACAGAATTCTGTCTCCGGCTTCTATATAAAACTGTCTCTAAAACTTCATCGGTTTTACCAATGAACCTTAACGACTTTGATATCAAAAAGACTACTTGTAATTGTTTCGGCGCTTGCGTTCTATGAAAACAGAAGCTCACATTCAAACTTTACAGCAATTAAAAATTTAGTTATTGCCGACAATTCAAAGAATTACTTCCTTTAAATGTAGTTACATTGGGTTTTTCGATTGTCCTTGGGTAAACCTTTGCGTTTTAAGTTCAAAGCTACCATACATTTCCAACGTTAATAAATAAACTTTTTTGCACATAGTAACAAAAAACACCACTATGTTGTTACTAGCTAAAGTTTTTTAACATCATAACTCGACATTTCTAACATTTCACGGTAAGGTAAATGTTTTTTATTAGATAATATATGGTAGCTAATTATAATTTATTCTCTTTCAGCCCTGAAGAAGCCAAATTCTCTTTGGCGAAATCGTTAGGTGAAATAATTGATACACATTAGAGTTTTTTTGCAGATTTCCCCAATATTTAAGAGTTTACTATATATATATATATATATATATATATATATATATATATATATATATATATATATATGTATATATATAAATATATATATATATATATATATATATATATATATATATATATATATATATATATGTCTATATATATATATATCTATATATATATATATATATATATATATATATATATATATATATATATATATATATATATATATATATAAGCGAGAAGTTTTATTATCCTCTATGCATCACAGCAAAGACATTGAATTAGTTAGGAAAATCAGAATTAATTCGATACCGTAACAGTACGAAATCGGAAGTTCATATTTTAGACATAAAGTTTACCAATTATAGTGCAAACCGCCGGACAAGGCGTTGGCCCTTAGCCGTATTTTATACACTTATAAATATAAGTTTAGTCAACAGTTACATCCTTTGTCTTTGTTACAAATATAATAAATTACGTCCACGTTTTAAATTTGTAAAAGATTTGGCCTTTGAACTAATTCAGCCTCATCTAAGGCAAAGAGTTGAAACGTATCTTCCCCGAGACCTTAGAAAGTAGATAGATTTTTTTTGGGAATAAATCCCGAAGTACCTGTCAAGAATATCGGCGACAATGTTCCAGATTATTATCTGGAACTTCTCAAAAGAAAATTGTGCAGCATTTGTGTATCATCAAAACTAAGGAAGACAAATTACAAATGTGTGCGTTGCTCAAATGCTATTTGTTTTAAGTGTAATAGAATGGTTTGCGTTACCTGTCTTCAAAATTAGTAGGTAACTGTAGTATATTTTTTATTTTATCTAGAAATAAAAATACCACAAAACCTAAATAAAATATATTTCAATCTGATTTAAACAATAATAAAATAACATCATAAAAAGCTCTTAAAGTCATAACATAGCTCCACCATACCTTTTTCGAAAACATCAACGATACGCCCATCTAAAAATAATTATACACTAATGACAGTATACAATGAGATATCAGATATCAACTTTTATATGTCAGTTCGTTAATGTCTGTGTCACGTTTTACGTTTTTGTAAGTCATATATATATATATATATATATATATATATATATATTTTACAATATCTGTTTGTCCTTATATATATACACATTTTAGAATCTTGAAAAAGACAAGGGTTTCCTGCCGAAACGTTGATTGATTGCAATGGAAAATAAAATCTAGTTCCACATGTAACATATCTTTATTGAACCTAAACCCAAGAAACATAAATTTTATATTATATATATATATATATATATATATATATATATATATATATATATATATATATATATATATATATATATATATATATATATATATATATATTTATCAAATTATTCTCGACCGTACTGTTTTAAATATTATTTGTAGTCTCAGCAATTGGTCTGTATGAAATAAAACTCTATTTGTTATTTCTCAATATTTCGTCACGATTTTGTGACTTCTTCAGGAGAAAACTGTAAATTTATTATAATTATTATATGTAAACAATATAAATATTTCAATACTTACAACTTAAGATTAAAAATTTAAATTTTGATAACATATCCAATTTAAATAAATGATATTTTTTTGATTTTAATTTATTTGGGAGTTATGGTAACCCCAATATTTTATAGAGTGAATTCTCATTGTACAATTTTTAGCGAATAAGTTTTAATAAACAATTAAATATTGTGACAGTATTATCCATATAATAAGGTGCAAAATTAGAATATTAAGAAAGAATCAGGAACATGGTAAATTGATCTATAAAATGTAATTGATGGTACGTAGTCAGTTATTGGTCTGATGTTGTTAGATACTGATATTAAGATCTATCATATCATATACATTGTTTGGTATATTACAGTAGATATTACTTAAATGTTTGGTGTCTGTCTTATAATTGATAGATTCTGGAGTTTTATTAATGTGTACCATTTCAAGGAAAAGTCGATTTTTGTAATTATCAATTTGTTCCAAGATTTTTACATTATTAAAGTCAAAGTTATGTCCTGTCTTTAAGTGGTGGTCTTTAAATATACTTACACAGACATTTGAAAATGAGCCAAGTTTCAATACAAAAGATACATTTTCTTTTGTCAATGCTGTAAATGGGATTCAGCTACCAGATAACTATGTTTTGATCTCTTTAGATGTAGTGTCATTGTTTACTAACATTCCAATAAAGTTAATCATTGAAATCATACAAGAAAAATGGTCTAAAATAGAACAATTCACATCCTTATCAAGAAAAGACTTCCTGTCATTAATAACATTCCTCTTTGATAATACATATTTTTGTTTTTGTGATAAATTCTATAAACAAATATTTGGAACACCAATGGGCAGTCCTATTAGCCCTATTTTAGCAACAATTATCCTAGACCATTTATTAGACCTTGGAATCTCAAAATTGCCCTTTTCAATAGCATTTATTTATAAATTTGTTGATGACATAATATGCAGTGTACCATTCAATCATATTCAGACAATACAAACGATCTTTAATTCACTTGATCAAAATATTCAATTCACTGTCGAGTATGAAAATGAAAATAGTATACCTTTTTTAGATACCAAAGTTATAAGAACTAATGACAACAGAATCATATTAGATTGGTATCAAAAAGATACTGCATCCGGCAGATTTATAAATTATTATTCTGATCATCCTAGAAATCAAAAATTCAACACAATTATATCTATGAAAAATCGTGTAACGGCAATCTGTGATCGGAGTTTCCTAGATGTCAATTTAAAGAAACTTTTTGAAAGGTTTTTAAACAATGGCTACCCAAAACATATATTAAAAAAACTTATTTATAACACTCACTTTCACAATAGAGCTTTAATAAATAATCCACAACCAGTTTTACACAAAAAAATACCTTACATAGAAAATTTAACAGACCAAATTGTCCCACTTATCAAAACATTTCCGAACATTAAATTAATTAAATACAATCCACTTCTAAATTCAAGGTTGTTCTCAAAAATAAAAGTTAAAACTCCAAATTCACTAATGAGTAATATAATTTATAGAATAAATTGCAGTCAATGTCAAAGTTGTTATATTGGACAAAGTCAACAGTGGCTTAAACAACGTGTCACTCAACACAAAAGTGACTGTAACTTACGAAAAAACTCTTGTGCTTTAGTGGACCACCACTTAATGACAGGACATAACTTTGACTTTAATAATGTAAAAATCTTGTTATTAATGACAGGAAGTCTTTTCTTGATAAGGATGTGAATTGTTCTATTTTAGACCATTTTTCTTGTATGATTTCAATGATTACCTTTATTGGAATGTTAGTAAACAATGACACTACATCTAAAGAGATTAAAACATAGTTATCTGGTAGCTGAATCCCATTTACAGCATTGACAAAAGAAAATGTATCTTTTGTATTGAAACTTGGCTCATTTTCAAATGTCTGTGTAAGTATATTTAAAGACCACCACTTAAAGACAGGACATAACTTTGACTTTAATAATGTAAAAATCTTGGAACAAATTGATAATTACAAAAATCGACTTTTCCTTGAAATGGTACACATTAATAAAACTCCAGAATCTATCAATTATAAGACAGACACCAATCATTTAAGTAATATCTACTGTACTATACTAAACAATATATGATAATATGATAGATCTGAATATCAGTATCTAACAACATCAGACCAATAACTGACTACGTACCATCAATTACATTTTATAGATCAATTTACCATGTTCCTGATTCTTTCTCAATATTCTACTTTTGCACCTTATTATATGGATAATACTGTCACAATATTTAATTGTTTATTAAAACTTCTTCGCTAAAAATTGTACAATGGGAATTCACTCTATAAAATATTGCTGTTACCATAACTCCCAAATAAATTAAAATCAAAAAAATGTCATTTATTTAAATTGGATATGTTATCAAAATTTAAATTTTTAATCTTAAGTTGTAAGTATTGAAATATTCATTTTATTTACATATAATAATTATAATAAATTTACAGTTTTCTCCTGAAGAAGTCACAAAATCGTGACGAAATATTGAGAAATAACAAATAGAGTTTTATTTCATACAGACCAATTGCTGAGACTTCAAATAATATATATATATATATATATATATATATATATATATATATATACATATATATATATATATATATATATATATATATATATATATATATATATATATATATATATATATATATATATATGTTTGTTTACGTAATTACGCCTAATAATGTTGTTTTCTATATTACACATTTTGTTCTTTTTAAGTATTATGTATGAATGTAAGTTTTTTTGCTCGTTTATACCTAATAAGCCCTTTAATATTTTGATTTTCCCTTCAAATGTTCCAATAGACCGTATTTTTCGTATGAGTAATAAAAGTACTATGTTTCGGGTTAAGGATTAACGCACTTAAAGCTCGAAGCAGCTGGAAACTATAAATAAAATGTAACATTATGGACAGCGAGTTTTGTCTTGTAATAAAAATTACTTGCGTTAATAACTGGACATATTCTAACTGCTTGCATGTCCATGCAAAAAGCGTAGATAGAAAGTTGAATGGATAGGTGCTTGTCTGCGTCTTTTTCTTTTCTTGCTGCATTTTTTTTCGAGATATATATGGTATCAATTTTCTTCAACATTTTACTTTTCGTAACAACAACAGATACCGCATCGATCTTTACGTGTACAGAGTCATTTTTTTGCGTTTTTACCCCCTGGAAAGAAGATTTTAGGGGAAAGCTCAAGTGGTAAACTTTTTTACATCTTATTTGGAGTCTCAAAATTAATATTATCTGCAAAATTCAGCTTGTTTAGGGGTCAACTCTCTGATGACTGGACTATAAAGTGGTTGATTAGGTAGAAGATAGTAGAAACTGTCCTACTCGTAAATATACTATTTATTATTTGCAATATTTTTACAGTAATAAAAATATCAAATAAGCTGAGAATCAAATAATTTGCTTAATTTAATAAATTAAAATTGGAAAATTTAGTTATCTAATCTAAAATCATATAGCCGTAGTTATTTAGAGGTTGTATAAAATGTGCCAATATAGGATAATATATTCCTGTTACCAAATTGTTTCTAGTAGTATAAAACTGAAACTAATGGACAAATAAAATGATTCAATTTATTATTCGATCCAGCTAAAACACAAACAAATCTATTAAAATTAATATTCAGCGATGCAGATAAGCGGATTTCCATATCATTTCAATTTAATTATTTCGGTTAACGACAAACAGATTAAAAGGAATCTGGGGGTAGATACGCTAGAATTGCCTTTTAATAAGGTAGGCTAATTTTATATGACTTAATTATACCTGGCAAGACTACCGCCAATTAAGTTTTGAGCCAATATAGTGTTTGTGGAATTTGTTGGTCAGAAGTGGGGCTACTTAGAACGAAAATCCCCTTTATGAAATACTTTATTGGTACTAACATTTATCATATTATTAGAGAAGGAACATATTGACACAACTGAATATATTTTTGAATATATATATATATATATATATATATATATATATATATATATATATTGTTATGATATCGCACCCTCAGTAATATAAGGGATCAACTCAAAATTTTGGTAAATTGAGATTTTAGATGCTATGGGCACAAAATTAAATTCTCTACCGGTTAGCGCTGACAGAGAGAGAAATAGGATATTAGTTGCTCGGTAAATATATTTGTGCCTCTCTCTTACTCTCCCCGCCAACCTATTGTTTTTACTGCTACAAGGTAACAATCAGTAACGTGTCCATAGTCGTCAAAGGCGGACTGTTCAAACGTCGTGCGATTCGTGTTTGTGCCCTTCTATGACAAAACTCCTGGTGAGTTTGTATCTTAACATTTTGTATTATATACAACAATTTTTAGTTTAGCCCTTATATTATGTAAAATGTAATTAATAATTGGGCCTAATTCATAATAGCTCGCTATATTGCCAAAAAGTAGAGATGGTATACGGAATCATATCTTATTGGTTCATTATAGTACGTAAATTGTTGATGGCGAACTTTGTAATTGGCCCTATTTACATGAAAATTTTAACTATTTTTTTAATTGGTCCGATTAAATTAACAGAAAAATAATTAAGTTGTAGTTTTAAAACAGTGTTTATTACATAGATGCAATGTATTGTTTGTAGTGTAAAATTTTTACATTTTATTTTATAATATAATTCGAGTTCGTTCCTCAGCAAGGTACGTCTAAAGCCAATATTTCCATGCCATCCTTATCGAGATGCGATGAGTTGCCATCAGTTAGATCAAGAACAGTAGGTAATTACATAATGTCTTCAATACATTCAGAGGAAAGCGACGTAGACTTCAGTGATGACGATCCCACTTACAAACAAGAACATTTTCGTCGACGTCCACGAATCACAGCAACTCTAACTTCGATTGATACAAACAATGTAACTATGACAAATGATAACATTCAAAGACAATCCAGAAAACGTAAAGCAGATCCAACCAAATAGATACAAAACACGCAAAAAATGAAACGAAACTTGGGTCAAAGCTATGTAGCTATACATTCTAAGAAATTAGTTCCTGCACGTAATATGAAACCACCTTGTGTCCAAAAATGTAGATTCAAATGCAGTGAGCGAATCGATGATTCCAAAAGGTTGAAATTATTTAGTGCATTTTGGGCATTAGGGGATAGACAATTACAAGGAATGTATGTTTTGTCTAATAGCGCACAGATTACACCTAGGTACAAGTATACCAATGCCGAAAAACCACGAAATCCAAACCATGCATTCTATTTTTCCGTAGACAACGAAAGAGTTAGGGTATGCAAAAGCTTTTTTATTAATACTATCGATATTTCTCATAAGATGATTCGAAATGTATATGAAGATAATAGAAAAACTGGGCTTCATAAAGGATGACCAACGCGGCAAACACAATAGTAATAAAAGTGTAAGTGATGAGCTTATAAATGACATCACCAACTTCATCAACCCTATACCCCTATACCCTATACCCCTATTGAGTCACATTATCTAAGAGCATCTACCTTTAGAGAGTACATCAGCAGTGGTAAAAGTATTGCGGAGCTCTTTAGAGATTTTGAAGTACTGCAAGAGGAAAGGTCTCGCCCGGCTGGACTATATCACACGTTTTATAAAATTTTTAACACAAAATTTAACCTTGGCTTTTATCAACCCAAAAAAGATCAATGCGATCTTTGCCTGCAGTTCCAAAATCCTACTGAACCACTAAAACAGAATCTTAGGGATCAATATCATACGCATTTGGAAGAAAAGAAGTTATGCAGGGAGGAAAAAAAGAATGACAGAAAGAACATTGATGAGTGCAATATTTGTGTATGTTACGATGTACAAGCCATTATGCAAAGTCCTAATGGTAAAACATCAGCATTCTACTACAAATCTAAATTAAATAGTTACAATTTTACTATGACGGAATTAAAAAAAATTCACGAAAACGATGTGTCAACAATGGACATCTCTAAAGGCTATGAAAATGTCCATTGTTATTTTTGGGACGAGACTCAAGCGAAAAGAGGCGCTACAGAGATAGGGAGCTGTGTTTTCCATTATTTACAGATTGTGTCTGATAAAGCTGGTGACAGGGAAGTAAATATAACATTTTTTTCCGATAACTGTTGTGGGCAAAACAAAAATAAATATCTCACATGCTTATACTTATACGCTGTTGCCAATCTAAAAAATTTGTCGTCGATAACTCACAAATATCTCATAAAAGGGCACACTCAGAACGAAGCTGATAACGTGCATAGTTTGATACAAAAGCAGATAGCTAGAGATAGGAAAACTGGCCCAATATACTCTCCTGTTCAATAAATCTCAGCAATCAAAAGAGCAAGGAAAACTGGTGCTCCATTTATAGTTCACAGTTTAACTTACAATGTTTTTTACGATCTTCAGAAATTACAAGAAAATTGGGGCTATAATTTTAATACAGATGAACAGAAAAATAATCTTGTATGGAATAGTATTAAAGTACTGAAATTTACCAAAGAAGACCCATTTTTGTTTTATTACAAGTGCTCATATAACGATGAGTTTAAAATAGTTAATGTTCGTGATAAGAGGAAGAGAATGCCAAATATTAAAGAAATAACCATGCAGAAAGCGTACCTCTAGGCACTTCCACTTCGTTGTGCTAAAAAGAATGATCTTAAGGATCTTAATTCATAGATCCATACTATGCGTCTTATTATAACAACATGTTGTCTTAATATTACTAATCTTTGGGATTTCAACATTATTTTGTGTAGACTGAGTACATAGTCAAAGTACAATAATTAAATTTTGAGACTGAATTTTATTTTTGAAGACTTTATTTTTTAGAATGAATTTTTTTGTTATTTGCAGTTTTCTAAGTTTAGAATGGAGGAATGAATGTTTTTTTGTTATGTATAATTTTTTAAGTTTACTGTGGAGATATTGTGATATACAATTAAGTAATAAGTAAACGACAATGTAAAAATTGAGGAGTTACTACTTGTAAGTTTTATTTGGAATTAAAAAGTTTAAATAATAAATGTGATAATATTAAAGCTATCTTATTATGTTTAACTCTTGTTTTGAATTTTTTTTAGATTATTGTTATATTTTGCACTGATTAATAAAGTATTACTATTATTTTACCTGATATTTTATTTATAAAACAGAAACAATAAATTCAAACATCGGTTGGGATTGGTGATATAGAGTACCATTTACGATTAAAAATTAAACAGTGGCAGGTACACTAATAATATAAGGGATCAAACTTTAATAGTTCCTTATTTCTGTTATGGTTTTTTATACTATACGGGACTAACTCGAAAGTAGTTTTTCCATTCCTTGTAAATAATAGAATTTATTTATATTATTATTTTTTCCTCATTGTAATTTTTAGTGCAGTTATCAAATAACAAATCTGCCAAATTTCATATTTATAACTTAAATAATAAGCACGTTATTTGAAAAAATAGCTGTAATGTCGGATACCAGAATCTTTAAACGCGATTTCCCACAAATCTACTTTTTTGAATTGTGCCTCTATATTACTGAGGGTGCGATATGTAAAATCGATAAAAATATTGGTTTGTTTAAAATATTTCAAAGTTTAAAAACATTAAAATAATTAAGATAAGTAGGATAATAACCAACAAATATTTCGAAAAAGGAAAGTCTTCAAATTCTTGGATTACCTTCTTCTTAGAGTGCCGTCTCCCTACGGAGATTGGCAATCATAATGGCTATTTTTATTTTAGAACTTGCTGCTCTAAACAAATCAATCGATCTGCATTGGTACCAATCACGTAGATTCTTTAACCATGAGTTCTGCCTTCGGCCAACAGATCTTCTTCCTTGAATCTTTCCCTGTATTATCAGTCTCAAAATTTCATATTTTGGTCCCCTCATCACGTGGCCTAGGTATTCCACTTTTCTGGTTTGTATAGTAGGGTAGCGGGTAGGTACCCCTCTATGATCCCGATAGAGGGTAGACTTACTTCAGGGAAATAGCGTCCCTGCCCACGCGAGCTCCTAGTTTTTCCTCCACTCCCCGCTTAGAGGAAAACAGGTCCAAACCCCAGTATTATCCTACCCTAAACCCCAAATTCCTTCCCTATATCCCCACCACACTCGCCAACCCGTCTTGCCAGCGTGGCGAGTTATGGCTAACTCACCCCAAATGAGTTTTAAAACAAGAGGATTTGGTCCCCAGGTGGGTGCTCAATCCCACACCTCTAAGGAGGTCAGCCTCATGGAATCTGGGGGAGGCAAAAACTCATTAAAACACCGAAAGCAACATATCTATATTGCTAGTTTCAATGCCAGAACCCTCAAATCACCCGAACGAATGGAAGAACTGGAAGAAGAACTAACTAAGATCAAGTGGGATGTCCTTGGTCTAAGCGAAACGAGACTGCCAGGAGAACAATGTACAATACTCCATTCTGGACACATGTTCTACCAATTCCATAATGAGTACAATACACATGTCGGCGGTGTAGCACTATTGATCCACAAAAGACTCAAACATCTGGTCACAAAATCTGCTGCAATCTCGGAGAGGGTCATTTACATCGTTCTTAAACTATCAGAAAGGTACAGCATCCAAATAATTCAAGTATACGCTCCCACTAGTCAATCCACAGATGAAGAAATAGAGAAATTCTATGAAGATATTTCTAAAGCAATGACAGAAAGAGCTCATTTTAAAATAATCATGGGAGACTTTAACGCCAAAGTAGGGAAGCACAACACCGGCAACATACCAAATAGAGGAATATATGGGCTAGGAACTACAAATGAAAGAGGAGAACGGTTACTAACATACACACAGGAACAAAATCTATTTTGTATGAATACATTTTTTAGTAAACCAGATAATAGACGGTGGACCTGGATAAGCCCAGACGGGAAAACCAAAAATGAAATCGATTACATATTAGTCAACCAGAAACAGATAATAAAAGATGTAGCGGTGCTCAACAGATTCAGTCTGGGAAGTGATCATAGATTAGTAAGAGCAAAAATAATAATCGATAACAAATTAGAAAGAAACAAACTAATCTTGCAAAAACGAACCCTAACTACTAAAGAGCTTGGACAAAACAGTACCAACTACCAGAAATATCTTGAGTCTAGTCTAGAGCCAATGGAACAGCTAAAAGAAAAAGACATAAATAATTTGGAAGAAACGATAAGAACGAGTATAATCTCTGCGATCAAAAAAACCCATAAGATGCCGAAACCGAAAGATAATAAATTGAAGACAGAAACACAACAGATGATTAGGGACAGAAGCCGCATGGATCGAAATTCACCAGAATATAAGGAACTTAATAAGGCAATAAGAACAAGAATTAGACAAGACATCAGGGACAACAACACCGAAAAAATCGAAAACATTATAGAGAAAAACAAGAATATGAAAGTGTTAAAAACGCTAAATAGCAAAGGCCGACAACAAATACACCAAATAAAGGATAAAAATGGAATCATTAGAAACGACAAAAATCAGATAATAAACATTGTCGAAGATTATTATACAGAATTATACTCGTCCAGCGTAGCAAAACCTGAAACCCATGATACGGAACGAAGAATACTAAATGTAGGATCTGAAACACTACCAGAAATTACTACCGAGGAAGTTGTAAATGCCTTAAAGCAAATGAAAAATGGAAAATCTCCTGGAGACGACGGAATAACAAAAGAGATGATTACAGCTGGAGGTCAAACTACTATGGAGGCAGTTAAAATCTTACTGAACAAGTGCCTATTCGGGGGTGCTATTCCAACCTCTTGGCAAAACGCGCAGGTACTTTTACTACACAAGAAAGGAGACAAACACAAACTCGAAAATTACAGACCAATAAGCCTGTTACCACATCCATACAAACTGCTTACCAAAATAATTACCAACAGACTATCAAACAAATTTGATAGTTACCAGCCTGTTGAACAAGCGGGTTTCCGCAAAGGTTATAGTACAATAGAACACCTACAGACAATAAGGACACTTATTGAAAAATGTAACGAATACAATGAACCTCTTCATTTGGCATTTGTGGATTACAATAAGGCATTCGATTCCATAGAATTCTGGGCGGTATTAGACGGAATGAACAACGCAAGGATAGATTCCAGATATAGAATGCTCCTAAAATACATATACGACAATGCAACTATGCAAATAAATGTAGCAGAAGGCCTAACAACAAACAAAATAAGATCAGAAAGAGGTGTTCGACAGGGAGACACCATATCTCCAAAATTATTTACTCTTGCATTAGAAGATGTGTTCAAGAAGTTAAATTGGGAACAACTCGGAATTAAAATTGATGGCAGGTTTTTAAGCCACCTAAGATTTGCCGATGACATAGTACTCATAAGCAACAATACAGAGGAACTAATCTACATGCTGAAGGAGCTTAAACAAGAATCTGAAAAAATCGGTTTAAAAATGAATTTAAATAAAACAAAAGTAATGACAAATCAAAATATCACAATCGACTTAGATGGAAGTGAGATCGAAAGTGTCGAAGAGTATATATACCTAGGTCACACCATCAAACTAGGCAAACAGAATCAAACAGCAGAGATAACTAGAAGAATCCGAATGACTTGGGCAGCAGTAGGCAGACTCAGTGATGTGTTGAAGAACAAAAAGATACCAATAAATCTAAAGAAAAGGGTATTCAACAGTTGTATTCTACCGGTTATGACTTATGGAATGGAGACCATGACACTTACAGAGTTGTCAGCCAACAGATTAAGAACAACACAGAGGGCCATCGAACGAGCTATGTTGGGAGTATCACTGAGAGAACATATACGAAACGAGGACATACGAAGCAGGACGAAGGTGGAAGATGTAATTGGAAGAATTGCACAAATGAAATGGAACTGGGTAGGGCACGTGGCACGGCAAAACAACGACAGATGGACGAAAAACATTGTACATTGGAGACCACGCGAACACAGTCGGAGTAGAGGAAGACCACAAAAACGATGGCTAGACGACATCAAAGCAAAAATGGGGAGAAACTGGCACCAAATAGCACAAAACAGGGAAGAGTGGAGAACTCATGGGGAGGCCTTTGTCCAGGAGTGGATGCAAACAGGCTGAAGAAGAAGATAGTGGTGATTAGTTCTGTTTCTTTACCAACCCTCTCCAGTACTTCTTTATTTGTAATTCTATCAGTCCATGATATTTTTAATACTCTGCGGTATAACCAGAGTTCGAAGGCCTCGATTCTTTTTAAATTACATTTTTTTAATGTCCAAGTCTCAGCTCCATATAATAATATTGAAAATATATAACAGCGAATGGTAAGTAGTCTGATCTCCAAATTTAGATTTTTGCACGTTAGGAGTGGCTTCATTCGTATAAATGCTGATCTGGCAATCTCTATTCGTCTGTTTATTTCTACAGTATGATCATTGGTTTCATTGATCAAAGTTCCCAAATACTGATATTTTTCTACTTGTTCTATCACGTTACCATTTATTGTCAATAGGTGATGTATATTTTGTGGCCTTTTTGTAATCAGCATGTACTTCGTTTTTTTGGCGTTTATAGTAATTCCCATCTCAGCACTATTTATACTCAAGCTTTCGATAAGATGTTGTAGATCCTCTATGCTCGTTGCTATGATCACAGTGTCGTCTGCATATCTTAAATTATTAATTAATTTTCCGTTAACGGTGACTCCCGCTTCGATATTATTGAGCGTGTTTTGGAAAATTTCTTCAGAATATAAGTTAAACAAAAGTGGTGATAACACACATCCCTGTCTAACTCCTCTACAGATCTTCATTTCTTCTGAGTGTTGCCCATCAATTTGAACTATGGCACTTTGGTTCCAATATAATGTTTGCACTATATTTATGATTTTACTGTCAATGCGCTTGTTCATAAGTATTGATATTAGTTTTTCATGTCTTACTTTATCGAAAGCTTTTTCGTAGTCAACGAAAGCACAAGTGTAGATCAACATTCACGTCCCGACATCGCTGAATTAATATGTTGATGGCAAATAGTCCTTCTCGAGTACCCATTCCATTTCGGAACCCGAACTGCGTCTCGCTAATATCCTCCTGTAGCCTTTCGTATATTCTTTTATGTATTATTTTTAGCAGAACTTTTAAACTATGACTCATGAGGCTCAGTGTTCGATAATCAGAGCACTCTTTTGCTGCTTGTTTTTTAGGGATGGTTATAAATGCTGACTTTAGCCACTCCTGTGGTATTATTCCCGTATCGTACACCGTGTTGAATAAATCTGCCAATACTTCCAAGTTGTCCTCTTCCACTAGTTTTAAGAGTTCTACTGGTATTTCAACTAATCCAGCTGCCTTATTGTCTTTAGAGTTTTTGATAGCATATTTGATTTCATCTATCGTGATCTTCTGTATCTCTTAAGGATTTAATTCTTGTATTTTCTGCATTTCACCTCTTTCATCTTGGAAAAGTTCTCTAACGTACTCCTCCCATCGCTTTAACTTCTCTGGTAAATCTACTAGTAGTACTCCTTTTTTGTCTTTTATGTGTCCTTGCTGTCTATTTCGACCCATTCCAGTCACTTCTCTAAGCATTTTTTGTGCATATTTCTCATATCATATTTTGTTTCTAGTTCTTCTATCTCTTTACATTGCTTCATCAAATAGATTTCCTTAGCTGTTTTGATTTTTTCCTTAATTATTCGTTGTATTTCTTTATACTTCTGTAGATCTTTTCCTTTATATTTCCTTCTTTCTTCCATCAGTAATAGTATTTCTTGTGTCATCCAGTGTTTTTTAGCCTCTGATTTATGTTCTATTAAACTTTCTTAAGCTGGTTTCAGTAATGTGTTTTTTATATTACACCACTTTTTATTTACATCCATAATTTGTTTGTTGTCAGTTAGTGTTTTTTGCATATTAACATTCACATTATTTTTTATTTTGTTTTTTATTTCTTCATTTTGTAGCATTCTTACGTTAATTTTTGGTTGTTGTTTTCTGAGTTCAATTCTTTTTAATTTTATTTTCACGTCAGCCACTAGCGGATTGTGGTCTGAGTTAACATCTGCTCCAGGATAAGTTTTAACTGAGGTTATAGAGTTTTTATATCTGCTATTTACGAGTATAAAGTCTATCTGGTTTCTGACAATGTGGTTTTCTGTATGTGAAGGAGACGTCCATGTATATAGTCTTCTTTTAGGAAGCTGAAACCAAGTATTGGCAATTACCATATTCTTTTTTTGGCAGAATTCTATGAGCCTTTCTCCTCTCTCGTTTCTAGTTCCTAGTCCGAACTGTCCAACTATATTTTCAACTGTACCTACTCCAATTTTTGCATTAAAATCTCCTAAAATGTAAGTAATATCTCTAGATTTTGTTAACTTGATTGTATTGTGCAATTCTAAATAAAAGTTTTCGATCTCATCTTCGGTCTTTTAAGCAGTGGGAGCGTAAACTTGGATCATATTAATATTACATTTCCGTGCTTGAATTTTTAGCATTATTATTCTTTCTGAGATTTGAATCACACCTAACACTGATTTTTTAATAGTGTTGCTTATGATAAAAGCTACTCCGTATCGATGATCAGTTTTGTCTCCTCCAGTGTAATAAATATTGTGGTTATTTATTGATATCTCTCCATTTCCTGACCACTGTACATCGCTAACCCCAAGTATATCTATATTTAGCCTTTCCTTCTCTTTAATAACATTGTGTAGTTTTCCAGGCTGATACATACTTCTTACATTCCAGGTAGCTATTTTTATCTGAGAGGGTTGAGTATTTTTTTGTGGTATTTTGTGCAAGAGTTTCGCATGTTGACGACCGAGGAGGCCTTGCGTTCTGATGGTTGTCCTCCCCTGCCGGATTTTGGTCTCCGATTACCATAATCAATAATGTTTCTTGCGCAAATAGTGCTAGCCATTATAATTTATACTAGAGATGTCATCAGGGACCTTTAATGCACTGGTTTCTCGTTGCCTTCTGCATTCTGACGCCGTTGACCACTTTCTTGGTTCTTCCGCCTTCGAGAGCAATTTCTTAGTCTCAGGACAACAGAGTGTCCTTCCACTTACTAGCTAATCCGCCCTAAGCCGTTGGCCAGTAAATGGTTGATTGCTTATCCCGGCAAACACTCGGACGTCAGAGCCTCGTTAGTTATCTAGCAGGATGTACCAGAAGACCATGATCTAGTTCATCATACGAGCAGGTGAGGTTGACATTTGAATAGGAGTGGCTATTTGTTGCGCTTCACTATCCCATTACATCCCTTGGATTACCTGTATTAAACAAAATGTAAGCTATGCATAAATTATTTTCTTTGTTACAATACAATACAACGTGGGGCCCAACGTGGGGCCCAACGTGGGGCGCCAGTTATTGTGATATTTAAAGTCTTGGTGCGCCAAGCAATTAATTAGTAATTAATTAATTAATTAATTAAAATTATTTAAATGATATGATTATGACTCTATCACACTTTTTAATTCTCTTATCTCAGGGTTAAAATTCGTGCTTCAATATCTATGCTATTACATATGAAAGGTAAGGTCCAAAGAATACCGGAATAATAAAAAACACATATGATATAACACTATATATTGAAATAAAAATAATGAAATAATTCACACTCAAATGTTTTCAATAAACAAAATCTCATATAATGATTCTCAAAATTTTGTTCTACGTACGTGAACCTTCAAAATTAATGGTACAAACAATATTAATTAAAATCTTAAAATCCCAAAATATTTTAACTCTCCTAATCAACATATTTATATCCTTTCTAAATTAAGTGTAAAAATTGTGTTATCAATAAAAGAAAAAAAAAACTACAGAAAACAAAAATATCTCTCTCTGATGATGAGTGGTCCAAATCCTTGTTCCTTGTAGACTATATTATCTACTCTCAGGCGCTCCCTAGGTAATCAACAATCTTACAACAAATTGTTGCAAGTATATCGTCCTTAATGGTCTCCTTCAAAAGCACGAATTATTCAAATTATGATAGCCTTTCTCCTCTCGATAAACTGAATCTCTCGTTGGCCAGAGTGAAAAATGACTCTTGGAATATCTTCTCTTTACGATAAACTGAATCTCTCGTTGGCCTGAACAGTGACTCTTGGAATATAAGTAGAAAAATATGACTTACAATATTTTGCTGCTTCAGCTTCTGTCAGATACACTAACTTCACAAAAACTCACTAACATTCAACACTACTGCTTGCTGCCTCTCGGGAACCGCCAGAGAACAATCACTGTTCGTCTTACAGACTTGGAAAACCAACTGACTATCTTTTCTCTCTCCAAAATCTAGCTAAACTTTCATTCCTACATACCTATCCCACCTTTTTTAATCTCCGCCAATCAAAGCTCGTCACAATTCTTTCCATTTTTTTATTTCGATAACAAATTTTTACCTATAATTATAAAATTTCCTAAAACTTATTTACAACTAATATTTCTCTACAATTTTTAAAAACTAACAAAAACCTCTTTCTAAAATCTATTCTATTGTCCTTAATCATGTGCGGGTCACTCAAGTATATTATAACAAAGAAAATAATTTATGCATAGCTTACATTTTGTTTAATACAGGTAATCCAAGAATTTAAAGACTTTCCTTCTTCGAAATGTTTGTTGGTTATTATCCTACTTATCTTAATTATTTTAATGTTTTTGAACTTTGAAATATTTTAAACAAACCAATATTTTTCTCGATTTTACATATCATAACAATATATATATATATATATATATATATATATATATATATATATATATATATATCTACGGCATAAAGTGAACTCCGGCCATGTTAAAATTCAGGTTCAAGTGAGCTCCGTGGTCAAGTGGACACCGATATACGGAGCTCACTTGTCCATTCCATAATATTGGCTCTGTCGATTCGTTAAGATGTATAGTTTCATAATTCTTAAAAAAAATTTGGAGCTCATAAGTACCCCTGTATCGTAAATGTATTTCGCTTAGTTCACGTGTATATATTATAGGGGTCGTTCAGATCTTTTTCACTGTATATTGGAACTATAAGTATATCGGTTTAAGTAAGCTCCGATAGTTTGGCAACTATGCACTTAGGCCAGCGTTCTTGATATATATATTTTATATATTTTAAACGGTTCATACGGACTCCTTTTCATACGCATTACAATATGTAATCTTCTTCTTCTTCTTGATGTGCCTATCCGTTATGAACGTTGGCGATCATATTGACAATATGTAATAGATATGTATAATACCAAATACCTGTTTTTGGTAGGTACCTGCTATTCTAAAAATAGCTTTATAAATACAAAAGGATTTGATTACCAAGTTGGACGTGTTTTTTCATATGCGAATATTTCCTAATGTATTTTGTTAACATGAATATGTCTTTATACGTTTTATTTAAGAATACGATTAATAAGAACTTTTAGTTAATCCATTGTTTTACGATATCTTGTATACAGCTTCTTTATTATTTTATTTCTGGTTTTATCTCTGTACTACATATAATTCTGGATAGGTTATCTTAAAATAAATATTTAAGTGCAAAAATAGATATTTTTATGTAAAAATTGGTAGTAGTGCACAAAAGAGGGAAGAATGCTTAATTTATATAAGAAGAATGTACCAGTTCACCAATATTACATACTTCTAAATGTTTTATCTGCTATTTAGGGGTAATATGTAATCAATAAACGTGGAGTTAGTGTCAAATTTGCAATAATCTTTGGTCAGTTTTTTCTCGATTTTAGTCATAAATTGAGCTGGACTTCGTTGAGTGGATGTTGCGATTCTAGACTTTGTATCTTTTATTCTCTAGCAGTCTAGCTACTTATCTTCGGATATTAGGTGAATTGATAGCTACGATATTGTAGAGCTTATGTATGGATGTGTGTGTGTGTCTTAATATTTGCTGAATTTGGCTGTCTAATTTATAGCTAAATCTACGTGTTAAATATGTGTTGGTGTCATCCATACTTGCAAGGTATATTCGGTAGCAGAAGCATAGAGTGCAAGCGTCTACGTTTTAAGGATGAAAGAATGCTTCTCATTTTTAGTTGACAAGTTTGCAGAGATTATTTTTCTGGTCCTCAGTTTGCCTTTTAGTTTTAAACAATGTTCTATGAATGACAAAGTGTGATACAAACTATCTTCAAGGTATTTATAGCAAGTCCAGAGTTTAAAAATTTCATGACAGTATTGGATGTTTAGATTTTTAAAAGCATCTCTGTTAGGGACATTAAAGCAGGACATCTGACTTTTTCTGAGGTTTGGCTTAAAATTGATTCATAGTCTATTTTTATTGTGTTTAAAGTATGATTTAGATTTTTCTATACTTCAGCAACAAAAGTTTTTGGTTGTGCAACAATATAGATGTATCGTCTACATAATAAAAGTCCTAGTATTTACTGGTATGGGTTGTGTAAATATTATACAGTGTAGGTACCATTACGCTACCCCAAAGGAGACCGTTCTTCTGCGTTTTCCATCTGTTATTTTTACCATTGAATGATACGAAAATCTTCTGTTGTGTAGGTATACCCGGACAATACAAGCCATTGTTGTATTTTTGATCCAAATTTTAGAATTAGTTTTGTGCTCAGATCTTTAGTCAGGAGCCGTAATATTGTTCATTATATACGTAGATAGCAGATCCAAGCTCAACACCGTTAAAAGATTCCCTTAGCTGACTGGTTTTGTCCCCTCTCATTTTAAGTTTTTCTTTTCTTGTTTGCCTATGTTTGGCCCTTTGGCCCTCAATGTGTTTCCTGCACTAGAAATACGTCACATTTGTATTAACCGCATATGTCTGATAAAGTTAAGTAAAGTAAAGTACCTATCTTTATCTCTGGATATTCCCTTCTCTAATATTTATAGACGGAATTAGGATAGTTGGCATTAAAAAGGCCGATTTGGCCGATCTTTAAACCCTATAAAATATGGCTAATCTTTTACTTTTCATTAAAAATTTTAATTTTACATACTGTTACTTTTAGACAATATTTCGATCAGATTTGTATAGTAATAAATGTAGTTAATATACATAGAGTCTCTTTGTGAAAAATAAATGAGTTTGTAATATCGGTCACAACTCATATATGGATAATAAGGAAATAAACGGTTAAAATAGGTGTACAAAATTTTAACTACATATATCGGCGCCATTGCTCAGGAGTTGGGTTTATCTCAGAGATCAAAGGTTACGTTACATGCATATTCCAGGTTCTATTTACGTATTTTCATTCCTAAAAAAGTATATTTATAATAAAGCCCTGAAGCTACCTTTAGATTCTATGAAAAGTAGAATCTATGGAAATTAGCAAATTAAAAAATAAAGACATAATTCTGAATGGCCAACTTGAGACAAACAATTCTCCCGTCCTTAACTTATTCAGTTACGAACTATAACGTGTAAACGCATACATCTTTTATTGTTAGATAAAATGAATTTTTATCAAGTAACGGTCGGATCTATCACTTACTAAAAGAGTAGAAAATGACATGCTTATGCTTTAGAGTACGGCTACTTTAGTACAAAGTACCCTTTGCTTTTGCCAATTGCTTTCTCACTTTCTTAGCGATGGGCCTTATCAATAATGTTCTCATTCGTTATAGTTATTCTAAGATATTCAGATTTCATTATATGCTCTACATTTGGTTTTATCTAATATAAATTTACAACTATGACGAAATTTTTATAATATTTTATGCATTGATATTAAACTGATATGAAACTGAGGATATAAAAATCAACAATAAGACCGATAATGACGTACATAGCGGAAACAAGAGCAGATACGGCGAAAACACAAAGACTGCTAGAAACAACAGAAATGAAAGTCTTACGAAAAATAACAAACTAAACTCTAAGAGAAAGAGTAAGAAGTGAAGAAATACGAGCGAGATGTGGTTTAGAGGAAATAAACGCGTGGACCAAAAGAAAAAAGCGGAATGGAATCAACACTTCGAAAGAATGACAGAAAATAGAATAGTACGAATAGCAAGAGACAAATCGCCAAATGGAAGGAGATCATTGGGACGACCGAGGAAAAGATGGTCAGACAACGTCAATTGAGGCTCAAAACCGAAGTAAAACAGGCATTAAGCCTATTTATAAAGAAGGAAGAAGAAGGAGAAGATATTAAACTGGAGTAGAGCACTTGGTAGATAATATTTATTTGTTTTGAGTATACTTATTTTACAACATAGTACATAAAATAAAATAATAAATATTTGTGTGCTCAGTTTTTTGCTCTGAATTGAAGATTTTATCTCTAAAATATGACTGTACTTTATACAAATATTATTATTTTCTGAGATACCGGTATAAATATAAATTTTGAATTTCGTAATGATTTTTTAAAATTATTTTCTTGTGACGTTATGTCAGTGTTTAAGAAGAATGCTGGGAATAAGGTTAAATAGGTTTTTATATTTTATTTGACGTTTAAATATTTAAATCTGAGTTCATTTTTCGAAAAACTATAAACTTGTGACAACAAATTGCTATATAACAGTACGAGGCAATATTCTTATGCTGTGACAAAACCATCATATTTGCTTTACATCGCCGTTTTTCCTGCCGTATAATATTTTAGCATAGTCTTCTGATTCATTTTATAGACAAGCGGTAATGGATATCCACAATTTGTCTAATAATATTAAGTTTTAAAAACAGCTGTGCTTTTATGCTCATTCGTTTACCTTTTGTAAAGCCACCTGAGTTATGAATAACTACTTTTTTGTATTTTTAGAAGACATACTTCTATCGGGCATATTTTAATGTGTAAATATTAGGGATTTATATAATCTTTTTGTATATATAATTTGTTTATTGATTTTACATTTTAGATAAAATTTCATAATTATAGTTCTCTTCCGTTTATTTACTATAGTAATACATATACAAACCCAATTCGAAATGGAGAAAAACCAGCGAGTTCTAGATTGAACATAGACATTCGTCTCTCTTTCTCCCTATATGTTATATAAAGGTCATCGTCATCATATAGTCAGAACGCAACAAGGTTCTATTACCTTTTCTTCTTTTTGTCTCCTCATTACTATTGAAAACTCAGCCACGTAAATGACGTTGTAAAAATTTATTTCCCTATTTCTGAAGTGCCTTTCCTGGGATAACTTTTTTAAGTCTAGTTCATTTGATTACTTGTAATTGATTTGATAATCCCTAACAAATAAGTTGTTGATTGTAGGTAGGATAGCATGTGATTGAACTGGGATGTGTTGATAAGATGTAGGTAGTCTCATTATTCCTAAATCTGACCATATATTACTTCCCTCCTTCATTCGTGGACGTCCTAAGGGCATGTTTTTTCTCGATCCTCCCAATTTAGCTTGACAATGGAGTTATTAGAGAGCCTTTGGATATAGCCAGCGCAACTTTGGCGTTGAGATTTAGTTTCTTGTACGACGTTGCTACCTTTGTATATGTGTTTGACCTTGGCATTAGCTCCGTTTGGTATTGGTTAGTACTCGGACCTATATAGGTTGGAAAATACTTCTGATGACATTTCTAGCAATCCTGATCTAATTACTACTTGAGTTTTACTTACATTGTTTTGACAGTGTTCTCGTCACATATCCACACAGTAGCACTGATTTAATTATCTTCTTATAAATCCTGATTTTATAGATTCCTATTAGACTTCTGGATTTAAAAGTGTTATAAGGGTTATAATATATACATCAGTTATCTTCTTCAGCCTGTTTGCATCCACTCCTGGACAAAGGCCTCTCCATGAGTTCTCCACTCTTCCCTGTTTTGTGCTATTTGGTGCCAGTTTCTCCCCATTTTTGCTTTGATGTCGTCTAGCCATCGTTTTTGTGGTCTTCCTCTACTCCGACTGTGTTCGCGTGGTCTCCAATGTACAATGTTTTTCGTCCATCTGTCGTTGTTTTGCCGTGCCACGTGCCCTACCCAGTTCCATTTCATTTGTGCAATTCTTCCAATTACATCTTCCACCTTCGTCCTGCTTCGTATGTCCTCGTTTCGTATATGTTCTCTCAGTGATACTCCCAACATAGCTCGTTCGATGGCCCTCTGTGTTGTTCTTAATCTGTTGGCTGACAACTCTGTAAGTGTCATGGTCTCCATTCCATAAGTCATAACCGGTAGAATACAACTGTTGAATACCCTTTTCTTTAGATTTATTGGTATCTTTTTGTTCTTCAACACATCACTGAGTCTGCCTACTGCTGCCCAAGTCATTCGGATTCTTCTAGTTATCTCTGCTGTTTGATTCTGTTTGCCTAGTTTGATGGTGTGACCTAGGTATATATACTCTTTCTATATACTATATATATATATATCTACCCAGATATATATATATCTATACTATACATCAGTTAGCTACCTAAATATTCATTTTTATTTCTTATGTGAGAACGTTATCTACGATATACTAAATACTGCAATGTTTTAAAATGACATAGGTTTATTGTAACATTATGCTCTACTCTATATCATCTTTTTTTGCATGTTAAAGGACATTTATTTAGTTTTTTACTGATTATCAGCAAATTTTTTTGGTGCTAATAGCATTATTTTATAGCATTCCAATATTTATTCTATGGATTAAATCTGGAAAGCAAATAGATATTCTTCACTTTCTCAGAGAAATAATATTGCTACTAATTTCAAACCTATTTTAATACATGGATACGGGTAATAGCAAATGACTAAAGCAAGTGAGGAAGAACTCCGAATATTTGAAAAGAAAATAATAAGAGACAACGATTTGAACCTTCGTCGAAGCTAGATTTATTTAATTACCAGTCTAATCGCACCTAGTTTTTGTGCTTTTATTTATATCCAGTTAATATTAAAAGTGTAATAAATTGTTGTGATACCGTAAATAACAATGGAGAATAACAATGGAGAAAACCGGTAAGGAATTCTAATCTAATTAGATACTTGGTTCAAAACAAGTTCATATTATTTATATCACCTGATGTCATTAAACAACGAAAATGGATGATGTTAATAGTCCAGTCGCGTCGAGGCCCCAAACGTTATTGACATAATATAAAACTTCTTCATATTCTGTAGCGTTAATCAATTCAATTCCAAAATTCCAATATCTACTTGCACTGTGAAAAATTATAGAACCAAGATATATACATTTTTTCATCACGAATTTCAAATCACCGTATTTGTATTTACTAGTGAAGAATTAGAAAAAACTGTCATGAAGGCTGAAAACGAAAGAATAACTATCAATCATCAAATAATTTATGCTCGACGCTTAATTACACCAAATGAAAGATTACTGATCTCTAATGTTTGTCCTAGTATTTATCACACATTCATAGAATATGAACTTAAAAAATTAGGCCTCAATTTATTACCTCCAATTAATTTTTTACGAAGAGGTACAACAAACCCAGTATATAGATATATATTGAGCTTTCCAAGACATACATTTATCTTTCCTTTGAAAGCTACATTAATTCCTCCCTTAATTGTCAGAAACCACGATCAAACATCTAATCGTATTTTCTTATCTTTAGAAAACAGATGTGTTACTATTGTAAAAAATCTGACCATTTTGTAGCAAATTGGTCATTCTGTACAAATCCAAATCAGAACTTTACAACAACAGTGCCGACTACTACTATAAATACAGTAGTTAATACTCTTCCACACATGACGTCCTGATCACATCAGCATCTTCAGCGAAGTCCTTTTCCTTACAATCTTCGACTATACCTACTTTATTAACTATACCAATATTAACTCCATCTCAAATATCACCCTTAACATTATTCCCAAGTTCTCAAACTACATACACAGATAAAAATATAACAACTACCCAGTTATCAACAATACCTAATATTTCACAACCTCATATATCAATCCCAAACTATTCCTCAACACTTGCATACCCTATCAATAACATATCAATAGATACTGTAATTTAAAAACTAAAATTGCGTAGCCAAGAAAAAGTAGTCATAACCCAAAGTGCTTTAACAAAGGTGAACGAATTATTAGCGTAACAGCTGTTTTGAAAACGAAATATTATGAGACGAATTGGATATTGTATTACATAAACTAAACCGCTTGATTATGGTTTGTTGATTAAGGAAAATATGATATGACAGGAAAGACTAATGACTCTCTAGCTAATTGCCACATAAATATCAATGTAACGCAAATCGTATGATTTTGTATATAAGACAAATAATATTATATTCTAAATTATACCTATAGAGATACAAACAGTAAAACAAACATGATACACAACTATTATACAATATAGTAAATATTTATTTCTTCTTCTAGTTCCATGACCGTTATCGATCGTTGGATATCATGTTGGCTACCATATTCGCTACCGTGACTTTATTGACAGCAGCTCTAAATAACGATGTAGTTGATTTTCCATACCATTGCCTTAGATTTTTCAGCCATGATGTTCTTCTTCTACCAGGACCACGATTACCTTGGATCTTTCCCTGAATGATCAGATGTAAAAGATTATATTTTTCAGGGTGTCTCATAATATGACCGAAGTATTCCAGCTTGCGTTTCTTTATTATATTGACCAGTTGTGTTGTTTGGTTCAGCCGTCTAAGGACCTCCTCATTTCTAACTCTGTCGACCCAGCTTATTTTCAGTAGTCGTCTGTATACCCACATCTCAAAGGCTGTCAAGCGTTTAAGCATAGCCTCAGTTAGGGTCAACGCTTCTACTCCATACAGCAGGAGTAATATTTATTTCGATAAACGTAAAGGTTAAAACATGTTTTTTAATTCGCGGTAAAAGATTTATTAGAGTTTAGCACATAAGATAAATTCGTAACAAAATTCATATACCAGTAAATGGTACTCGTTACAGCAGCGAAGTAATTTTAGCAACAGATATGTAGGCTGACCTTACCCCTTGACATACAGCAACCATAAAAGAATCGGCGATAGCGCAAAGGGCAGCTACCCCTTAACCAAGACACGACTCTCTTGTTTGGCAGATAGCACTTGTCTCTTCGACGACTAGGCAGCCTTCACCCCTACTGGATAGAACGACTGTCTTTGATGACTAAGCAGTCTTCATCCTTACTGGATGGAATGATTGTCTTTGATGACTGAGCAGCCTCCACTCTTATTGGATGGAATGACTCTCTGTTAATGGGCTAATTATACGGGGAGAATTAAAACATGAAACATGGACGACGAAAAAACAAAATAAGAGCCGATTGGGCATCGCAGAAAGAAGAATTATTAGAGAAATATATAAACCTGTTATCGATAATATTACAAATCAATACAGAGTGCGAAACAACCGCGAACTAATTGATTATTATGACCAAATAGATAAAGTAAAAACATAAATAACATCTTATACGTAATACCTTGTAAAAATAATATTGTACATTTTTAAGAACGAACTCCTATTTGCACATTGAAGCGTCAAATAAAATATGTAGTACATAATAAATATTGTGGCATATTTCTTTAATTATATCCAAAAAATTAAAAAAAAATAAAGTCAGACATATTGAGATGGATTACTGAATACTATTATAGCATACAAGTAGTGTGAGCTACCGGATATTTAAATACATTAAAACTTGGTGTGAACATTTTGGTTAAAAGAATAAATTTGATTTTTATATTACACATGTAGTTGACGTTTCTATCTCCAAATTATTTTTTAGAGTTCTTTTCTAGACACTTACTAAACAAATTTTGTTTATATTGCAGTTTCTTCTTTTTGTAGATTTAATAGTGATATCAGGATATCAGTTTGCTACATATACATAAAATACAAATAGACTGACTGTTGCAATACAGGTCCGTTTCCCCAGTGCGACAGAGAAAACTGGCGAAAAGCAGTCCATGCATCTCTTTCTAATTTGCCAGGTTTATCGAACGCGTGACCTAAATGACCAATGAGAAGGTCACGTGGTCGATAAACCCGTCCCATTAGAAAAAGATACAGATATTGCTTTTCGTCAGTTTTCTCTGTCGCATTGCGGAAACGTGAATGTATGGCAGTATTCAGTCTATTTGTACTATATGTCTATGGTTTGCTACATGCATTTTCGCTTTTATCTTTTATGTGACCAAGTTATCAGCGATATCTAAATAGGTCCAATCCTTCAGAAGTATATGGTTTTATTGTTACATTAATGCTCTATTCTATATCATACCTTTTGTCTGTTAATGAACTTTTATTTGGTTTTCTTGTTATTGACTATAACACCGTTTTTTTTATGCTAAAAGCATTATTCAATATATTATAATGTGTAATTTCTCTGGCTGCTGACGAACAGAAGTTTTTAATAACTTTTCTTTAATATAATTATGTATGCAGATTTGTATTTTGATCTTCTCACGGTGCTAAAGAGCAAATGTAATAGTTTATTGTATTTTTCCATAAGATTTCTAGTTTTTCACTGTGTCATGGCTCCTCTTATTTCTTTTCCTACGATTTACATTAATTCATTTAATTATTATTTCTGAAATTTCAAGTTTATACACAGTTTCTTTTGTTCCACTTATTTATCTAGGATATGTTATTCATTCTTATCTATCTATCTATCTATCTATATAAGGATTTTTACAGCTGTCGCCGCCTTCCTTCTTTCAGCCAACGTCTCCAGTCCTCTCTGTTCTGCCATTCTCCATCTCTAAGGTCTCGTTTTTCCATGGCCTCGTCCACTTCATCCCTCCATGATCTTCGGGGTCTACCTCTTTTTCTCCTTCCTATTGGGCTCCAATCCGAAATCCTTGCTATCCACCTTGTATGATCTGTTCATTCTTATCTATAGATGTGCTTATTCCCTATCAATTATCTATCAATATTTGAAGTCTTTTTTTATTTGTTTTAGTCATTGTAATGATTCGCATCCGTACATAAAAATAGGTCTAAAGCTTGTATTATGCTCTAAACTCCTTCAGTGGTAGTATTACCAACTGCGATTATTGTTCTAAGATATTTAATGTCTTCCATACTTTCGAAATTGAAATTGTTGACTTTAACGTTGTATCTAGATTTACTGACGGTCTCTTATGTTTATGCGCTGGTATTTGGTTTTCACTTCGTTGATTTTACTTGAAACTTTTTTCGTGCTCTCTGGACTTTGTTCAGTATGTCGTTTACATATTTATAGATGTAATCATCAGCATAACTAGGAGCTGCTTTGTACCTTGAGAGAATTTCTCTCTCAAGGTTTTTGTTTCCCGTATCAATATTACAACAATTTTGCTGGATGCCGACATAGGAAACCCGTTGGTATGTACATACTGTTTTGATATCTTTTTGTCTCGTTATAAAGTGAATATTAGTTTATTAGGAAATATGATATTGTCTAATAATAGTTAAGTTGTTTTGCTTTGCTTTCTCAGACTGCTACCATCGTGCCTTCTGGTATTTGATATTTCAACCGTCAAGCAACAATTCCTATATGCATTAACTTAATGCTGATATCCTGCTTCCCCAATCCAGTTAGCAGTCCCGAAACCAATAAAATTGCTACATTCAAGTTTTCTATTAAGCTGCCCAGAACTATAGGTACGCCTTATTATCTTACTGATGTTAGTGCTGCCCCTTATAAGTGAATAAAATATGAAAGGAAGGTTTTGGTAATTTAATAAGATCCTTGTGTTACAATATAATGTCTCCGAGAAAGTAAAGTAATATCAAAACGGTATTCGGATTTAATCCATAGCTAAAATATTAGAATGCTATAAAATAATGCTATATATTAGCATTAATAAGTTTATAATGGATACTAAAGTTTGAAAATAATTAGAGTAAGTAATTTAAATTATCAAAGTGTTTATTAAACATAAAAATAAAATAAAATTATATTAACAATTTATATTATAATATATTTAAAAACAGTGGCCAAATATTCTTGGAATTCCTCGATGACTAACCTGGTGGATATTTAAATAAATTTAAGTTTTAAAATTCTAAGATGTAATTCTAAGAAGTTCTAAAATGTACCTGCTCTAAAATTTGAAAATCTACGACTAATACAACTACTGGCAACATCGCAGGAGCTTAGTTGTGTACGCTAAAAGCTGTATACGGATCCCAAAAATGTTTTATCTAGTTACGGAGTCCACTTGATCCGACGTGTTGGTCGGAGTCTACATAAAGCGCTACTCAGATAATAATATACACGGTGTATATTCTACTGGAGTTAGTATAATACCGTTTTAGTACGGAGCCCATATTAACCGCTAGAAGTATATATATATATATATATTTATATTTATATATATATATATATATATATATATATATATATATATATATATATATATATAATAATATATAGTGTGGAAACCACTTATGGAATGAAATTGTTTGTGTCATTATAGAAAATTTATATTATAAAAAACTCTGGGACACGTTAACTTTTAAGTTTAAACGATGCGCTTTTTACACATAAATTTAAATGTACAAGGTGATAGACACAAGTCTGGCATAGTCCATAATTCTTATTTTTTATGAAAGATCCTGTAAATTTTTATGTTTTAAAAGATTCTTAAACCTTATAAAGAATTGCTGATGATTAAATCCATGAAGGAGGGATAGTTAAGTGAGAATAATGATAAATTTTTGACAAGTGCAGTTGTAGAGAATCCTTTGTTTTATCTATGAGCTCAGCCAATAACAATGCTATTCATAGCTCTAATCTAGGAATGGTTAAAAATTTTAAAGGTGCTACTCTATTTTTAGCATAAAGGATATGGACTGAAATGGTTCCTGAGTTATTTATTGTTTTTTTTATAAATAACTGCTTATAAGCAGATTTTGACGAGTCAGCGAATTCATGACGTTCAATACTTTCAAACGAAATGTATACTGCATGCCTTGGTATTTGTAACTTCTGAAGCAATTTCACTTGATCTTTGAATTGTTGCCATTTATAAGCTAAGTTCAAAGGAATTAATTTATCCCACAAGATATAAAACTACCACAATCTTTGTTATGTTAACTTGTCAGTTACTGTGTATCTAAGTAACAGTCCAGAACGATTAAATATCTGAGAGACAGGCTTACAATAGATCTTTTTGTGATAGGATCAAAAAAAATTATCTCTAATTATGTACAGTAAAACATCATTTTTTGGATGCCATTAAAGTCCAAGTGTTTTTGTAGGTTTATCTATGCCCAAATTGACAAAAGATTCAAGGTCATTAGATGAGTTTGCAATTTCAAGAGAGTTAGAAAGAAATTTTCTAAGTTTAAATTCAAAATTATTTAAAACAATTAACAAAATAGACTTTATTAGTTGAAACTCTTTAATCATTGATCCACCTGTGAGCAGGTCGTCAACATAGAAATCCTTTAAAATGACTCTGCTGATAAAAGTATGTGTGTCTGAAATATTATAAAGTACTTTAGGCATACAATAGATGACAAGGAATAAAGCCAATGCTGTCCCATATATAACAGTGTTTAGTTCGTACACAGATACAGGATCAGAAGGATCACTTCGACAAAGAATGCGTTGCAGTAAAGGCTGCTTAGGATCAACTAGTACCTGCCGGTATATTTTCTGAATATCACCTCCCAATATAAAATTGTGCTTTTTAAAACGAATCAGTAATAGAAATAGATCATCGTGCAAAACAGGGCTGACCATCATAAGATCATTTAAGGAGTGCCCCGAAGAAGTCTTAGTAGACACATCAAATACAACTCTGAGTTTGGTATTGGTGCTCAGATCAGATTTAAAAACACAATAATGAGGTTAAAGATAACCTAAATATAAATTGGAATCAGCAACCAATGCTTTATGTCCCATATTTACATACTCATTTATAAATTTCAAGTACTGAATCTTTGAATCAGGGTTTTCAGCAAATTTTCTTTCTAGTGAATAAATGCGTTTATCAGCAATATCTCGATACTCTCCCAACCTACTGATAGGTTTTTTTAAACGAAATTTAACAACAAAACGACTAGTTGGTTTTAAAACAGTATTTTCTATGAAATGTGCTGAGAATAGGATTCCTCGAGAGAAATATGCTTACTTGGAGGTTACTTATTAATATCCCAAAATCTTTTCAATTGTTTGTTTAATGAGGACTTTATAGAAGTGTCATCATTGATAATACAATTGCAATAGGTTGTGGTTAATTTTGATTCATCCAATTGAATTGGAACACAAATTATCCAACCGATAGATATTTTTTGCAATATAGGTGAATTATTTCCAGAAGTTTTATTTATCCAGAACAAAGTAGATCCGAATAAAATCCAGCTTCTATTATGAGATCAGTAGATGTGCTTTCAATAAAATCGGGATCAGCCAATAATATATTACAAGTTATGTTAAGTAAAGCTGTATCAAAAGATATTCACGAAATTCTGCAAAATGTAATCTTATCTACTACCAAACACGATAGAGATGCATTGTATGCAGTAGTACGTGAAAAATCTGAATGTAAATTGATTTGTTTTGCATCACTGTCAACGGCATCAGGGATACGACCCTGAAATTTATTTTAGGATCAGATGCCATTTCTGTATTATATCATGTAAAAATATAAAATATTGTAGACATTAAATATAATTGTATATAACAATATTTTTTAAAAAATAAAGTGCATATTAAAAATGGCATATAACCGAAACATTTAAGCAATAATTAATTATTTTAGTTATAACAGACCAACAAACTCAGGAAATATATATATTAACTAACTCGAAAAAAATAAGTTCTGAGGTAATATTTAATTTTAAATTAAAAAGTAATATAATCATCCAAACGAACAAAATTAATACCCGCATTTAATCCGCTTGAAGTGAAACCCCAAATTTTTTAAATTAAAAACGGGATATATTTTGTAATGTATTTAAATTTTATATTTTTGTATATTAGCTACCCGTAAATATTTTTAATACACAGTATTTAAGGATCTCGTGTGATTTGACTGAACGTTGGTAATTGGAAATAGAAACAGTTGCGAAACCGAATGAAAATACAATCAATAGAATAGCAGGTCAAATTAGCATGTATTTAACCATGTATTATTTCTCAGGAAACCTCAGAGATATGATACATAATATCTCATTATTAAAACCTCTCATTATTAATACCTCATTAAAACTAAGAATAACAACAACGGTAGTAATAATTACAATAATTATTGATCCAATTGATAACAGACCTGGTTAGATATTGTTAAGCAACTATCTAACTTACCAGAACTAATTTTCATGTACTTTAGATGATTGTTCTGGAACCATCAGATGAGTTCTCAATAAAAAAAAAACATTTCATATGTCGTTATGTGTACGATGACAGACTGTGTCATCGTAAGTACAAAAACTAAGCATAAAAATTTGTTTTTGGAACACACGTGCTTTCAAACATTTTAGCTATAGATGATGTAGTGTCAACATGATGTAATGTCAACGAATATATACTTTCAGAGAAAACAGAGATGTAGAGTTAAAAAATCAAATTCACGTTATTAATTTTATGATAGCCAAACATAAAAACAGCCGTTAAGATATACTCTTTACTCCAAACTCGTACATTCTGACATATTTGTATCAAAATCCTGCAAATTTATATGGAAATTCCCGTAGAGGATCTTGGTCAGGTTAGGTGTAATATAAGTGGGTGCTTAACTAATCTTGCACTCGACATAACAGCTTTTTTTAATTCATTCATAGGTTAAAGTTGTCTTGTCAGCCCAGACTTTTTACCAGATTATATTGTGGCCTTTGTAGGTGGTTAGCTGGTTAGGGTAAACATTTTGTAGCGTTATAACTGCTACATTGCCTGCTTTCTTTCTTATGTTACAATATTTCGTTAATTATATTCTCCAATTTCCATATCTTCTGTCATAATTCATATTCTTCTATATCCTCCATTGTATCTCTTATTTTTCTATATATTTTCTCGGATATAGATTGTATCAGAATTATGTCGTTACTTAATTGATTCATTATTCTCTTTTTATTTTTACTGGTATTTGGTATAAAAACCAGTTGGCGTCCAAATCTATCTTCTTTATATGTATTTTAGTATCTACCTTTCCTATTTTCTTAATAATCATCATTTTTATCTTTTACTCAAGTTTCTAAAGAGTGAATTTTATTTTCATCTCTATTTCTGTTACTTTGGAACGAGAGGTCCCATGTTTATTCTCTGTCGATATATTTCTCCTTCCCGTTCGATACAAAAGTCGATATAAAGACTTCTATTTTCTAAAAATGTCGATTTTCTTCATGACTTCTCTAAGAGTAGAATAACCAATTGTTGTGTCGTCTCCAGATTTGGAGGTAAGTGTATAATATATTTTATCGATTTCCTAATTCCACCTGTTGTATAAAAATCTTTTTATAATTTTAACTTTAAAAATTCTAAGCTCATTATTTGGACGTAGTTAAGCAGAAAACGTCCAACCCACAAATTGTTAAAAATGAGTTCTTTACACCAGCGAGCATATAATTTCTTGCTTTATAATATGCAGAAACCGTCCAAGTGAAAACATTACATACTCTTTTAATAATCGTCAAAGTTCTAACCCACAAACTAGGTTAACTGAGATTTTCATTGATAATAAAAAATCCAAGTGGGTTGAATTTTTTCTAAAAAATGTATGTCGATCTAAGTAATCGTGTTAAAAGAGTGGTTAAAACAGGCTAAGTGGGTTGGATCACTTTAACGCTCCATGCGATAACAAAACTACTGTGCATTTTTTTGTGTTAAAAACATCCAAGTGAATTGGATGTTTTCTACTTATAAATTTCGGTATACTTGTTAAAAATAAGAGTATAATCAGAAATCGTCCAAACCACTTGGTATCATTTTACGTTTACTATTTCATTAATATGTTAAAAGTAGTTTGAATCTTCGATTTCGGTCGATAATAAAATTTTATTACGGGAATGTGCCCTATTAATGTTTAAAACGTGCCTTGTGCGTATAAACCCTGGAACTTGGTCGATAAAAATTAATTTATTATAGGTACTCATCTTAAGCATAGTAATCACTTTCCTTTAGTTTTAAGTAAATGTGCCTATGTATTGATAAACATTTCTTTTTATTCAGTTGTGTCTGATTTTTCTGACTGTTCGGGTTTAAAAATACTTATTTAATAATAATTATGTCGAAAAGAAGCAAATACATGTGTGAGCTAGCAAAACTTATGGAAAACCAAACAAATAGTGTAATGTCTAGCGTGGAATTTGATTCAAATATTACCAATGTTGAGGTAAGTCGGAAATTTTTTATTAAAAAATAACTATATGTTGTTTACTGATTATTTTTTCGTGGTTTTCGGCCAGATTGAAGAAATAACACAAAACTCTCTTTTTTTTTACGACGTTTCAATTTATTTTGTTACTAAATCTTAAAAAAAAAATAAAGAAAATAGAAGAAAATAGAGTTTTGTGGTATTTCTTTAATCTGGCCGAAAATCACGAAAAAATAATCAGTTTATAAGACACGGCTTCTAAAAGTTTATGTTGTTTACTAAATTTTTAAAATAAATGCATTTTATACATCATTACATAATTTAAATATATTGTAGAATATGGATGATACCAATGTGACAGAATTCTACCGTCACAGCGAACCATCGTCATCCAATAGTCGTATTCGTGAAATGGTTTTAAACGAGAAAACTGGATGTTTTGAATCAGCTTCTACCATAGATTCTGTTGATGATTATGATGTAAGTATTAAATCTTTGTACCTATACTGTTTAGTAAAATGCTTTATAATGCTATTCGCTATATTATTTCTATTTAATGAAAACTAAACTTTGATGTACCTATTGTTACAATCTAAAAGAAAAAATACAACTTCCTTAGGTACACACAATTTTGTAAACACATATGTATTAATCTTATTATACCAATGTTAAATTGATACCTATTATTATGATCATCAATTATTATTGATTAAAGTAATTATACAATAATGTAAAGCATATGAAAATTATTTTTCGATGAGTACCTATAGTAAACTTTATGAAAAAGATTAATTTGAATGAATTGAATTTGTTTTATTTTTTGGTACCTGGTAATTGATTAAAAGTTAACTTCTTTAATTAAAATAGACGCTTTCTATAATTTTTTGAAATTTTTATTTAAAATATTATCTAATAATACCTACCTTTTTATTCTTACAGAATATGTCAATAAGTGATGTCTTTAGTAGCGGTTCCTCTGATATGTTTATACCATCGTCACATGAAGAGAGTTCCGATAACAATGAAAGTTGTGATGATAATCCATTTTTAGCCAGTACATCAGGTCGTCCAAAGAAGGGTAGAAAAAAGAAATTTGCAATGACGCGAGCAACATCAAAGATTAATAGGAACAAAAATGAATCTTACATTGACTACAAAGGAAAATTGAAAGCTGCTAAAGAATTTCAATATGACTACAATTGTAACTGCCCGATGAAATGTTCTGAGTTGATTTCTACAGAGTCACGAAAACAAGAATTTGATCGTTTTTGGAGTCTTGGGTCTTATAATGCCCAAACTATCTTTATTGCCAATAATATCCACGAAATGCCGAAAAAAAGAATGTATGGAAGAAACACTGAAAGACGTCTGTATTCCAGACAATATTCCTTACTTAATCAGCGTATTTGTAGGCAAATGTTTATCAATAGTCTTAGAATAACTCCGTCAAGAGTAACAACAGCTCTGAGAAAGGTAAACAATCGTGCTCCAATTCTTGATCAAAGAGGTAGAAAACAAGGTGGTTTAAACAAAGTCCCTGAAAATAAAATTCAGGAAATAATCAACCAGATCAATAAACTGCCTAAGTACATATCGCACTACTGTCGTGAAAACACGTCTGCATTATTTTTACCGGCACATCTCTCATTATTAAAGATTTATGATCTATACAAATCTGAAGTTCAAAACCCTGTGAAATTTGGTATTTATAAGAGGATTTTTTACGAAAAATTTAATTTGAGATTTAATGTTCCCAAGAAGGACACATGCCAGGTATGTGATTCATTTAAAATAAAACTAGAAAATGAAACGGATGATCATAAAAAGCAACTTTTACAAATTGAACTCGACACTCATCAGGATTTGGCCCAAAAATCACGAGAAACATTAAAGGCAGATTTAAAACGAGCTAAAGATGAGGATAATGTAGAGTGTTTAACATACGATCTTCAAAAAACTCTACCTTTACCCAAAATTCCAACCAATGTAATATATTATAAGAGGCAAGTTTGCTTGTATAATCTCGGTGTATTTTCAGGCAAACGTAATAAGAGTTATTCCTATGTATGGCTTGAAGGAACTGCTGGAAGAGGAGCTCAGGAGGTTGGTTCCTGTATTGTAAAATATTTAGAAAACATAGAAAGTACTGTTGAACATCTTATATTGTGGTCTGATTCTTGTGGAGGCCAGAACCGTAATATTAAAATAACACTCCTCATGGCCAGTCTTCTTCAAACCAGCCATAATATAAAAACTATAACATTTAAATTCCTGATTTCCGGCCATAGTTTTCTACCAAATGATAAAGATTTTGGGGATATAGAATGTCAACTCAAACGTCAAGAACGAATATATACACCTTTAGACTATATAAATATAATAAATTCATGTCGTAAAAAGTCTCCAATAACAGCTACACAAATGAAAAAGGAATGGTTTTTGAGTACCCACCAGCTCGAGAAGGCCACAATAAACAGAAAAGTTGGCACCAATAAAGAAAAAATAAATTGGTTGGAGACAAAACAAATTATATTAACAAAAGAAAATCCTTACCACATCTTTATGAAACCTAGTTATTTTGGCGATGAAAGTGTATGTTTGGATATTGAGCGACGAGGACGATTAAATACAGAGAGCTTTTCGGCGCTGCTTATGCAACTCTGGCCCAATGGTAAACCCCTGTCAGAGGATAAAATTAACGATATTAAAAGCTATTTACATCTAATTCCTTCAGACGCTAAACCGTTTTATGAAAATTTTACAAGTGCTAATGTAGTCGAAGACGTTGATGGATTTAATGTTCCAGTTCTAGATTTTGAGGTAGATACCCACAATAATTAAAACTTTTTTTAAATTTACATTTACATAAGAAAATCATTGTAATTTTGTTTCTTTGGATCATTAAAATTTTTATAAAAATATGACATTATTTATTTATCTGAAAGATTCCAACCCACATAAGTATGTTTTATCGAAATTTTTTTCGGATTTTTGTTTTTTGTTAAAAACGTCCAACCTAAAATTTTCAAAATAACTTCATTGAAACTTACATTTAAAAGAAATTACAAACGAGGTGCCTACGAGATGAATATCATTATCTTAAAATCATTGCCAGGCGAATAAATTATGCATAGTTTAGCTAGGGCACACTAAAATCTTTTAAACTCAATTTCCCAACAATCACTTTTTTTGGGTTGGACGTTTTCTGCTTAACTACGTCCATTTATGAATGACATGTAAGTAGGTACATATTTTGTGGATTTTTTTATGTTTTTTATTTTATATAAAAAACTAGCGATAAGAAATATATAGTTTCTTTAATATAGTGTGTAAAAGTTTTACGAATATTTTTATAGTCTTAAATATGAATTTTAAATCCATAATATCTTTTGATTTTAATAATAATTAACTTTTGACAAACTACCATTTCTATATAGCAATGTTTCTAAATTATCTAGCTTTTCAATAAATATATCTTGTCATTTTTTTTTAATTAATATTAGAATATTTCACTTTTAAAAAACTAATTACCATTTGCATTAAAGTTATATATCCTTACTTTTACTTATTTGCCTATGATAAGTACGTAAATAAGAATTGTTTCTCGACTTGCTTGGGTGAATAATGATAAAATTTTGTTAAATTTGATTGGTCACCTTATTCATCCCCCAAGCAAGGTCTCTCATTTTGGTTTCACCATTTTCTAAAGCAAGGTGTGTTTTTCTTCATTTTAGTCAACCTCCGGGATACATTTCTCAGGTGCGGGTCAAATTCTATTAACATCCAGAAGACCAACCGGCCTGAGAATGGAACCGTCATTCCAATAGGAGAGTTGACTCCGGGACAAGAAAATCCAAAACTACCAACATGGCTTGCTAACAACCAGAGCAGAAAAGACCAGGATAAAATTTAGGATTTGGTGACAACCATTGTTTTTTCATATACCTAATGTAACACTGTAGCAAGAAGTTGAATAATTTTTATTTAAATTCAATACTATATTTAAACATTTATTTGTCTCTTTTTTTTATATTTTAATAAACATGTAATAATTTAACTGTGTATTGTTTCTTCTTTTTACTTGTTTGTGTGTGTTGCTCCAGAGTAGGCCATATTCACGTCCTGAGTGAGCTAGCCAGGGAGTGTTTCGCATAACGTCTAATGTAGCAATTTGCAATTGATACATTAGGGGTTATGGCGTTAAAAATTGGTCCCAACAGGAAACGATTTGTCGCTCCAACGTTGTTAGTGTAGTCAGGTTGTAGCAGCAAACTAAGGTTTGCGGTTACAAGTTGACAACAACAGCTCAACGTTGGGATGTTGGCAAATTGAGCCTCGAAGGGTTACAAATTGGCATCCAATGAATATTCGTTGGCATGTCATAGATTGACGTCCAATGAATGTTCGTTGGAGCGTTACAATTTAAACGACAATACTAGATCGCCAAGCGTAATTATTGGTTTGACTATATTCATACATAGCTAGTACCTCTGTTTAGGTTTTGTACCTAATAATTTTCTACATATTCTTCGACATGTCTAAAAGGAAATCTTTGCTTTCGTGAATATTTTTTTTAGATAGCCATTGCACGTAAACCGCTTATCTAGTATTACTCTTGGATATTTGACCTCATTCGCCTGTTTGACAGTTTTTTTACAGAAAACGGACATCTAGATATTATATTGGATCATACTTTCCAAAAATATGGATATTAGCTGAAGTCACGCTAGAAAAAGGGCCCAATGGAGTAACATCTTATCGACCCATCAGCCTGCTCTCAACTGTAAGCAAAGTTTTTGAAAGATTGCTACTACAAAGGATATACTCAGATCATGAATTCCTAACATTACTTTCAAAACATCAGTTTGGTTTTCGAGAAAATCACTTAACTACCGAACAAGTTCATCGAATGATAAATGAACTATAAAAAAGTCTTGAAGTAAAGAAATACTACAATGCTGCATTTCTAGACATCTCACAAACGTTTGACAATATATAAGAAATAGAAATAGACATTTCCCTGTAAAATTTAAAGACCAACAATCCAATCTCTATCCTATCAACTCCGGAGTCTCGCAGGGTAGTGTTCTAGGGCCGCTGCTTTTTTCACTCTACACAGCCGATATACCAGAGACTAATAATACTACAATCGTTTCTTTTGCTGACGACGTAGCAATACTAGCCGTAAATGAAGATCCCATACAAGCCTTACAAAACCTGCGCACCATACTCAGTGATTGGTATACGAATTTGAGAACAAAAGTCTTCTTCTTCTTCTTCTTCTTCTTCTTCAGCTTGTGTTCGTCCACTGCTAGACATAGGCCTCTTCCATTTGCTTCCATCGATTTCTACTTTTGGCAATTCTCATCCACTGCTTGCCCGCGACTTGTTTGATATCGTCTGTCCACCTCTTCTGCGGTCTGCCTACTCCTCGCCTGTTCTCTCTTGGTCTCCAGTTTGTTAATATTTGTGTCCATTTTTCGGGATTATCTCGGGCAACGTGTCCGACCCATTGCCACTTGAGCCTTGCAATACGTTCTGAGACATCAGAAATTTTTGTTCTTTCACGAATGACGTTATTTCGAATCCTGTCTCTCAAACTAATCCCTAGCATGGCCCTTTCCATTGCTCTTTGGGTTGTACTGAGCTGCTCTAAGGTTTTCTTTGTGAAGACCATAGCCTCCAGTCCATATGTAGTTACAGGCAAAATACATTTGTCATAAACTCTACGTTTTAGACACATTGGTATATCTTTATTCTTCAAAATAAAGCTTAATTTGCCGAAAGCTCCCCAAGACAGTTGTATGCGTCTTTTTATTTCGGCTATTTTATTTTCTTTGCCGATTTTAATGGTATGTCCAAGATATATATAGTGGTCTACATTTTCAAGACTGACGTTGTCAATAACAAGATTAGTTTGTAAAGTACTCATTATTTTTGTTTTCTGAAGGTTCATTTTGAGACCCATTTTATTTGACTGCTCGTTTAATTCCTTCAACATTTGCTCCAGTTCCTTGATATCTGTACTAAATAATACTTTGTCATCCGCAAACCTCAAATGACTCAAACGTACACCATCAATGTTTAGACCTTTTTCCTCCCAGTCAAGCTGTTTGAATACATTTTCCAATACTAAGGTAAAAAGCTTTGGTGAAATAGTATCACCTTGTCTAATACCTTTATCAAGTAGCATTTTTTCAGTTTTTTCGTATTTATTGATTTTGATGTGGAATGTGGCCTGTTCATAAATGTTTTTAATGAGTGTAGTGTACCGTGAGTCTATTCGAGTATCCTTCAGGGCTGACAAAAAGGACCAAGTCTCAATACTATCGAAAGCCTTGTGAAAGTCGATAAATGCCATATGTAAAAGTACATTATATTCTGTGGTTTTTTCTACTAGTGTTCTGATGGTTTATAAGTGATCATTAGCACCAAACCCTTTTCTAAATCCCGCCTGTTCAACCGGTTGATATAAATCAAGTTTTTGTGTTATGAGGTTGGTTATTATTCTTGTTAACAATTTGTATAAGTGTGACAACAAACTTATAGGTCTGTAGTTTTCAATATTAGTAGTGTCTCCTTTCTTGAGTAAAAGTATTATTTCGGCGTTTTCCCATGGGCTGGGTATTCTTTTTTCTGTTAGACACTTATTCAGTAAGACTTCCACAACTTCTACAACGATGTTGCCGCCCATTTTTAACATTTCAGACGTTATACGATCCTCGCCAGGAGCTTTTTTGTTTTTCATTTGCTGTAAGGTATGTCTAATTTCCGAAGAGGTTATTTTAGGGAGGGTTTCCGAGCCGACGTTTAGAATTGTTCTGTGGTCTCTTTCGGGGTTCTGTATAGTAGATGTATAAAGATTCTTATAGAACGTTTGTATTTCCTTGATTATTTGAGTTTTTTCAGTCACCGTATTCCCCTGTTGATTTTTGATTTTAGTTATCTTTGATTTTCCTTTAGTTAAATTTGATTTCAATACTCTCATGTTTCTATTGTTTTCGATGGTTTGCAATATTTGTTTTGTTCTATAAGCCCGCAAGTCTGACCTTATGCTCTTTTTAACTTTATTGTTGATAGCTTTATACTCTGGTAATTCTTACGATCTTCTTCTTCTTTCTTTCATTAAATTAAGTGATGTTTGTTTCAGTTTCGTTTTTCTGGGATTTTTATTTTTATCACAGATCTTGTTTGCAGTTGATGTTATGTCATTCGTTAATTGTTGTGTTATTTCATTTATATCTTTCGTGTTAAATACTGGTAGAGGTCCTAGTTTCTTTTTTAGTTCACTTTGATATTCCTCTTGATTCATTTCGAGTGCTTCTATGTTTGGCAATTTATCCTGTGTTAATAATTTTCTTCTATCTAATTTCGTATTTATTTCTATTCGCGTCCTAACTAATCGATGATCACTACCAGTGTTGAAAGAATTTAGTACAGTTAGATCTTTAGCAATATTTTTGAAGTTAGAGAGTATAAAGTCAATTTTATTTTTTACTTTGTCATCTGGGCTTAACCACGTCCATTTTCTCTGCATCTTTTTCTTGTAGAAGGTATTTAAGCAGAATAGTCTTTCTTTGCTGAGGACATTTACGACCATATCTCCCCTGTGATTTCTACTTCCCACTCCAAAATTTCCAATGTATTCGTTGTCGTTGTTATTTTCGTTCTTTCCTATTTTAGCGTTAAAATCTCCCGTAATTATTACGTAATATTTTCTCTAGGTTTCTGGCTCTTGTAATGTCTTTATAAAGTTGTTCTACCTCTTCATCATCTGCAGAAGAAGTTGGTGCATAATAGTGGATTATTTGAATGCTGTATCTACGATTTAGTTTTATTACCATATAGATAACTCTATTAGAAATCGCTTGGAATTTGTTTACCATGTTTTTAATTCTCTTATGTACTAAAAAGCCTACGCCTCCTATACCTTGGTTATTTCCTGAATCGTATTGGTACAAAGTGTGCCCTGATTTTAGTAGAGTCGATTCTTCGCCTTTAAGCCTTGTCTCGCATAGGATTACTATGTCCCATTTGATGGTCTTAAGTTCTTCTTGCAACTCTTCTAGGTTATCTTCTGTTCTCATCGTTCTGATGTTATATGTTCCGATGTGCATTCTGTGTGTACTAAGCGAATTCTTGCCTCCCCCATATTCCACGAGGCAGACCCTTTTCTGGGTGTGGGATTTGGCATAACATACTCCACCCACCTGGGGACCGTTCCGTTTCGTTTTAGTATTCGCCATTTCTGTATTTGGAAGGATAAGTAGCCTTGAAACACCACGTTGGCTAGACGGATTGGTGAGTTTTATATCAGCCGCCCATTCTGGGTCAGACGCTGTTCGCAGCCGTACATTCTTGATCAGACGCTACTGTTTTGATTCTATATCAACCCTAAAATCGAGGGTTGCCATTTCCGCCATCCATACCGTACCAAAGCTCCGCTTCTCCGCCGTGTCTGCCGTTGTGGACTTCATCCGTAACCCTGGACAAGGGACTCTAACCAGGTACTGGTTTCCCAGGTCAGGAAAACCCGGAATCTGTGGAGGGTAGGGATTGATTCATTTTCCCTGATAGGACTATCTTTAGGAATTTAAAGAGTTCCTACCCGCTACCCAACCTACCCGCTACCCAACAAAGTAAAGAACAAAAGTAAATAAAACAAAATCAACTCAAATAACATTTACCAACCGTCACAATATATGCGCACCTGTATGGATGGAAAATGTAAAAATACCAACAATAACAGACGCTAAATACCTTGGCCTCCATCTTGACCAACGTTTCACTGGGAAGAAATATATCCAGACCAAAAGAAGGCAGCTCGACTTAAAATTTCGGCAAATGTATTGGCTTCTTGGACGTAAATCAAAACTACACATTCAAAACAAAATTCTTCTATACAAAGCCATGCTCAAACCTATCTGTTTCTACGGATTACACCTATGGGGCTGTACAAAGCCAACGTCGCTGAATATTATCCAAAGGTTTCAGTCTAAAGAACTAAGATCGATAGTGGATGCGCCATGGTACGTAAGTAATCAAATACTCCACTATGACTTAAAGGTTCCTTTCATCAGAGAAGAAATCCATCGAGCTTTGGAGTCACAAAATAAACGTACCACTCACCACGAAAATGATCTAGTAAGGGAAATTATACAACAATTGAATAGCGACAAGAAGACTACATAGAACCTGGCCCCAAGAGCTTCTTCAGAACTAAACCAAAATAGAATAAGGTGAGACATCATTGGATGGCTCTTTTTCACGCACAAAACCTGTATCACATTTGCTTAATACTCTTTTTATGATGTAGATTGTAAATAAACATAATTATAAAAAAATATATATAGGTTTTGTTTCCTTATGAACTTTACTACTACTGTTTTGCTAGAATTGATAGAAATTTTTTCCATGTCGAACCACGTCGTAGGGATGTGTTTAATGATTACTGGAGTGTGCTCCAATTTCTAGGAGCAAGATTAGTTCATCCATTAGGAGTGAACACATGAGGGCAGAAAGCACTCTCTTCTGTGGGTACTCCCCAGCTCCCTGGCCACATTTTTTCCCTATTACATATCTGTTTTAGAATTAGATTTGATTTGATTTATTTTGCATGCGGTAGTAGATACTACTTTTGATGTTGCTGCATAATACAGATGATTTAGAAGTGCAGTAAATACATGTTTACATCCTATAAGGCGGTAAACCTAATCTCTCTAATTATAAACATTGTATTAAAGAAGTAGTTACTTTTGTCTCATGGTGATTGCCATTAAGAGGATGATTTCTCAATGGCTTCTCCTTAATATGTATATCAAGAATTTGTTTTATCCGTTCAACAGAAATGATGTTATACTGACAGGCCTGTAAAATTTGGGTATGATGGTGGCATGTGGTATGTAACCTATGCTATGTAAGCTATAATGATATAATTTGATGGGCAATAAAATGTTCGCTACTACAAAAACTTTTTTGGAATAGGAAAAAAAATATTTTATTCCACCCTAAAGATGATATTTGATTCCACAACAAAATGATTTGTGACCATTAGACAGTATACGGTTTAATACTTTTTACAGAGAAATTTAAATCTTCTTTTATATAACGTTTAGTTTATCCTAGATTTTCAGTCTGAGTGTGCTCTTCAGTGATCGTTGATCTTGAGAAGTGGTTCTGTAATAAGAGCTTTACATGTTCCGTCCAAGGTTCGGTACAAAACCTTTTAGATCTTTTAAGTAGGCCTTTTTCCTGTACTGAATATTTGGAAACATCTTATAGATAATTTAGTGCTGGCAGGTATACCTAAAAGACTAATAAAACTTCCTACAAGATTTTATTTTTTCTTCTCTTCTTATCGGTTTGCTATATGCTGTTATGGGTTTATTGGATAGAGCCGTTACTTATTTTCATGTTTTTTGACTTTTCTGATCTACCAAGGAGTTTTTTTGAGATTTAAATTTGGTTTATTTGGGCAGTTATGCAGGTATTTTGTAAAAAATGCTTCTGTGATTCGATCATTTATATATTTATTGAAATCATAGAATTTTAACAAACCAAACTTTGCAGTTGTGTTCCAAACTTTCCACCTGAAATTTTTACATATTATAAAAGACTTGTATATTCCTATTTAAGAAATCACATCTACAAAACTGAATGAAAAAGCCAAAACAATTCTATTTAAAAATAAACAGACGAATTTTCTCATTCGATTACTCGAAACTAATAAAAAACTTTTAAAACTTCAGTTCCTTGTAAAACCACAAGCAGAAAGTTTCCCCCAACTTTTCTGGCGAATTATAATCCGTTCTGTATGCTGACGATGCTTGTAGCTAAACTTACATAAACCCGCCGCATTACTGTCAATATCGCTGCAGTAAATATTTTTTCATTGCGGTAATTTGCCAAGTTTATTAGGGCACAAAGGTTATGTGCTTTTTTATTGTTGATATTCTCCGACACCAAAAAAAAACAACGAAAATATCGCTAAAGTGCTAATTTGACGGAGGAAGATATGGACGTAAATATAAATAAAAGTATCAAATAACAGTTTTTAGTGTGATAGGCCCAGATATGGAACAAAGTTTATAGAGAAAAATATCACGACACATAAATTGTGGCAATTAATATCTTATATATAAATTGGATACCAAACAAGTTTATGGCTAGGAATAGTACTAAATTTATGTATGTACCATGTGGTCCATATGTATGGAATAAATTTATTTTTAGCGTTTTTATGTGCTATGTGAAAAAAACCTGAAACAGGTCGATTTTTATTTTTAAATTGACAATTTACAGTATGAAAATAATATCGCCCTCCAGCATCCCCTTTGAATTATAAACACTCCTTCGAAAATGTTAAATAGCAAAAGGAATCGTGTGACACCTTGTTAGAAAGGGATTTTATTCCTCTATTTACCAATATAAAGTTTTTTGAGTGTATGCAATCATAACTGAGAAAATTGATTTTTCCCATTAAATTAACTGTTTAACATGACCACCATTATTCACTTCTTGACAATAATCGAGGTGACTTTGAAATTCTCATACAACATTTTGTATGATCTCAGGGGTTATTTTGTTAATTTCTTTCGTTATCCCAACTTTTATATCAATAATATTGTCTATTAAAATATACTTTAGAAATATTCAGGTATTTTCCTATCTGTTCTGCTAAACACTAGGGAAAAAACTTTGAAGATAATAAAATATTAGCCAAAAAGCCAAATAAACAATTGATATGAATCTAGTAGGCTGCTGTCATTTAGGTATTTAAGGTTACTAGAAGACGTGAGTATAATAGTTGTGCGCGTATTAAATTTAATTATGGCTTATTTTTCCGAGACTAAAAGAATAGACATTTTAATTATGATTGGTTGTGGTAATAAAACAAGAGTTCAAAAGGAGGTTTGTGAAATGTTAATAATAAATACCCTGGTCAACAAATTTTGCAGTATACAGTTAGCACAATTGAAAAAAAGTTTCGTTATACTGAACATGTCAAAAATAGTGACAAACCAGGTAGAAATATTAATGACAAAAATTTAGATGTACTTCTAGAGATTAAGGAAAATCCGCATAAGACAACTCGAGAACTTGCCGCTATCAATGATATAAGTAAATCATCTATTTTGAAAGTTTTATAAAGAAAATGTAAATGTTTTCCACCCTTACAAAGTTCAGTTGGTTCAGGAATTAAATGGGCAGAATGAACGCAGATTTGCGGTTCATAAACACAATAGTTTTTTTCTGTAGAAGCGATGTTTCATTTAAACGAAACGGTTAACAAACAGAACTGTAGATATTGGAGCAGAGAAAATCCTCACTGGGTGTGTGAGACTCTCATGCAATATCCTAAAAAAATTAACAATTGGCTGTTATCATTGACAATAAAATTATTAGTCCTTATTTTTTTTTTTTTTGAAGGCAAAGTTGTTGGTAAGGTTTATCTAGATTTTTTTATTTGAACTTTTTAGTGCCTACATTACGAAGATATTTTCCTAATGGTAATCATCCAAATGAGATAGATCAAGCTATTTACTACCAAAAGGATGAAGCTGCACCGTATTTTGCACTTATAATTAGAAATTATTTAAAAGAGGTTTATCCCAATAAGTAGATTGGAAGACGTGGAACGATCAAATGGCCGACTAGACCCCCTGATTTGACTCTTCTCGATTACTTCTTATGGGGTTATTTAAAATATAAAGTATATTTTAATTGACCAAAGAGTACTGCTGATTTAAAAGTTAGGATAACGGAAAAGAAATTAACAAAATAACTCCCAGAGTCGTACAAAATGTTGAACGAAAATTCCAAAATCGCCTCGGGTACTGTCAAGAAGTGAATAGTGCCCATTTTGAATATTTAATTTAATTGTGAAGTACATTGAAAAATACATTTTAAATATTATGTAACATTGCTATCTTCATTCAACGTAAAGTTTTGTGATAGAGACATTATCAAAATTTTACATTTTAAAAATCAATTTTTTCAGTTATAATTGCACCAAACTTAAAAACTTTAGGTTGGTGAACAGAGGACTAAAATCCCTTATTAACAAGGTACCATACGTTCCCCTTTGTTATTTAAACTTTTCGGGGTGGTACTTATAATTCAAAGGGGGTGCTGGAGGGGTATAATATTTTTATACTGTAAATTGTCTATTTAAGAATAAAAATTGACCTTTTCAGGTTTTTTTCATATATTACATAATAACGCTAAAAATGAATTTATTCCATACATATGGACCGCATGGTATACATACAAACGACAGAATATAGAAAACTAACTTTAATTTATTACATTACTTAACAGAAAATTAAGCAAAGAAACAGTAAATATTTAAATTGTATTCTAATGGTAATAGTGAAATGGATCAATATTAGTCCATTTTGCTCAAGTTTCGATTTACTATCTACCAGATTTTGAACCCATTTTGACTCCGGCTGTTATTGATGCTTTTGGTGTACAGTGTTGGCCAAAAATTCCCCTCATCCTCGTATTTTTAAACGGTTGTACTTATAACAATACAATGTAAAGAGAGGAAATAAATGAACGTAGGCTTCTCAACTAGTCATAACAGGTGACATAATAGTCGCAGGTGACGTTACAGAGTCACTATGACCGATACTTTTAAATGAAACCTTTAAAACGTGTTTAAATATTCTCCTTTTACTTTCTGAGAGTAATACGTTCTATTGATAAATTTTGTCGTATTCATTCAAATGTGTCAGGGGAAATTGCTCTACATTCTTCAGCAATATGTTATTCTTAAAAGTCAATAATGTAACTGTAGGGTAAACAGCAGAGGTCTGCTGACCGAGCTGGTCATTCTATCGAACCTCGTCGTCCAAAGCATCTACCACGATATTCCTCAAATTATTAACGTTTTATTGCACTATAATAGTGTATAGGAGCACCATCTCTCTAAGTGGCCGAATTCGTCTGGATTATCTTTCAGAATTAAAAAAATTCATATTTCAATTTCGCTTTGTAACATCTCCAGATACACTTCACTCCAAGTTAGCATTTAAAAAAACGATAATTGAGAAACGATATTCCTCATCTAAGTAACGTTTGACTCCAACATAATATTGTTCAGAAGCACTATCTCTCCAAGTGGCCGAATTAATTTGGATTATCATCTAGAGCTTTAAGAATTAATATCTCAATTGCATTTTGTAACATCTCCAGATACACTTCACCAGTTAAGTTTTCATTGAGAAAAACAATCCCAATTATGTAGTCTCCCACGGGACACGAAAGTCATAAGGGCAATTCAAAAAAAAGATAAAATGGCCAAACAAGGTTTATAAATGTCAATCATTGGACCGGAACCCTTCTGTGATGTTGCAAAGACAGTAACAAGAATGGCTACAAGAAAGTGGGTAGCTCACAAATCTCTAAATGGTGGAGGAATTCACCAGGACAAAGGCAGAGGAAACAGTTCATTACAAAAAATTCGCCAAAATTTACGACAGACCTGATAAGCTAATACAGAAAAACAGTCAAAGCCATAGTTGGTTTTCTAACAGGGCACTGTTAGCTTAATAGGCACTGAAGAGATTATCAGATGATGACCTGCAGATTCTATCACCTCGAAGAAGAAACAGCAAAGCACATTATATGCCATTGTGACAGTCTGGCAAATGTGCGGTTCTTTTCATTTGGCGAAGAAAATCCACTAGCAAATAGCTACATGGAGGTACAGTCTCATAGCGATTAGACTTTTTAAAAAGAGTTAAACTAGATATTGTTATATAGGACTAGAGGACCACAATAAATCTGAAAGGGTCGCAGTGGAATAGACTAAAGGGCCACCTCTCTAAATCTATCTATTTACCTAAGTGGTATCCTAAAATACCTGCACAAACATTGCTTTTTCTGGAGATTAATTGTGCCACTACAATAACTGATATTGTGTGTGTTAACTGTATTAATATTTTCATTAGGGGACTTTCGTCACTAAAATAAACTGTTTTTATTAAATCTGACTTTTACTTAACTTAGTTAAGGTTACTTATACTTAGTAAACTGAAAACAACTAGAGCATTGAAAAACTTTTTGACAAATAACCAATGGCGGATGTTGAATTCTTTATTAATTTAATGCAAAACTATAATTCTGGTATTTATTTAATATATTCATTATTAACAAATTAACTTAAACCTAAGCAAAACTAGTATAATTAAATATCTATGTTCACTGCATAGCTAACATTGTAATATGACTATTCTTGTACGTTCACAGCAAAATTTTGGGTAAACAGAAATTATTGCGTGTTTCTGGCCTGTTTGGTTGTATATATGATTTGTTGATGTGAGTATCAAACTAAGTATGTGAGCACTAAGTATCCAACAGTCTAGATATTTCATGTTTTTTATCTAAGTGTTTTGGTAACAGTTTTAGTAAATATCTGGTAAATTGTATTTTTTTATTAAAAATAAATATTGCCGCATCCATTAACAGGTTATTAGCGGCGTTACTCAGTAAACAAAACTTTGAATCTGATACGAAATATTGACTGACCTTAGGTAATTTAATAAGTTTTTTACGTGATAGTTTTCTCCTAATAAATCTGGTAGAGTATTTGGTATATTGTTTACTGAACTTTCTCTATGGTATTTTAGACACTCACTTAATAAATGGACGATGGAAAGGGCGTAGCATATAGTTCGCACCGGGGCGTTCACTGGCCGAAAGTAAATAAGAGTGTGTAATCTTAGTGTATCCTATACCTACGTAGGCGCGTTAGAACCGTTTGAATAGACCGTATACTAGTACTAGTTATGTATCTGGTCTTAGCGATCTTAATTTAGATTGCCATCGAAACTTCCGATAATTCAGATTCCGCACTTGTTGCTTCATCACGAGCACTACTGTCTACCCCTTTATTGTCCATAATTCCTATATGCGATGGGATCCATCTAAATTTAAGAGTTATGTGATTCTCTTGGGCGATTTTGAGTTCAGTTTTTATTAGTTGCTCCAGGGGCTGTTTAGGGTACAAAGACTGTATTGCAAGATAAGAGCTGAGCTAGTTGGTGGGAAGCAGAGGTTTAAAATTTCTTGAGAGGTTTCCATGTTTTAGGGCACGGTACAAAGTAAACAGTTTAGTGGTGAAAACATTGAGCTAGGCGGTAGTTTAAATTTAAAAGTAGACGTTGGAGTAACAACAAATGCACAATCAATGCCATTAGTAGATATAGAGGCATAGGTAAAAATGTTTGTGCAGTTAAGGTAGTTTCGTTCAAAAATCTCGTTTAATTTGTTTTTGATTAGCATGTTGTTATTGAATTTTTTGGAGAACTCTTTTAGAGAGGTGTTGCAATTTGGGTTGCTTATAAACTATGTGCTGGTTTTTGATGCATCACTCTCTAATTCACAACCCATCTTTCCAAGATAAGCAGATATTTTTTGTTTAAGTTAGTTAGTCTTGCTTTTATTGACTTTTCTTTTAAATAGGGACGGATTTGTTTTAACACGTGAGAGCGACAAGCAAATCAGAAGTAAAATCCTTGATCGAGATTATGAACATAGATATGCCGGCAGTGTTGCTAGATAAGCTGGTGTTGTCTTGTAGGAGGGCTAATTGTTCACTGTTCAGTAGAAATGGTGATTCGTGATTATTGATGAAGGTTTTGGCTGGTTCTATCACGCATTAAAAGGATAAGTCTGACTGCATTTCTCCAAGATTAGTTTTCTTTGGCTTTTTTTGAGTTCCTTTAGAGTACATTTTTGTGTTACAAATGGGCTTTCTTCAGGTACAGTTTCAGTTTCTGGAGAGATGACTTCATTTATATAGCGTATTGAATGCGTTTCTTTATTTACTGTTTCTTTTCTATTTATATTTCGTAATTATGGCTCGGTATATTGAAAAGCGGTACTTTGGTGTGATAATGAAGGTAAGTTTGGTTAGTTAGCGACATTGAAGGAAGGTTGGCTAGTTTCACTGGCAAAGGAAAAGCATTGCATATGAAGCGTTTCTGTTATAGTTTGTGTAGTCAAATCAGCTATAGTTGTATTATTAGAAGTTATACAACTTAATAGAGTGTTGTATTTCAGATATATTTGTAGGTTCGATGCAGGCTGCTGCCACGAGCTACGTTCCCATCTTGTGAAAAATATACTGTGTAGTTTGTGTTTTCGAACGTTATTGTTATGGCGCTTGGGATGGTTAAATTATGAGGGACTTGCTGTCTAAAGCTTAGGATATGGCTATAATTGGAAAAATTTGCACAGATTGTTAGAAATGTTATGGGAGATATAAGATTTAGACCGATTTTAAGTAATTCTTTTTCAAGAATATTATGTGGAATGGTCGGCCATACGTTTGACATAACAATTCTTTCAGCCGCTGTAATAAGCCGCCTAGCTCTTAAAACTTCTCATCACATAGTGATTTGACTGTGGTTATCTAAAAGCTCATCTAGGATATTTTTGATGACAAACTACATGAATATTCGGTTGTTGGAACGGCGTGAGGGGAAAATAATATTTTTTGGTGGAATTTGGAAATTTAAGTTTTCGCGTTTCTATGGTAGCGTTTTAAATTTTTTTAACCATGAGATATTTATGTTTAAAATTCTGTAGTTCACTCCTAAGCTTTATATAAATATTTTCGTCTTTATTTACATTCTAATCCCCCAAATCTCTGTATACATTGTGAGGTAGAAGATTTCCAAATTCCTGTTATAACTAGGACGTTAAAATATTCAAAATAATACGTGTTTTTCCTACAAATTTAAAAAGAAGTTTGTTTCAAGGTCGCTTTGTGACATAGTTAAGGCCTGTTTCAAAAACAAGAAATTTACGTTGGAGAGCTAAGGAAAAGGGTAGCCCTCGCCGGTGTTAGATTGAGGTCAGAAGAATTCAGGCAGGTCGAGAAGGGTAACAAAACAGGAGAGGTTGAAAGATTTGGTCGAAGGCAATGGTCATTATGTAGTTTTGACAAAAATACCTGCAAAGATTTGTTGAATGTAGTGAAATTTATTCTCTGTAATATGTCAGTTTAGGAAAGAGCAATCACTACACATTTTGCCAGGTATTTAAGAGATTTCTGTCGCCTGCATTTGGAAGCATTTGGAAGAATGAAGGATATTTTTAGGTCTAAGATTCCAATGTGTCTGAAAAGAAAAGTATTTAATCAATGTATTTTGCCACTGATGATCTACGGCGCAGAAACCCTAACGCTCACAAGAACAACAGTGAGTAAACTACAAGTTGCGGAAAGAGCAATGGAGATAATTATGTTAGGGATTTCTCTACGTGATAGAATACCCAATGCTACTATACGCAAAAGATCAGGAGTAGCAGACGTTATTGAAAGGATAACAACACTAAAGTGAAACTGGGCAGGTCATGTAGCAAGATCAGTTGATGACCGGTAGACAAAAAGAATTTTGGAATGGAGACCCCGAATACAAGCATACAGAAATAGAGGTCGACCCCCAACGAGATGGACAGATGACATAAAAAGAGTGACTACAAATTGGATTCAGATGGCGCAAAATCGGACTAAGTGGAAGAGCATGCGAGAGGCCTTCAGCAGTGGACGTTAGAGGCTAGTTGATGATGATGATGATGTCGCCTGCAGCAATTCTGATGTTCCAGTTTCCCATTTTTTTAAAAAGTCTAGTCTGAAGTTTGTATCTAGTGCCGCCCATTTCAATCCTCCATGTCTTGAAGCAGTCCTTTTGTTCGTGTGCAGAGATTCCCAGTCCAGGTCTTCCAGAAATTTTCAAGTCCAATCGATCCTGTTCCCGACTCCAGATATGCCGAGTGAAATTTAGTGAAATTTAAAGGAAACTTTATGTTTAAATTTTAAAGTAAAGATAGACATTTTTTAATAACATAATTGCATTCCTAATATTGTTCTGAAGCTATTTTCTTGTGACATTGTAAATTAATTACTATTTATAACTGGGAATAAGCCACAATTAAACATAAAAATACGTTTATTGACGTTTCAATTTCCAATTCGGAAATCGTTCTCAAAATACAAATAGTAAATTATTTAAATTTACTATTTGTATTTTGAGAACGATTTCCGAATTGGAAATTGAAACGTCAATAAACGTATTTTTATCTTTAATTGTGGCTTATTCCCAGTTATAAATAGTAATAATTGCATTCGTTATTTAAAAAGATAACTTTAATTGGCAAATTTTTTATTTAAAGTTTTGTAGCAACAGAGTTTGTAAACGGCTAGGACACATGTAAGTTTTTCTTTTTATTTTTGTATTTTGCGACTATTGATATATTTTTACATTGTCTATTTTTGTAACTGATTGCGGTGAGAGCCAATAAATGCTTAATTTGTTATCTAACCATTTTGTTTATTTCACTCTCTAACCCTTTTTTTGAGTTTCAAATAAAAAAAATATATCTTTATATTTAATAATTATGTCTCTAGTTACAACTAGCTGTTGTAATGGTTATAATTAGGCACGTCGAAGTGGCGTTCTTTTTAAATTACTAAAGGTGTTTCTTATTTCGTTTTGTTTTTATTTGTCCCAAGAGATTCAATACCCTTTGTTCCATTTTTCTGTAGTTGCCCCAATCCAACCCCTTTGCCATTTACTTATCCACGACCCCAGGTCTCCTAAAAAACCCTGAGTGCCGTTCGCATAAGTTTCGAATATTTTTGCTTGCCCTATCTTCGCCCCCAGTTATTTCTATTCCCAATCTGCTACCCCTTATAATCTTACCCTATGGTAGGCAAAATAATTCGTTACACTATTAAGAATGTATTTTTTACCATCTAGTACTGCAATATTTACCAGTCTTTTCTGTTCTTGTTACTTTTAAAATAGTGAACAAGAACCTCAAAATCTCTAATAACACTTTAAAAAAATTATTTTTAAAAATATATCTCATTTTCTTACTGGATTTTCCTTAAATAAAGGTTCAAAAACATTTCAATGCCGTAATTACACTTTAGCTACAACATTGTGTTCCTACAATAAATGTTGATGAATTTACGGTAGTGGCGTCTTTAAGGCAGTGACTGTTATGCCGCTGTTTCTCTCCACCACCAACTCTGGTAATGAAGCAATTAAACTTATGAAAATAGTTTTGTTTACTTAATGTAATCAATTAAACAGGTCTTTGTAATTTAGTTTTGAATTCAATTTTGTCCGCTGGTTGCAGTATTTTGTTTTAAACACACATTCATTTCTATTAGAATAATCTTAGAGTTTTACGAAATCGCTTTTCTAATATCGTTAGTAAAGAAAAAACACCAAAAATAAAAAAAATTTCCTAAAAAATATTTTAACTTAAAAACATTCTTTTCGGTTATGTTCATTTTATTTTATTATACAAGAAGTATTGGATAATACTTTTTTTAGACTCTCTTACTAGTAAGTTGTATATTACCTACTATTTGGATGCTAAGTAAATGCAACATAACAGATACTGACACGTAATGACTAGCACGTAATAAAAAAATTACGCTTCAGTTTTATAAAAATGTGTAATATCACATAAGCCTTGTAAGTCAGTTGGTCGAGTTACCATGGAAACGAATTAACAGACGTTATTTTGACAGATTAAAAAATATTAATCTGTCAGTGTAAATATAGTGGTAATTTAATTTTTATTTTTATAAACAAAAATATTCGTAGAAAAAGTATAGTATACAACTTGAGTTGTAAGCTTATTACATGCTTGTAAAATTACTGCGCTCGCCGCTACTCGGCTCGCGCGCAACTTTTTTACTTTCATGTAATAAGCTTCTTACAACTCTCGTTATGTAATATACTATTTTATTAAAAGTAAATAACTTTAAATAGTCTCTGAAAACATTAGAAATATATTTTTGTCCAAAATACTGACCTAAAATTCGCAAAAACAAAAGCGTTTTTATAAACACATAGGGTTATTGCAATTTCTAAATTAGGAATAAGCCACAATTTAAGTTTAACCCTACGTTAGGCGCGTGGGCTACATACGGTTGTTGAAGAACCAAAGCCGCCTGAGTTCCAAAAAGTAATTTTTCAGGCGACAGTAAAAACTAATTAATTAGAAAAGTTCATAACAAATACAGAACAATAAAATAACACAATTTTGAACTAAATGCTTAGGTTCTTGATTGTTTAAAAGGGTATATCATAATTTTAGCGAGATGACATCATTGCAGTTTTTTTTTTGTTACTTGGGCGTTATTTTTGTATTATAAATTTATAGAAAAGTAAAAGAGCCGTAGTTAAAAAAAATATTTTTTAACTACGCAGAAGGCGTCCTAGAGGGGTAGGGTGTGAAACGAATGCAGCGTTGGATAGCTGGAAGTGTCTACTCTTTCAGTACGAAAACACGTTTTTGTCGCTGTAGTAGTATTTTTTCTGTAGAGGTTAAAAACGAACGTGTTTTTTTTTCGTGCCGATAACAATGTGTGACTAAAAACACGAGCAACGGATCAATGTGAAATTTCTCGGTAAATTAAAAAAAAACTCTTACTGAGTGTTATAACTTGTTGAAAGAGGCCTATGGTGAGAATTCTCGATCTCGTACGCGTGTTTTCGAATGAAATAAAAGATTTTCTGAATGTCGAGAGAGCACCGAGGATGACCAACGTCCAGATAGACCTGTCTCTGTTTCAACTCCACAAATGGTGACCAAAATAAATAAAATTTTGCGCGTAGATCATCGTATGACTATTCGGATGATTGCTGAGACTGTAAACGCGACTGTCAGAAAAATTTTACATGACGAATTAAACATGAAGAATGTCTGTGCGAAGTTGGTGCCAAAAAATTTGACCCCTGACCAAAAGCTCGTCCGTCCACAGATCTGCTCAGATTTTCTTCAGCGGTTAGATGAAGTGCCTGAATTGATGAAAAACATCATCACTTGCGATGAAACCTGCATATTCCAATACGATGTTGAAACTAAGCGGCAATCCATGCACTGGAAAACTCCTGCATCGCCGAGAATGAAAAAAGCAAGGATGTCGAAATCAAAATTTAAAGCCATGCTAATCGTTTTTTTCGACATCAACGACATCGTGATGACTGAATGGGTTCTAGGGGGTCAAACTTTAAACCAAACTTACTATTTGAAAGTTTTGGCAACGCTTCGAGAGCGAGTTCGTAAGAATCGGCCGGAGTTGTGAAAAAACAAATCGTAGATCTTGCACCAGGACAACGCACCTGCCCATAAAGCACTGTCTGTGAAGCGCTATGTAGCCACTGGAGGCACTCCAGTGCTCGAACACGCGCCGTACTCGCCTGATTTAGCACCCTGTGACTTTTTCCTGTTTCCGAAGATCAAGTCTTCCTTAAAAGGAACCCGGTTCGAGTCGATGGAAGAGGTGAAGCGAAAATCGGCGGAGCTCCTAAATGCTCTTACAAAAGAAGACTTCCAGCATTGCTTTGACCAATGGAAAAAACAAATGGAACGGTGTGTGGCGAGGAAAGGGGAGTATATTGAAGGGGAGCATTCGATTGTAGGATAATTTTTAAAATAAAACTCTTTTTCATAATCAGTCTCGTTATTTAATAGCCAGACCTCGTATACTTTTGATCATGTGGCAGCTGATCGTAATACGAATAAGAATTATGCACCAAAACAACTTTTAATACTTAGAGATTGTGTCATTTGAAATAGGTCTTTCGCTTCTCTTGATATAAAGGGGGAGCATTCGCGAGTGAAGTATCATGAATGATTTTTTTGGTCTTTTTAGTAAGGCAGAATAGTCAAAATAGTCGTCAAAATTCGTTTTTTAGTTATTTCTTTATTACTTTATTTTATGACTTTAATATCCACTACGGTTGGATCACCAGCTGATGTACCTGGTCTTATAAAGTCATAAATTAAAAAATGTTTCTAAAAATAATATTTAAAAAACTTATGGTCCAGATAGTGATTTCTATATGACAATGGTTTACGTCGGGCCTCTTTTGTAATAGAATACTGACCTGGAAGGGATATGTCGATTTTTTAATTTTGCTTTCATCGCGCTACGAACGGAATCACATTCCATCTGCGTATGTGCCTTGGTCAAAAATTTTCCAATTTTCCAATTGGTAATATTGCATTCTTTACTGAAGTGTAGCAGTGAGTTAAAGTGAAATAAAACTATATTTCTGTTTTGATAGTTACAGCCATCCGACGAAAGGATAACTGGTAACTCTTTTTTTTTGCAAGCGTTTTCCAAATTATGTATAACGCAAGAAGCAAATAAAGAGGATACCAATTCTGTGACTGTTTCTTCAAAGCAGTAACAAACCGCGTCATGATTGTGTAGGTTATACATATTAAAGTTATGTTAATTATATTTTTTTCTTATAAAATGCGCTAACTTGGGTCATCGGAGCTAATTTAGTGGCTTGAAGATCTTGCATACACATGTGCTTTAATTTTTAAGGCTCTATCTTTGTTTGATCCTTATTTAATTTATGCAAAAGTAAATCTACTAACTTTTTTTTTAATTTTCTTGTGGAAATCTTTCGAGATAAAGGCTGTACGGTTGCGAAAGTGATGTTACGATAGGCTCTAGGTACTTTCTTGTTGTTGTTTTTCGCAATAATGGGACAGAATCTTTGGCAGAAAATTCAAAAAACTTTTAATGAAATCTGTTTCTTATATGCCGCGCTACAGCAATCTATGTAGATTTTGAGTAGATAACTTTAGAAGCAGGAGTAATACCATCACTATTATCTTTAATAGTAGCCAGTCAAGCCAGTAGCGTACACTCCATTTTTAATACCAAATGCACTTTAGAAAATTTTACAACAAACTTGTTTTCTAAATAATTGATGGATTCTACCGTTACTTGATGGAAACTGATTTTATGTAACAATAAAACACTGAAAACTTTGTTTTCAATCTTCAAACCACAAAATTTATTTTAAATCTTATCACGACAGCTATTTCGGCTGATTGCCTTTCTCAGGTGATCTATTTTTGGCTTGGGTTTACAAATTTATAGTCTCTAATGAAATAGGTTGAGGAGGGGAGAACTGTTTGTCTAAAGTTGGTCATTCGGAATTATATCTGTGTTTTTTATTTGTTGATTTCCATAGATTCTAACAAAGATAGCTTAAGGCCTTTATTTTGAATGTGAAGAGTTTTAAATTTGTCATTAAAAGAATGATTATGATCTAAAAGGTGAAGTGCGTATGTTGAATCTGTTTTTCCATTCTTGAAAGTCCTTTTATGTTCTGCTATTCGTTTTTCAAAGTTTCTACCCGTTTGACCGATGTAAGTTTTTGGGCAGTCGCCACATAGAAGTTTGTACACACCACTATTTAAGTGTTTTTTATTTTGGCTCTGGTTATTTTTAATATATTTGCCTAGATTGTTATTTGTTAGGAAAGCTGGTGTTATTTCTTTCTTTTTTATGTGTTTGGCAATTTGTAATATTAATAAAAATTAATTTTGGTTATAAAATTTTCAAGGATTTTCTCTTTTAAATTTTATGTGTTTTTTATTTTAATTTTTAATTTTTGATTTTTTGTTTGAATCTATCTTTTGCAGAAAATTTGAGTATTATAATATCCCAAAAAAAGAGGAGGCGTGTTGAAATATCCACAGATCCATCTGTTTGGATGCAGTGGTATGACGATCTCGAAAGTGAAGATAGTGAGGCAGTGGATAGTGAAGATGAAATGTACAATCATGAGCAAGAAAATATAAATGAAAGCGATTATGATTCTGTATCGAAATAACAGTATATTGACATGACAGATGATGATAGTGACATTGAACAAATAAATAAAAGGTTTGTGGAAGGGCACAAAAAAACGAAATGGAGAAAAGAAACACCTAATGTTAATGTCAGAACCAGAGCTCATATATTAGTAACCCATTCACCTGGTTCGAAGGGACTTGCTAAAAATTTAAAATCAGATATTGAGTGTTTTAATCTTTTACTTGATGAGTCCATTATACAAGCGGTTACTACTTGTAGAAGATTTATATTTAAAATATCAGAGACCGATTTGAACGAGAGCGATATGCAAGAAACACAGACGAAAGAGCGATAAGGGCATTTATTGAGATTCTTTATATAATCGGTGTACCTATTTAGATCTTTTAAATTAAATTATTTAAATCTGAATTTATTTCGAAGATGAGTATTATAATTACCAATTACTTACCAATTACTACATCTATTGTATCTTTTTTAAATCAACTAAGACTTTATCTGCATTAACTTCATCGGTTGTAAACTTAAAAACATTGAAAATTATTTCTGGTGCTTGAGATCCCAAAGGTTTGCGTTTTAATACACTTGACATTTTAATAATTATAAATAATAGTATATAATATAGGTCCAATCCAAATGAAAATGTAAATACTTGACAACACTGTCAGAAAGCTAGCATTAATTACACGATGTGAACTCCTAGCCGACTGCAATAGAAATGAGCAATCCCTTCCACTTTTTAATTTGTTTTACACGCAACCCGCCAGCTCTCGCTTGTCGGATTATACAGTATTACGACTTGTGAGAGAGCGGTGTTGCCACATCTGTAATGCCTCACAGAACACGGAAGCGCCGACGAAGTGCTGAAGGGACTTAGGGAATCTTTTTAATTTTAATTTTAATCAATTAAATTTTAATTGTTGGGCGCCACGCGCCCAACCGGGTCAGTAATAACCACGCGCCTAACATAGGGTTAAAATAAGTTTATTTTTAACGTTACGATTTTCACTTCAAAAATCAGGAACGTCACAAAAACGTATTTTAATTTTCAGTTGTGGCTTATTGCCAATAAAACTAGTAATTGCATTAAGATGTCACAAGAAAATAGCTTCAGAACAATCCATAAGTTTATACACCTTACCTTACTAGCTAAATGTAATTATTAAGCAAACTACTTCGATTTTTCTATAAAATTAGCAACATATTTATAAATTGACATTTAGATATCTTTTTTGTTTTAGGTAAGCTTTACAAATATGGAAATTTCTCTTCAATAATAAAGTTAGTCGCTGTAAGTACTCTTATTTATAATATTTTCATTACACAGTTAAGGCCGTGTATCTTTAGATGTACGTCATCAATTTTAAAGCGAATCTTTTATACTAGCTTTATATTACTTCTTTTCTCTATAGTAAAATGCTGAGGCGTCACGAAACTAGCGCCACAAAACGGCGGCGTCGTGGGTAGCATCATAAGATAGCGGTTCTTTAAATCGATTCACTACTCTCGATCAATTTGTTTTTAGTCGTTATATATTTACTCTAAGGAGGTTTAAATTAAAATCTGCATGAACGGTAATTAACAAAGCATAGAGATTAAATAAGAAGTAACAAAATTAAAAGAATGTCTTTCACTAACAGATTTAATTCGCAACTATCGTCAAAATTTAATACCATAATTCATAAATTCATCAGAATAATAGCAACATTAAATCATCTGTGTAATTTTTTTAATAATTCTGATTTTAAAATAATTTTATATAAATACAATTATTATCTTAAAATATAGTATTAAGTTTATGTAATAATTAATTTACTATAATATGATATTTATTTATATTTTATTATTAATAAAAGTGACTCTCAGTCAGAGATTTATTAAAAAAAAGGCATAGAGGCCTATTAATAGAGTGCACAGTTTCTTAAAAATAAGTTACGATATTCCGTCTGGACCAAGACCTTTATTGGTATTAAGATACAGAAAACATGGTAGAATGTCACAAATTTGAACAGTTAAAGAGTAAATATGGTTGTGACTGATATGGGATCTTTGACTACACTTGTCTACACGGGAGAAAGAAGGATTGTGAATACTGCTAAAGAAGTTGACAAAAACGTTAAAACTATATCTTAATAAAAACAGAACCATTCAACTTCCCTTATCCCCTATCTTTCTGATTTTACTTACAATTGTGTGGTCGGCAATTAAAAGTAGACAAGTCAATTGTTGAGTTTTAAAGTTAAAATCATAAGTATGAAAAAGGTCAGTACTTAATATGGAACTTTGTCTGCTTTATTTCAGCAGTAGATATATGTTTAGGTACCTATTTTTAATAAATAAAAATGTCTCAGAAATTGACTGTCCCTTTCTGTCCACCTACCACATAATTTAACCATTACAAAGTTAATCATATTTGCTAATGCAACATGAAAATTAAATTTCAACTGACCTCTCTTTAGATCTCTTCAGATATTTCGCACCCTCAGTGCAAGACTGCAGTAATTCAAAATTTTATGAAAATGAAGTAATCATGGAATTCGGTTGTAAACATGCAGATCTATTCTATCTATATATAACAATCTATTCATGTAAGTTTTATGTCCTTTGGTGACATTATATTTTCCATAAAATGTGAGCGATGTCGTTTAACCATTTATTTATTAGATTGGATTCTTCTTCTTCTTTCAGTGCCTATTCGTTCCGAATATTGGCAATCATTCTGGCTATAATTATTTTATTGACTGATGCTTTAAATAGATTCGTTGTTGTTGTGGAAAACCATTTCCTCAGGTTCTTCAACCATGATATTCTCCTTCTCCCAATTCCTCGCTTTCCGAATACTTTACCCTGTAGGATTACCTTCAGTAATCTGTATTTAGTGCTGTTTCTCATTATATGTCCGAGATATTCCAACTTTCTCCTTTTAATGGTATACATCACCTCTCTTTCTTTGCCCACTCTTCGTAATACGGTCTCGTTGGTTATCTTGTCTGTCCATGATATCCTTAGAATTCGCCTGTATAGCCACATCTCGAAGGCTTCAAGTTTTTTCTCCATTGCTTCAGTTAGTGTCCAGGATTCAACTCCGTAATACAATATTGAGAAGATATAACATCGTAGGAGCCTTACTTTTATCTCCAGATTAAGATTGTGGCTTTTAAAGAGTTTGGCCATGTTATTGAATGCACTCCTAGCCTTCTCTATTCTACATTTTATTTCCTGTGAGTGATCCCATTGTTCATTTACTGTTGTTCCAAGATAGTTATACTGTTTTACTCGGTCCACTGGTGTATTATTGATAAGTAGTTGAGCGTCTCTAACTTTATTTTTGCTGATGATCATAAATTTAGTTTTTGTTATATTTACTTGAAGTCCAAATCTTTCACTTACTTCATTTACTTTGTTTATTAGTTGCTGTAAACCGTTCAAACTGTCTGCAAAAATAACGGTGTCGTCTGCATAACCAATGTTGTTTAGGCGTTCTCCATTTAGAAGTATTCCATGTTCGCATTTTTCCAAGGCTTCACTAAATATTTCCTCTGAATATAGATTAAATAATATAGGTGAAATTATACAACCTTGTCTAACGCCTCGTAGAATCTGGATCATTTCCGTTGGTTCACCTCCAAAATTCGTTCTTATTGTGGCTGATTGGTTCCAGTATAAATTTTGTATTATACGCCGATCTTTATCATTCAGATTGGATTAAAAACACATAAATTATGATTAATTATTTACAGCCAAAAAGTATGTTTTCTTATAAAAGAAAAAATAGTTATCTTAAAACGTGTGTATTAACAATACTAAGAGGTTAAGAATATCTATTCTCAAAAAAAGAAACTCTCAGTTTTATAGAAACTAAATCCCAAATTGTATTAAATCTTCATGTTACCTTTCGGGGCGATTGTCTTATCATAATTGTCACCCCGTATTTCCCAGCTTTTACTACGGTAGTGAATTTTAATCCTCTTGTTAATTACTGCACTCAAGGTAGCCTGATTTGCATATTGTTATTATAGTACTTTTGTTTTGAATTTAAATAAAAATATTGAAAGTTTTACAAATCATTTTTCTATCTTGTTATGACATTGTCATTACCAAGCGAAGGAATTGTGGCTATCAAAATATGTGCAGAAGATAGAAAGATTAAATTACCGCTAGCGATAAGCCGTTTTATTAGGTTGCTATTAATTCTAGGCAGATATTTGATTTCTTGGAATCTATTAAATGTAAAGTTTAATACCATACTAAACCCCGATTGCTGTTGGGAGTTCTTTACTTAAACGATGATTTATTAAAATTTATTAAACGTATATTCCAAACCGCGGGAATTACTTTCCCTTTTTTTTACCAGGTAATTTCTGGGAATGCATTAAATGTAATGTTTAGTGCTATTGCTATCGTTGTTGGAGATTACTTTCTCTTTACCCACCCTGTTTAACTCATTAAAACGAGTTCTCAGGAAAGAAGTACGACTAGGTACATTTTAGTAGTGTAGTTTATAATATAATCTGTTATTAGCCCTTGCAAGTCATAGATGCAGAATTAACGATTTCGAAAATGTCAAAATTTAATAGTTCCTGAACATTGAGGATTTTATCCCTGTGTGAGCAGACAAGTAAGGATAGCAACAACATGCAGAGTAAGTTGAATTTAAATTAAGTGTTGTATTATAATGTACAAGAAGTGCTACTTAAAGCTGTCTATAAAGAACAGCCAAAAATTCAAATGGTCAAAAAGAAAGATTTGGTATACTTATTCCATTCGGGTATGATACCAGAAACCCACCATAGTTTGTATTAAAATATTTTGGCCCAAGATGAAATGTACGAGAAAAGGACAACAACTAGGTAACAGAAAATGTGTTCACACTTTTTTAATTTTCTCCGTGCAAAAGTGTTGTAACTTTAAAATTCTAATACTAAATGTGTAGTGATTAACAATTTTCTCCGTGCAAAAGTGTTTTAACTTTGAAATTCCTAATTTTTTCAGCATTGATATTATTTTATTTAAATTTCTATTTTTGTTTAACGTACTATGGGCTGAAAAGCATGCAAAATCATAATTAAATTTTAATTTTTCCTAAAACTTTTGTCTTATTTCACCGATATTAGCACGAAAATAAACAAAATCGTCTTTATCTCGTAACCTACTTATTCTGACGTACTGCATTCTTGCACTGAGGGTGCGATTTCATTATCAAGTTTAAATTTCCTTTCCCATGGCAACGCTGGTTTTGGAGCTTTTCCAAGCAGCATCTGAAAACAAAATTAATGAACATTCATAAATTCATAAATGTATTTTAAAACCAGTATGGCAATATGCATCACAAATCTGGGGTACAGCAAGTAATACGAACATATAAAACTTCAACAATTCCAATCGAAACTACTGCGCCAGATCTGCAATGCCCCTTGGTACATTACGAACCACAGATTACACCACGATTTACAGTTACCAACAGTTAGCGAAGCAGTATCTGCCGTAAACGCTGTATACAAGACCAGACTATCCTGCCATCCAAATCCGCAGGCCACGGATTTGCTCAACATTTTACACGAAAGAAGATTAAAACGACCAGACCCTTTGGACCTCTAGTAAACATGAAGAAACAGAGCTTAGTGTCAAAAAAAGCATAGTGTCATAGTGCGGTGAAATAACAAGTTTTTATTTTGGTATTTCCTAAATCTTTTCTTGATTTTTTTTTCATTTTTTTAGTCTTGTAATACTTATATGTGTGTCAGTGTTGTTGATCTGTATTAAACTTTGTTTGTTAAGTTAAAGTTTAAATTAATTGTTATATGATATATTTATATTATGTCTTTCCTAGGTGCTTGCCAATGAGCGGCTTACCACTTATGTTATTGTACAAAAAAATATACATATTGCTTATTGTTTGTAATGAGACAGATTGCAATAAACATTGGATGTTTAAAAAAAATTTGTAAATTGAACAAACTAATTTCAGATTTAGTTTATTATACTTTAATTATTGGGAATAAATCATCTTTTACATGCGTAGCATTAAACACATGAATTTCAAGTGCTGTAGATTTAATGAACCTCACCTGAACTAGAAGAATACCAACCCAACCATTGCTATTTATTTCTAATGACCAAATGAGCACTAATTACACTTTAATACTTAAAAAACAAAAATAACAGTATATAAATAAAATATACGGCTAACAACAAACCATCATCTCATATAGCTAGCTGTATTTCTTAAAGCAACCTCATAGCCAGACCTGAACATTTGTGAATTGGTAAATTTTGCCATCTAAATTACATATGAGACACAGTTAACAATATGCTTCATCGGCTGTATGTGGCCACTTAAGCAATACTGATGTACCTTAAATTGATTTATGTTTACAAATTACAAACCTTTTTAAAATCAGAGCTACATGTGTGTCGTCAAAAGTTTTATACTGCTTTTTCCCAAGCCAACTATATTTTCCTAGAGTTTTATTGCAGATCAGCTTCTTAAGGCTTCTCCTAAAAAATTATTTTATGGTCTCTTCACCAATTTTGGAAAGCTCATTATTCTGAAACATAAATTAACATCAACATATAATTAAACTATCTAATGAAAAAATAGCCTCTGTTACAAAATCAGTCAAACATTCATTTGCAAATTTTGGTTTCTCATAAGCATGGTAAATGTCTATTGAACCTACAATTTAAGGATATATAAACAAATTACACAAACTAGAATAAAACTGACTACTAAAACTCTTTTTTAGTGGGATTCCATCAAAATTTACACAAATTGATATATTGTTTTTTTTTTGCGAAGATAAAAATATTTTGGAAATAGAATCATATGGATCAGAGTATTTGTTCTCTGGTTGAAGCAAGAAGGGTTCTAGCATCTGAAGGCAAATGAGAAAGATCAGGAACTTTTTTATGAATTTTTAATAAATCACCTTATATTAAAGGACAAAGTCCAGCTGCATAACTTATTAGTAAAATTAAAAACATCTGAATAAGTTTCTACAGAATTCTCCAGAATTCTCGTTACAACCATGTTTAGATCCTTCTTCAGTTTCATTGAAAGAAGAACTCTGGGATCACCAGAATGGTCGTCCACGTGGTAATTAGGATTATTTTAGGTACTTAACATGTTAATAAAAAGTTTAAATCGAATATTATTGTAACCTGAAATATTTTTACGAAAATTCGCATCAAAATGATCGGTTGGGGATTTTGAAGAAAGGTTTAAAAAAGATGGAATATCGGGGTTAATAATATTTTCAACAATATTCTTTACGTTTTTCGTAACCATACTCTGTTGATGACGCTTAGAAACAAATCGTTTTGTTTTAAACATAACTAATTTTAGAAATTATACTTACTTTTTTGTAATAAAATAAAAACCAAACTCGAACTAAGTAGTAACCTAAGGCTAACAAATGGTACCAAACCTTTAACAATATACTATACCCACAGCAAACATCAAAAAAAGTTGCTAATTCAGAACAATTGTTTTGTATACTGCTTAAATAGAATTCTTTTATTTCTTTTAAGCATTAATAATATTATAATTAGACTATGTCATTTGTTTAAATAAGTACGACATGACAATGACAATTAATATCATCATTAGTTTGCCAAGCCAGAGGGTACTACCACTTGTTTATTTTTGAAAAGATGATTTCAAGATTTATCTTGTTGATAAAAATAATGTTTTTACTTTTTAGAACTAGCAAACATATATCACCGTGATAACAAGAATAATAAAACAATTGTAATGAATATCTAGAAACAAAAGATTTTTACACTTTAAAAAACATGTTTTGGATATATTAAACTTTACAATTTTTAATTATTCATGATTTAAACTTTTCGCTATTAATTATTTTACTAACGTAAATAATTATTTATTTTATTGAAACATTCGCTATTTGATCACATAATTGGTAAATGTCGGATGTCCAGAAAACGTCCGAGTTCGGACGTCCAGAAAACGTCCGTCCATTTAAACCTATAAATGTAATAGAAATTATTGGTCGCTAATAGCTAATTTGGCGAATGTCAGGTTGTTAATAAAAAAAACTTATTGGATGGGTGCAAGCAAAAGAAGGAGAATAAAACAGCTACATTATCGTATGGTAGAGAAGAGAGAATAGCCTCAAATAAGTCAGCAACTAAAAGAAAAGCAAAGTCGTCTACGGAAAAAAAGGTACGATAATATTTCACTAGGGTAGAAGGTGAGGTTGAAGGTAAACTGGGAACTTTCGTATATTAGAGAAACGGAAGAAGATAAAAATCTATATCTGATAGGGAAAAAATAATTTCATGTCTGAAATCAACAACCTTAAGAAATGTTTATATAAATGCAACAAATTTTCTATTTTCTAATGTATTTTTTTGGAGAGATTAACACAAATACAATAACGACGTGTATGTTTTCGTTTAACAAACATAATATTAAACAACCAAATAAGGCAAACTCAACTTTGTCCAATTTAAACAGTTAGTTAAATATTGGAATTAAACAATTAATAATTTGGAAACAGTTTTAACATCACATTTTGCAGCAAATTAAACACCTAACTGTAATTAAATGTAAAGTGTTTTTGGTCATTTTGGAATGTCAGTGGATGTTACACATGCAATTAAAACAAATAAACGGAAAATACCTAGCTTAAATTGGTGCATGATTGCTAAAGCAGTATAACTAAATTAACGAAAACAGCGGAAAAGAACAAGAGAAGTTAATTTATATTAATTTGAATGGTGAACGTTTGTTTAAATACAATATAATTTTTGAATTTAACCTCTGGAGGTCGTAAAAAATTATATTTCTTGTAAAGACAATTAACCTTTTTGAGGTAAACCCTTTTTGAGTTTTGGCTTTTTTCATAATTCTTCTCCATTTTTATGTGTTTCATGCTTTTTTCTTAAATTGTTTATTTTTAAGTTTGTTAAATCATTTTCTATTTTTTCTATGTATCTCAGCTTCGGTATTTCTTATATTTTTTTCTACTACTTACACTTGTTGTATTATTTTGTTTGATATTTCTCTATCTTTAATTCATTCCAAATGTCCCATCTAACGTAGCCGTCCAATTTTAACAAACGTTACAATATCCAGATTCTCGTATATTTTGTATAAATCAAAGTAGTATCTTTTTCGCATAATTCTATTTTCTTTTGTGGCTTTTGTATATGTGTCGTAAGCTTCTTCTTTAAAGCATTGGTAAGAGAAAGGCATTCTAATGAATGAACATCGATAGAAGGTAGAGTAGCATATTTATAAGAATCTTATAACTTTAGAATTTATAACCCCCCTTCCGCTACCGAAGGGGGGTACATATTGTACCCCAAATTCGATATTTCATGAATAATTTTTAAAAATCTTGGAATTTTGTTTAGCTGTTCTAGTTACTTCTTCATTGGGATGTGTAAAAGCATATTCAACCATTTGTTTTTAATTTGACATATAATTTTTACCTATGAATGGTGCAAGCAATGTGCTTGGGGTACAAGTTGTACCCCCTCCGTCAACCGCGGTACAATTCATTGCGGTCGACGCCACTGACTAAACCAGAAGTTTTGCGCACGGCACCAAACCTGTTGTTTGCAAGAACACACAAATCAGTTCTGTGGATGACTTAGTGCTGACCTACTGTTTTAGTTTATCCATTTGTGATTACACGATTTACCGATATGTCGAAAAAAATAAAGTTAGACCCTTGGAAAGAACAGGATCGTGAAACTGCAGATTCAGAATTAGATGATAATTTTTCTATCTTGAGTTTATTATATTTTAGCCATCTGAGACCGACAGTAATGATTCTGATAAACCAGTTTTGGGGGCAGTAGATTCCACATTTATATATAAGAATGGTACAGTTTGGAAAAATCGTCCTTTACAACAAACTAGATGTTGCACAAAAAACTTGCTCAAAAAACCAGGGCTTACAAAAAAATCTAAAAATGTCGCTAAAATTAGTGATTGCTTCAAATGATTTGTAGATGAGAAAATTGTAGAGATCATCGTCAAATATACAAACCAGAAAGCGGAGAAATACTTTAAGGATTGGAATGGGAAAAATCCTAATAAAACAAGAACCTGGTTGCCCACTGATTCAGTGGAAATTTATGCGGTCTTGGGACTTTTGATTACGGTGGGTGCGCTAAAAGCCAATAGGGAACCAGTGCACTTTTTGTGGTGTCGAAACCCTTTGTACAGTCGATCTATTTTTCCGGCTGCCATGTCACGCGACCGATTTCTAGATTTAATTTCACTTATTCGATTCGATGATTTGAACACTAGAGAATAACGTAGAAGTTCTGACAAACTAGCAGCTTTTAGGCAAGTGTTTACAAAGTTTGTAGAACACTGTAAAAAAGATTTAAGTACCACTCTTATCTAACTGTTGATGAACAACGTTGTAAGTTTTAGAGGTAAGTGTCCATTTAGAGTCTACAAGAAATCAAAACCAGCCAAGTATCGCATCAAAATATGGGCTGTAGTTGATGCAACAATCACCTATGCTGCTAACCTTCAGATTAATACTGGAAAAGATGGTAACAAACCACAAAAAGACCAGGGCAAAAGAGTAGTACTTGATTTGGTTTCATTTTAAAAAACTGGTTATAGCATCACTACTGATAATTTCTTTACCAGTGTTCCCTTGGCAAAACAACTCCTAGATCGACAAATAACATTATGTGGAACACTTCGAAAAACAAGCAGGATATCCCTCCAGCCCTACTACCCAATATTTCTAGACAAGAAAAGTCCTCAGCTTTTGCCTTCACTGAGGAAATAACACTGGCGTCTTACGTTCCTAAAAAGAATAAGGCAGTAATTTTATTGAGTACAAAACATAACAACGATAAAATTAGCGGAGAAGAGACGGACTATAAGCTTGCATTACAATTCTACAAAAGGTGTCGTAGATATTATGGATAAGATGGTAAATGAATATTCTTGTAAAAGAGCCTCTAAGAGATGGCCATTTGTTTTGTTTCAAAATCTTCTAGACATTGCAGGTCTGAATGCATACGTACTGTGGACGACAAAGAATTCCATTCGTGCGTATGAAGCTTCTCACAGACGGAGAGAATTTTTACTAAACCTGGGTCAAAAACTTATAAAGCTTCATGTCGATAGGCGACAAGTCCACAAAAATTCCATAAGCGAATTATAAACGCGATGTACGAATTATGCCCACCGCCACCAAGGGAGAATCGCGAAAACGACGCCACCATCTTGAAATCTTCAGGGCGATGTTTACTTTGCCACGCAAGAAGGACCGCAAAAGCAGAAAAACGTGAAATTCTTGTAAATTCTTTGTTTGTGCTGAACATCAAACAACCACAACAATTCAAACAATGATATGTACAAAATGTAAAGTTTATCAAAAAAACGATAATTAATTTTTTCAAGACACCATATATTTTTTTTTATTGTATATTCAATAAAAAATACTTGCATTTGTTTTAATTATGTTTTAACTAAAATTATTGCATTATGTTAATATTTAATCTATAAAAATGCATGTAGTACATAATGTACCCCCTCCGTCAACTACAAGACAACTTGACCTTTCGATAGCGAAAGGTTAAAGAAATACTATATCTAAATAAAAATTAATTGTACATAGGGGTGTCCAACATGCAAATAAATACTGCATGTGAAAACGCTTAAAGAAAATATAAGTAAAAAGGAAAAAACAAGGAAGATAAACTCACCCAAGCTTCTAAATCTTCATATTATATAATTCGACATCGTTAGTCGAAGTGAATAGACGCCTTTGAGTTTATTGTGAATTGTCTGGTCATTAAGCTTTTGTAAAATATAAATGTAATTAATTATTGTTTTTAAACTTTGTATTTCCAGAGAGCCTAATTGAATTTGAAGGTGTAAGTAATGTTACAAAAATGAGCTGCGATAATCCACCTGATGATAGAATCAGATCTAATAATGTTGATTGCGATAACAGGTATTTACAACTAATAAATGTTGTTACCAAATATAGACCAGGCGATATTGCGCCATTTTATGTGTTCGTTGAACACAAAAATAAAAATTTAGGGAGACTTTTTCCAATAAAATAGGGTACTCTCTACATAAAGATAACACTTTAAAGAAATATGTAGTAGATATAAAATCAGTAGGAGTTAATACTGTAAAGGTTACTGTTAAGCTTCGTCGGACTGGCCGGGGTCTATTTTGACCTTCTTCTTCTTCATGTACCATGTCCTTTAAGAACGTTGTTTACCATCATAGCTATTTTAATTTTATTCACTGCCACCCTAAATAGCATGCTTGTATCTACACCATACCAATCTGGCAAGTTCTTCAACCATGAGGTTCTTCTTCGTCCTGGACTGCGTTTGCCTGCTATTTTTCCTTGCATGATATTTTGTAGCAATCTATATTTGGGACCTCTCATTACATGTCCGAAATATTCCAGCTTTCTGTGCTTGATGCTTTTTATGATCTCAGTAGTCTTGCTGAGACGTTCAAGTATTGTGGAGTTACGAATCTTCTCCACCCAGGATACTTTTAAAATTCTTCTATAGCACCACATTTCGAAAGCCTCAAGGCAATTTAGATCGATTTTATTCACAGTCCAGGACTCGACAGCATAAAGTAAGACCGAGAACACGTAGCAGCGAAGTAGGCGGATCCTTAATGCTAATTTTAGGTTTCTGTTACATAACACTTTGGACATCCTTCTAAAAGGAGCTCTAGCCTGCTCTATTCTGGATCTAATTTCGCCGTGATTTTCTGCATTACAATTGAATTGCTGTCCAAGGTAGACGATTTTATCAACTTGCTCATGTTTGGTATTATTTACATATAAAGACGGTTTTATATTCTGTTGTTTACTTATTACAAGTATTTGGGTTTTCTTATGTTAAGATCCAGACCTGCCTCCCTACAACTCTCAACGACACTATCAAGTAGTGTTTGCAGGTCTTCTTGACTAGAAGCTAGGAGTACTGTATCGTCCGCATATCGCAAATTATTGATGACTTCGCCGTTCACAAGTATTCCTTTTTGTTTTTTAGGAAGTGCTTTTCTGAAAATTCTTTAGGAATAAACGTTAAAAAGCAGGAGTGACAAGAGGCATCCCTGCCGTACTCCTCTTTTAATATTGAGAGCTTGTGATTCCACACCATCTACTAAAACTTATGTTGTTTGATTCCAATATAAATTTGCAATTATTCGAACATCTCTGCCGTCCAAGCCAATGTCTTTTAGAGCTTCGATCAATATAGAGTGCTGGACACGATCAAATGCCTTTTGAAAGTCAATAAAACAACAGTATATGTCTACAGATATATCACGACACCTTTGAGCAAGTACGTTCATTCCAAATAGTGCCTCTCTCGTTCCAAATCCGGTACGGAAACACAAACTGAGTGTCATCCAGGTATTCCTCACATTTATTGTAGATACGACCATGTATTACCTTCAGAAAAATTTTCAATAAGTGGTTTAACAAACTGATGGTTCTATAATCAGCACAGGCTTTTGCTGTTGTCTTCTTAGGTAGAGCTATAAACAGTGAGTTAGACCAACCATGAGGTAGTTGTCCGCTGGTATAAATGGTATTGAAAAACGAAGTTATAGCCTCTAAAACATTGCTACCCTTTACAAGCTTATATATTTCAGTTGGAATTTCATCAGGACCAGTCGCTCTGCCATCTTTTGATGATTGTATGGCCTTTATAACCTCACAGCGTGTTATTAGGGCTCCGTCGCAGTTAGTAATATCGGGAGGTGAACTACTCCTATCGTCTTCGAATAGGTTCGTGACGTAATTTTCCCATTCTTTAAGTTTGTCCTCTACTTCAAATATTACTTTACCATTTTCATCCTGTAGCAATGCATTTTGTTTCTTATTGAAGATACCAGCCGCTTCTTTTACTTTTTTATACATGTTAAACGCGTCGTATCTTTTTTCGAGTTCTTCAATGTCATGACACTGTTTGGCTAGATGTTGACCATTTGCTTCTCGTATTTTACATCTAATTTCTTTTTGTGTGCTATTGTAAAGTGTTTCGTTGGTTTTTCCTAGTCGCCGTTGTTCCATCAAATCCAGTATATCATCTGTCATCCAAGCCTGCTTTTTTGGCTTTGACCTGCCTTGTAAATTTCTCGCACAGATTTCTTTTACTGTCGTTACGATTTATAGATCTTAATTTTTATTCGGCAGTCTTTCATCTATCTATAGTTTATATCTTGTATTGATAAAAACTTATGCATACAAGAAAATTTAGCGGTTAGATTAAATTTTAAATTTAAACTTTAATTTTATGGACAGAAGTCTCCTAATAGATCAGCCAGCCTGTTATGTCATATCAAATGAATTCTAATAAAGTTCTAATAATGTGGGAATCCTATAGATTATACGGACTAGTACCGACTATGAGTGTACTATCGTTTTATGTAAGGGTTTTACATGTTTAAATATGGAATTCCTCGAGATGCGATAAAAGTTAAAGAAATAATATAAATATATTGAGTTCCAATATATTCTCTTCAGTTGGTTTCTTGTGCATAAAATTCTGAACATGAGTTTCATTTCATTTGATTTCAATGAACGTTTCATTTGTATCTAGCCGAAAGTAACTGACTGAAGATGAACTTTTACGTTTAATTGAAAGTTATGATCCAGAACTTCATATCAATGATGATACAGCAAGTGATTTAGAAGATAAAGACAATATAACAGAGGTAGATGAAGAAAATGGCCATATTATTGATCGAAGCATAGAGCAAAATGAACCAAAAGTTACTGACTCCGAAGGCTTACCGGTATATGTTTCTAAAGGTGGAACTGATTGGTCTAGGTTGCCGAAAAATGCAAAATGAAACTTATAAAGGCCAATAGTCATATACATGCTCTAGGTCTTACAAATTATAGTGATGATATATCAAGTATCAAAAACGCTTTCCTTTTGTTTTTTTTTTCAAGCAAAATTCTAAACATAATTATTGTCATGAAAACTAATCGGAAGGCTTCAGCCAATTACGATTAATGGAATAATAAAAAACCAACTAAAACCAAAGTGGATGTTTGCCTTGATTCTGTAGACATTAAAGCCTATATTGGAATATCGCTTATACTTGGAGCTTCTCATGGATCGAAAGAGGCGATGATCATGCTTTGGTGTGACGATATTGCTTGCTGTTGTCCGATAATACCAGCTGCTATGTCTAGAGATAGGTTAAAATAAATAACTTCATTTATACGTTTTGACAATTTTGAAAGCAGACAAGAACGGAAACCAGTAGGTACCCTTTTCCCAATAAGAGATGTAGGTATGTGATATTTTTATTTCTAATTATAAGGAATCACTTAATCCAGGCTGTGTAAGATGAGCAGTTCGTGCCTTTTAGAGGTAAATCACCATTCTGAGTTTATATTTAAAGCAAACCTAACAAGTACAGATTCAAGATAAGAACCTTTGTGGACTGCACTACTATTGTAAACATATAAATTTATTTGGGGTAGTTTTTAAATTGTTGATAGGCAATTGGTAAGGAGGGTTTGGAATAACAACTGATAATTTTTTCACGAGTGTACAACTTGCGGATAAGTTAAGGGAGAAAACAAAACAAACAAAGCTTTAAAGCTGAAATTATTCTAGATTATAACAAAACGAAAGGAGCTGTCAATATAACCGATAAGTTAGCTAAATATTATACGGTACAAAGCAAAAGAAACCATTGGTCGATGGCTATATTCTCTCACCTTATTAATGTCGCAGGTATTAATTCCTATAAGTTGTGACTACTAAAATATCTTGATTGAAAAAAGCACAATATGCATCATATAGCAGACATATTTTCAGAACTTTTGTATATTACTAAGCCCAAGGTAGAAAAATACAAGGGGGCAGTGCCATGTATGTTGTAGAGGCAAAGATAAAAAAACTAGTAAAATATGTGTAAAATGTTACAAATGTGTATGTCTAGAATACGTTAAATCAGAGATAGTTTGTTTAAATTTTACAAATAGTATGTAGTTGTTATTTAGTCTGTTAGCGTCAACAGTAAAATGTATTTTGTAGTAATGTGTAGGCTTCAGTGTGATAAATGTTTAATACTATAAAAATAATGTGTTACTGGTACTTTTTTCGTATAAGCGTAGTTCACCTATTAATAAATGGGGTCAGTTCAGACCCCGGCTCGTCTTTTGTATAATATTTTGAGCCCCGTTCGATGAAGGTTAATACCTAATGTCTCCTCTACACATCGACAGACGCATCCGCGGACGACATCTACGTATGCATCTGGAGATGTGTACGGGGTAGGCCAACGAATAAGTGATCGAATCTCTGAATTTCAATGGACGAGCTTGTCTTTTGTCACTGTGTCTGCACGGATCGGCATCTGAAATATTATCAAACCAGAAGTATTACTTTTCTAAAGTAAACACTGAGGGTAATTTGATCATCTGTTGTTTACATATCACGTCCGCGGCTGCGTCTGCTAGATATCCGATTGTTGTCGGTTTTTTTAGCTCAGATCAAAATGATTCCGGTTTTACAGTGAATTCATAGTATTATAAACGCTTATTGAGCTTGAACTATATAGCTTATTGAGTTTTGTGTTTTATTATAAATATTTCGCTAAAATGGCCATAAGTTCTGAAGAAACGATCAAATTTATAGAGCTATACCACGCAGAAAACTATCTTTGGAACCCAAAACATATATGCCACAAAAACAAAAATATTGTAAGTATACGTTTAACTAATATAATAAAAAAGAAGTAAAGAAATGATCATGATTCGTGGAAACGCATTGCAGACAAGATGGGTATTCCCATAATGGAATTAAAAAAGAAAAAAGAGAATCTGCTTGCTACCTTTAGGGTTAATTTAAAAAAGAAAAAGTCTTCTTTGAGTTTGGGAGCTGGTGTAGAAGGAAGTATTAGCCCATCTGGCCGTTTTATGATGCTATGGAAGCATTTTTGGCAGATGTCTATCATACATTGGCATAAAATTAACTCAGAGGAAAATGTAAGTAAAAGTAAAAAATCTGTAATCTTATTTATTTTAGAATATATTTTATTAGTTTTATAACTAGGTATTATTATTGTAAATATATTTCATAAAATTTAGTCTTGATTCAGCTGCAGATATAGGAGCCCTTCGAGGTACAGGTTGCAGGGGATCAAATGTTCCTGTGTTATTGTGTCTCCAAGATCCTGGTTGGGTTAACTCTCCATTGACATACTTATCTATTGAATTTGGTGGAGTGTATATATGTCGAGATGTTTCACTTTTTCTTAAGAAATTGTGCAACAAGACACATGGCATTGTAATGATAGATGCTTTGACAGCATTCAATGATAAAGGCTTCTTTAACATTATGAAAACGTTAGACAGTATTCCAAAAGTGTTTTTGATTGCTACACGTGAACTAGATAGTTTTTGATTGAATAATCTTTCTGGAGTACCAATAGCATGATGCTCAGGAAATGGCTTCATAATGGGCAACCTATATCTGCAAACATAAAACAGTAGTCACTATCAACTAGTGCTAAAAATACAATACTGAAATGTCCTTTATAATTGAAATACTCCGTTGCGGTATGGGATGGTGGTAGTATCATAACATGTTTCCCATCCAAAGCGCCGATACAATGAGAAAAATTAAACCCTTCTGCCTTCGAAATGCATTAATCTGTAGTGTTAGGCATCTAAAAATAAAAAAAAAATATTTTAGATATTTTAAGTTTTATTTTAACAACTAATATATTTTTAACTAGCGATTAGTTCTTGACAAGATATTAATCTTATTGATGTACAGTACACCATACCAATTGATATTACTCTGATTGCCAAAAATATTCAAAAAATAAAAAAAATATATTTAAATTTTTTTATTGTTATTGTATTTTCTTTTCCAGGAAGAATCTAAAAATGCCAACACTTCTCAAGCCAACACTTCGGACAATGATCCAGATGACGTTCCTCCTAGCCCTAAAAGGAACCCAAATATTCAATCCCAAAAACGTCGTGCTCTGAATCCGTCCGAATTGCAGGAAGCGAGCAGAAGCACGAGTACTGCTTTTACTGCATTAAATACCGTGTTGGCCAGAAAAGAAAAAAGAAAAGAAGGTGAATGTGACTTATTTTGTAAAATGTTGACAAAGCAAATAAGAGCGTATCCAATATTTGAAAGAGAAGAAATAACGTATGAACTACATGGCATTATGTTGACCAAACGTCGTCGGTACAACATACTGATGGAGGGTATACCAAGTAATATTTCTTCTCCTTTACAAGTTGGATTCAGGCGACCTAGCTCCAGTAACAGTGCATCTGGATCACATAGACAGTCACCGAGTTATTTAAGTGACCCTCCATGTGCAGGGCAATCAAACAACCAACAATCTGAAGTAACTCAAGAATCAGATAGTAGAAGATATTATGAAAGATCTCTGGAAGTGTTATGAATAATTCACAGAAATATTAGTTTACTGTTGATGTTTTATATATTTTATATCCTAACTGTTAATTTTTTATAACAAATAAATAAATATTTAACCATAAAAATGTCATTAACCTTCACTAAATCCTTTAACACGTCATTGAGCGCCAAACATACTTCAGGGACAATAATGGATATAACTTGGCTTGAAATTTTAAATAGGTAATGTAAGCTTCTATAGCTATCTCCAGTAGCTAAGTATCTTAATGTTACTGCCAGGCTAACTTTCACAGGAATTGCATCCTTCCAATAAGTATTCTTTTTAGCAACCATTGCATTATATCTTTTGTATAAGGTATTTAAAATCGCTGTAAGAAATTCGGACAAAATTACTGAATTCTCCAGTTGGCTCCGAGTAAAGCTCAGCAAGTTGCTTTTCCATGCTATACCTTTAAATAATATATGTAATGTACAAGTTATTACCTACCAATATAATTATATCATTAAAATGTAAATTATAAATGTTATTAGTTGAATCTATATTCCGCTTACTTTGTTCTGTTTTTATGTATATCCAGCATCCACCACATACTTCTTTTTCATTTTTTTTTTAATTATTTTATTTCGATGTTTACTCAAATAATAGTTAAACGAAGACGAGCTCGTCCTTTGAAATTCAGAGGTTCGGTCACTTATTCATTGGTCTACCCCGTACACATCTCCATGCATCTCCAGATGCATACGTAGATGTCGTCCGCGAATGCGTCTGTCGATGTGTAGAGGAGCCATAAGAAAGAGCCAATAGCTTAGTTAAAAATGATGTAATAGCAAGAAACGGTTTAGTAGCAGTAATACCAAAATTGTATACTCACTAAAAAGAAGTTGTCATAATGATATATTCTTTTTTTTTGAAAATATTTATTAAGGGCTATCAAATCAAACAAACAGGTAGCAAGTGTCTATTGTATGAAAAGGAAAATTATAGACTCTGAAGATAACGTCGTTTTGCAGAGAAAAGATAATATTAGAGTTTTAAGGAAATAAAATTCCAAAATGTATACAAATAAATTTATGCAATTTCCATGTTAAACCTTATATACAACCTGTTGTACATTGTTTTAAATGTCTGATATATGGCCACGATACAAGTCATACAGAAGATGATTGTAAAGAAAATAATTTGTGTATTTATTGTTATAATAACGATGAGCCCTCACCTTCACGTTTTTTTTATAATTGCCGTATTGCCAGATTCCAGTAAGAGCCTAAGAAGGTATCCATTGGATTCCGACGGTGGGGGAAATCTTTTTTGGACCTCTCGTCACGGAACAAGACACCATGGTATCTTTCGGACGAGTGGGATACTAAGTCAGAAGACACCAGGGTAGTGTCGGATTAACCGTGTGTTTCGGCTAAAGCCTTAACCACTGTTCCAGAGAGGTGGTCTTGCAACTCAATAAACAATTAAAAATTTTTATATAACCATACTTATTACCGTAAATCAGAAAATGTTTAGACGTTAGACCATAAACTAATAAACAATATTAACTATAAATTTTTAGATCCTTTAGATTTTCGGACTTTACGGAATACTTCTGGTGACATTTCATCGTCTAATTTTACTTTTATAAAACCAAAATCAGCTTCTAAAGCCAATACTAGTATAAAATTTAAATGAACACACACAACCTCTTCTACAGCTGATACGATGCTTGTGAAAAAATCATAATTTCGTCAAAAACCTAAGCCCGTTATTCCGAACCCCAACAGAGAAGATTGTATGGACTACAAATAGAAAACTGTACTGTTATTTACCAACTTCATAAATAATTTTTTTTAATTTGCACCAAATACTCCTATTAAAACTAATATCAGGGACTTTGTAGAAATTGCCTTTCGTTTCAAGTGATCCAAATGATGCTATGGAAACAAATAGTAAGTCAGGTTTAAGTGAAAAATTATTTCACTGATTAAACTTTAAAAATAGATAATAAACAAGCAACTGAAAACCAACTAGTAATTTTGCAGAGGAATAGTAGATCAATACCATCCAATAAAAATAATTTGATAAATTTTTAATAAAAACCATGTTGATATTATTATACTTGCCGAAACTTGGCTTATATCTAATAGTAATTTTAATATAAAGGGATACACTTTTAATAAAAAAACGCCGTGATGGCGGATATGATTGTAATAGTGAATTTATTTTGTAAACAATTAATTTTAAAAACACTGAAATAATCCAATTTTTTTTAAGGAGCATTGCAGTAGTTTCAGTACACAAACTGCAGACATAGCAGCCACAAAAAAAAATTTGTTAAACTTATTTGAATAATTTAAAATTCCTCGTAAAATTTTTTGTGGCGATTTCAATGTACACCGCTAAAAGTGGGGTCTTATTCTGGAAGATCGCGGGAAAGATTTTAACAAAAGCTTGAGATTTTTTGAAACTAGTTATTTTAAATAATTTTAGACTCGTAAACTGGTCCTTATATAAAAACACTTTAGGTTCTGATCACTACCCTATTTAAATTCAACTCCAAATTGCACCCATATCTTTCAAAATCAATATGGCAACCAAGTGAAATGATGCTCGTGCTGATTTCTCGGCCTTTTGAGCATTTATTAAAAAGGAAATCAGTAAAAAATTTAGCTCCTAATGATTCAGATAAGTTATATCTTCAGCAGCATCTGTGTCCATGCTTGTTAAAACACCTTTTATTCCTTTTATCCCAATGCTCTACAGGTGAGAAGAAAATTGTTTTGATATATTTAAAAGTCGCCCACAAGCACTTAAATTGTTTAGAAGACAATGAAATATTATAAATTATCTGCATTATCAAAATATTACCCGTGAAGGCTAAACTAATTTTTAAGTTTAAACAAAATGATTGTTGAATAACTTTTTAATCAACTCAATAGATCTACACCCCTTTCAAATATTTGGAAATATGTAAAAGCTATAAGAAACAAATATTAACAAAAGGAACCTCCTCTGCACCAAGATTTAATTGAGGATCTTCTGAATCAGCGGACCCCGTCCTTGGTCTCTAATGCCGATGTAGATAATCTAAATAATTTTAATTTTTATTCTAATTCAGACACCATGTCTAAAGATTTTACCTATTCAGTTAATTTTGGCATTAAAACTAATCAGAAGCACGGCTCCCGGTTTGGATAATTGTACATAATATAAAATTTTACACAAACTTTCAGATTCAGCTAAACAAATAATTTTAAGGAGATCCTAACCTGGAAGATAACCATTATAGTAGGAAAATATGGGCTTTTAAGGTAAGTGAATTTTTAGTTAATTATACCTGTTGAAATATTACAAGAGTGAGTTGGTAAAGTTCCTGAAAAGGAGTAACATCAGAAACTCTGTAGGTCAGCTTATGTTACACTAATTATTAGTAATAAACTAAAATATATATTTGACAGCATAAAGAACAACCACCGAATATTTCAAATACAAACAAGAACTTCTTATTTTTTTTTGCATCGGCTTAATTGTCTTGTTATAGTTTTGATACAGCACCGCACTTGGATCTATTGACAAAATTCAAAGTTTATTTAAATGAATTATATTAATTCCGAATTAGCTTAGAAAATGAGCTGTATTTTACCACCAACACTTAAAAAATCGTACTCATCAGTAACCAATACTATTAGTTTTCCATCCAGAAAGCAAGCTATTGTGAATAAGTTAAATGTTTCGATAGCAGTAATTATAGTAAACTGTATACCCAAGCTTAATACAGCAATTCAGAGCGATGCTGGGAATATTTAGATTCCACTATGCATCAACAATTTACCCATATAAATTAGCATTATTCTTGTACTCACTGCGTCGAGTAAGGATATAGGACGTAAGGACATCGTCTTCGTATAAAATTAGAAGATTACCTTGTATAAATTGGATCATTTATTTTAATACACAATAAGATACAACAATAAGATACAACAATAAGATAAAACAATTAAATATAGGTATATTGTTTTCTTCACGTATAGCTAACGACAAGATGTGTATTTATTTATCTAAGAAAGAATTAGTTGACAAATTTAATAATGTCCATCAAAGAAAAATCATAGTAAACAGCCAAATAATATAAGAAAAAAGAGTAATTACTCCTAGTGAACGATTAATATTATACAATGTATGCCCAACAATTCCACATAATATTCTAGAATTAGAATTACAGAAACTAGGTTTTATACTAATGTTTCCATAATCATTCCTTAGAATTGACACATCTTGTCCTAAATTTTAATATGTACAAGTTTTCGTAATATAATAGTACTGTAAGTTTTCGTAGACAGGTATATATTTCACCTTTAGTGGGGCTAATAGTTTCCGAATCCTTGTTAATTTATCATGACAATACAAATTATAGAATCTTTATGTCTGAAGACCAACACTCCTGTTATATTTGTAAAAAAAAGTGACCATATCTCCTCAAATTGTCCTAAAGAAAAATAACTCCAGTTCAAAAATAAATAACACAGTGACTACACAGCAGACATTCTAACCAACGTAACACAACCGTGGAGGGGTTTCCATTTACGTTAATAACTTATTGGAATCTCAACAAATATCTTTAAAGATCAACCTCTAAGCAGTAGCAGTAACCATAAAAGCTCCAAAAATTATTAACATCCGTAACATTTATTTTTCACCGAAGACTAATGTAAGTATAAAAGTGGTAACTCATATTATAGATCAAATTCCTAGGAGATTATATTTGGAGATCTAAATGGACAAAATCCAGTTTGGGTGTATAATATATATAACAAAATAGGACACCAATATTACCCTACTTACCAATGGATCTCCAACAACATTCAATTCTTTTACTGGAAACACTAGCTGTATTCACTTATTTCTTGTAGACTATTCTTTAGCATAAAACATAACTTGGGAAGCTAGTACACAATTGTATGGATGCGATTATTTTCCCCTAGTAATAAATTTTGAAACAAAAAATTCAACCATACACTAGATGGAATACAGAAATGGAGGATCGGTCACCATTAACATAACTTGTGGAGAATCAATTGAATTATTTTGTAGATCCACCCCCGCATGACAATATAAACGACTTAGGAAAATAAATTTTCCTCCGTAATATTTTTCCGCAGCAGACCATCAACGAAAAAAAGAAAATAGTAAGAAATCGTATTGGAGTACCGTAGTGGAACAATCACTATCAAGATGCTATAAAAAAGACTTACAGAGTATTCATTAAATACAAAGAACAAACAACACAAGAAAATCTTTTAGAATATACGAAGTTAAGGGCTATTATTAGAAAAGTAGTAAAAGAAGTAAAAAAGGAATCGTAGAAAAATTTTTTATCAACAATAAACAGTTCTATACCAGCAGCAATAGTGTAAAAACAAATTAACAAAATTTCTGAACGCCACATAAACTTATCAATAAGATTTTTAGAATAAAATCACAAAATTTATACATCTAGATCTGAAATCATCATCATCTTGGTGCTACAGCCCTTAGAGGGCCTCGACCTTCTCAAGCTTTCTACGCCATTCTGTTCTGTCCCTTGCTTGAATTTTCCAGTTGCCGAATCCGATCTTCTCCGCATCTTGTGTTACCCCATCCATCCACCTCAGCTTTGGTCTACCCCGTCGTCTCATTCCCACAGGTTGCGCTGTTGTATGTACACGTATGCTTGTAGATATTCTGCAGTTCGAAGTTATATCTACGCCTCCATATTCCGTTCTCACAGACCGCTCCATATATCTTGCGTAGCACCTTTCTTTCAAAAATGGATAGAGCGGATTCATCTGTTTTCGTTAGCGTCCATGCCTCTGATCCGTATGTGAGAACGGGGACTATCAGTGTTCTATACAGCCTTATACGAGTTTTTGGAGACAGACGTTTGTTAGCTAAGTACTTTGATAGACCAAGATAGATAGATAGATCTGAAATAGCCAATGTATAAAAGCTTCATCCTACGAGTCATATTTAAGTTATGAAAAAATCTTGTAATGGTTTTTATAATTTTAAACCAAAGAACAATTATAAGAATTTAATTATAATAAAGGCCATAACCGACCTGGAGGGTGCCGGTTTACAACATCCCTTCCATGGAGAGGCTTATATGCAACAGTGTCTCTTTCAGCGGCTTTGTTCTTGCTGTAAGCCCAATTAGTCCGCTAGCCTTCGACAGCTCAGTAGAGAAACTAAAATGGACCTTCAAAGTTGCTTTTATCTGGCCTGTTGAATTGATATAGTGAAATAAAACAATTACTTGTTTAGAAAGAAACTGTAATTGAAAAAAGAAAGGGCAAGAAATAGAGCTTATAAAATTTGAGTGTGTAACTTATCGTAGGAACTTAATTTGAATATTACAATTTACGAACGAAAGCGAAAACACCACAACACTTATTCACATATTACGGCTTCCCGGTCAATTGCGTAAACTGCAACGTGGAGAATCCTCTCCGAACTTTTGAAATACAGATGTTAGCCCTACGAACGTCGCTAAATCACTGGCCCCGCTGGAATATTTTTTGTTTATGCATTTTGAAAAGCCGGTCTGTCGTCAAGTAGGCGCTGTGGGCGGGGATTAACATTCTCATTCAAACAAGGTCTAGGTAAACTGGATTTATTTAGGTAACCGACGCGAAAATAGAATTATTTGATACAAAATAGAATTATTGGTGTGGAGATATAGTTCTCCAACACCACCAATAAATACAAAATACTAGACGAAGGGTTACCTGAATCTATAAATTATATTAAAAACTCTGGTCCTGGTCCAGATGATATTCCTATTGTTTTCCTTAAAAATTTACCGAAAAATAGAACTGCCTATTTACTAAAGATAAATAGCAAAATATGGGTTAAAGAAGTATTTTCACATACTTGAAATAACGTTTACACAATACTTATCCTTAATCCTGGTAAAAAACATTGAGACCCAAACTCCTACCGACCAGTATCGTTAGGATGTACAATGAGCAAAGTTCTCGAAAAATGAATTAACCATCACCTCATTTGGATACTCGCGCAAAGATATATTCTCTCTAACAAACAGCGTTGATTTCGTAAAGATAGATCAACTCTAGACAACTTAGTTGACCTCTTGTTACATGGAGCGCTAGCAAATAATCAAAACTGCATGACGGTATTTTTTGATATAACCAGAGCATTTGATACAGTTTAGTGCCAAGGAATAATTAAAACTTTACCGAAATTATATTGCTATTAACAGTGTTACGGAAAAAGACACTCCAGTAAAGAGTAGGCTACACGCAGATGATATCATAATTTATATTTAAAGGAATAAACATGGAACTAATTAAACAAACGTTAGAAGATATTATTTCTGCATTAGAAAAATGGTCAATGAAATCGGATATAAAATTTTGTTTTAAAAAAAAAATTAAATGTACCCATTTTACCAGAAAACGTAGTGTTAGTAGTCCAGAACTTACAATATTTAATACAAAAATAGAATATATTGATTGTATCAAATTCCTTGGAAATAATTTTGACATTTAAATTTTAAGCAACATATTTATCATTAAATCATCTTGTAGCGTTTTAAATTTTCATATTTAATATCTATACAATAATATAGGTTCTGTTTTAAATTTTAAAGTTCACCCCTGGTTGTTTATACCAAGTTAAGTTGAGATATTTAAATGCGAAATAACGCTGGAAATATTTTTTTGTCTATGTATACTTTTAAATCCCATAACTTTTTATTACCTTGTCAGGTAAAAATATAGATGTATTTGTAGTTGAAAACGATTTGTTTATATCCAAGTCCCCTAATATTCTGGTTAAAAAAAGAGGTTTTGTTGTCGTTCGTTGTTTAAAATGAGGGTTAAGAAGAATATTGTTTGTTTAGGTTTCGTAGACGACAAATTAGCTAAAGAGACGAGAAGGGGATTTATTTGGCGTTTGAATTTGTAAAAATCTAACGCGAAAAACAAGCAAGAGAAGTAAAGCTAAACCAATGGAATGATGAAGTCGAGCTGGGGCAGTTGAATTAAGAAGACGTAATGGGGCGACTTTGAACCGAAAGTCGATTTAATTTTTTTTGGTTATGTTTTGGGACCAGTCAATGTGATAATGCTCTTTGCATTGAATGCAGTTTAGACAGAGTGATCACGATGGGATTTATGCAGTATGCCGGAAACTAATGAAATTTTTGAAGATTGATTTATAGGATGTCTCCACCGGCCTTTTGTTCGCTTGCTTGATTCGCTACCATTTACGTCTAAGATCGTCGTTCCTGAGTATAGAAATGATTTAGTGTATTCCAGTTTAAGAATTTGTCCAAGTAGCTTCCCCAGAGATGTAGCATGTTTTTTTTAGACGAAATATGTGAAAAATGAGGAAAGATGATTTTTTTCTTTCTCCCAGCAGGAAGTTTTCTTCAAAGCGGCGTCCAAACATAAATAGCTAGAGGTAAATTTGTCTGCCATATCTTATTCGCTTATAACCCAGGAGATTTATGTAAGTATCTCTTTTCATTTAGTAGATACCCTAATCCGACCCAAATTTATTTTAACTTATCCACGACCCAGCTCCTCAACAACCCTCTGAGTGTCGTACGCACTAGTTCCGATTATTTTGTTTGCCCAATCTTCTCCCCCATGTTCAAGCAAAATAGTTCGTTACAATCTTATCAAAAATATTTGCAGTCCTATCTACTAAAAATTGGGGACGTGATCAAAATATCCTATTGACAGTATACAAAAGCCTTATTAGATCTAAAGTCGATTACGGTTCAATATTGTATTGGTCTACCAGTCAGTCACTTTTAAAAGAATCGCAAACAATCCAAAATGCTGCTGTAAGAATAGCCTTAGAGTTTTTTGTACTAAACCAACAGATAGCCTTATTTTATTTAGTAAAAGAAATACCTGTAGAATTAAGAACACAATGCCTTAGCCTAGCATACGCTGCAAACGTTTCAACAAATAATAAAAATCCCGTCAGGAACAATATCTTTGCTTCGCGTTTCCACACAACGTATTTTAACACAAAAAGATCTAAACCCTTTTTTAAAAAAGACGTAATATATACATGACCAGTAATAAAATTGTCTTCCGTAAAATATACCAACCCACCCTTTTAACCACTCCTTCTTGGATTGTCAGAAAATTCTTTCTAGACCTGAGTTTAACAAAGACAAGTAACCAACTTAATGCTTCCTCTATGGTTAAACAATTTTACAGTACAATTGATGAGTACCAGAATTACCAACATATTTATACTGATGCCTCCAAATCAGAAAAAGGAGTGGTATGTGCCCTCATACACAACGACAACACTGTTTTATATAAAATCTCAAACTTTAGCACAGTATATACATGAAAACTATTCGAAATCTACAAAGCATTAGAATATGCACTAAACGCCAACTTCGACAGGTGCCTAATAATGACAGATTTCTTAAGTTCTATGAGTAGGTTAGGCACCATTTACATAACTCATCCATTGTTGCGATTGATAAAGAACCATTTGTACCAGCTTCAGCAAAAGAACGCAATTGTAAAATTTATGTTGATTTCGTCACATATAGGTACCTACAATTAGTAATGAAAGAGTAGATGCTGCCTCCAAATGTTTAGTTAACAACGAATACTTGATAAAACCTACTTATAAGAAAGATTTTCATCACTGGATTAACTCGACATTAAAAGAACGGTAGCTTCAAGAATGGAATCAATCTCATCAAAAACTGCGAGACATATAAACAACAGTTACAACATGAAAAAATAAGTGTAGCAACAGAAAAGACCAAACTATAATAAAAAGACTGAGATTAGGACATACATATAAATGCCATATTACTGGAAGTGTTCATCCAATGTGTGGTAAAGGCGGAAATACACCATTCAATTCGGTTGAACAATGATTAAACCAAAATTAACCATGTATTTTGCAATTCAATAAAAGCCTTTAACAAAATTGAACATTGAAATGAGTTGAGATAATTTCTACTTTCGTTTAACTTCGTTGTACAACTGGGATGATTCATCACATTGACTCGTCTGTACCAGTTTTGTCTATTGTGTTCGGTTCAACCGTTTATTTCATCGAGTTAGAATCTTTTCATTTTGACTTGTGATATAATAAGTTCCGTATGTACCTTTCGAATCATCCACAATGTTCAACAGAATTGAATGAATAAACATATGTTACATCAAAATGATATTCGTGTTTTAAATGTTTCATATGCTTTAGTAAAAGATTATAATGATTTTACTGTATTCTGGTCCCAACTTGAAAGACGAATATTTCATTTTGTTTATTCTATTTAATTACGCGTTTTTCTGGTTTTAATTAAACAACTTGCTTTTACTATTATATGTAAATTAATGGTAGGTTTATTCTACAATCAGCATGTCAACGCAATTTAAACCGACTTGCCAACACACCCCGAATTGACGCCCTTGGAACAACTTCTTTAGAGCGTAAGTAATCGCGAACACACGCTATCACAGCATGATGTCTTTTTCTGCAAGCCCCGCAAAAACTTTTGATAACAAATATTTGTTCAGCGTTTTCAACCTATCTGTGTTAAGAAATAGAAAGGAAACGTACGGTAATTTTTCTTTCTCAAATGAGTGTACTTAATCATGATATATCTTATATCAGGAGCGAGAATTGTTCTTTTAGTGATTAATCAAAGAAGAACCTTTCAAGATATAACTCAAAAGAAAAACATGTAATAAGTGAGGTAAAATACATCTTGTTTTTAATACACATTAGTCTTTTTTCACAATCACGGGCACAACATTAAACATATTTGTAACTCCAGTAAGTTTCTATTTAGTTTTCTATGTTTCGGGTAGTATGCTGGTTGTATGTGTCAACAATTTTTGGTCAAAATGTTTTTAAAAATCCTAGACTTGACCTTTGATTTTTAAGTGTTTTTTTTAACAATATTCTTACTTGATGTGTGGGAACTTTGTTTGCAGCAGGTATCTTAAAAATGTGAGCTATATCTTGACGAATATTTCGACGCAAAGAAGCGGTTGCAAATCTTCACCTTCGAGTTTTGCTGTTACAGCTCATGTGCATTTTAAAGTAATGAAAAATAATAAATTGGTAATTCGAAAATAGTTGTTAAAAATACGTATAATATTACTGCTGGGAAGTTTTGTGGTCACTGAACACAAATATCATGACGACTTTGTCTCCAATGTACCAGGTGCACCTTAACCCATCTCCTGAAAATTGTGGAAATTTGATACAAAACCATTACAAATTTGTTACTCGGGATCGTTAATAACGAATATCATGACTATGACTGTTAAGAATCCGATGACCCCAATGCTCAGGACGGGTCTCATCTCCTGACGTTTTGTGAAAACTTGATACAAAACCAGTGCAAACTCGTTGCTCGGATAACTTTGGGGTCGCTCATTAAGAATGGCATAACGACAATGGTCTACAATGTACAAACTTAAAGAGACCAGCCTTTTTCTAAGCACAAGGTGCCTCGGAAAATGATGCCGACATGATATTAGTGTCCAGGGACCACAAAAACCACTGATTTCACTGATTTTGGATTAAATTTCCAAAAAACTCCAGGAGACAGGTCCCAGGTGCTTTAGGTTCCCACGAGAACATCGCCGTCATGAGATTCATGTTTAATGACCCCAAAAACCCTAGAGTAGTAATAAATAATAAACTTATCTTCGTTAATTATTTCTAATTTACAAATTTATCAATTAAAGGGCTCGGGTGAAGATAATGATATCTAACATTTTTGGTGGAAACTTCTACAATGTGTATTGTTATAGGTTACGGGAGTGTAAAAGAAGAGAAAATTTAGTGTAAATTTTACTTCTAAATATCTCATTCAAAAGAAACTTTTCGCTTATTCTAAGGGACTTTTGACCCTCGGTAATAATTGAATTTTTCATTATGTAAATCATGAATGTTTTGCTTGTGTGAGTCCATTTCAAATAGGTAATGTAGGGGAAAGGATAAGGTAGCTGGTTCGATAAACTAAAAGTAAATAAGTATTTGAAAAATTATGATCTTACCTTCCTACATTTGGTAGATAAAAAATAAATTAAACCTCGAAGGACCAGCGACCCATAGGTCGCAAACTTGCGGATATGTAATTATGTAGTAAGTAGTAAAATAGAAAATGAAATAATTAAAATAAGAATAAAAGCTAGAAATATTTTTATTACATTATTTACAAAAATAAACAAAAAAGCGGAATCGCCAACAAGTCACCCTTTTTATAATAATAAAATATAAATGTTTATGTACAATGTTCTTAAACGCACAACTGTTTATATGAAAATATAGAACAATAAAGTTTATATGTAGATTATTGAATATCCGGCAACCCTGAAATTTGTCGGACCGGCATTCATGAAAAGTTGGCACGAAACCGTAGATTATCTTCTGTATAAAAAAAATTATTTCAGGTACTTACATATTTAATGAACAAACACTGAATTTAGTTTAATTCACTATTTAATAAAATAAGTTATTCAAAAACTGCTTCTATTTGAGAAGCGCGAGAACAGAACTATCTTGTTTCTACTTGAGATACTGAAAAAATGAATTAACTTACGTCTTTTTATTTGAGAAGGTAGAAACGAAGTGATATTAACGGTAGTTGATTGGAATAGATTAATGTAAAATTCTGACAGACGCAGAAGATACGAAACAGCACGAAGAAGGGATGTCGTGCTGATCTTATAGACTTTAATTTAATTTAGAAGACAATTTAGTAGAATAATAATAAATATTAGAATAATAAATAAACTATTGTGGAAAATGTGAATAATTTTCTACAGGTAAAGAAATAATAAATAAAACTTACTCACAATCAATTTATTTTAACTATCAGACGATCGGTTTCGCTTTTTATAATATGCAAAGCATCTTCAGGTCTCGGTACAAAGCTAAATAAATAATGCCAGTACTCTATTAATTATTAGATGGTAGAACAGGGTTGAAAGTACTATGTATTGTTGAATGGAGAACTCAATTCTGATATTGTAGTTGTTTGATAGTAAACGAACAGTTCTTGAGGAGATAGATTTGATCCAATGAAGCAGAGATATGTGTGTGATTGTTTGTTAAATGAAAGTGATGTTATATACCATTGTATTATTTAAAAGTTATTTATACTTATTCGAGAGATATATTTATAAAATGTGTGTTATTTATTGAGTAATTGTTTTATGAAGGTGACAGTTTTATGACAATGAATAAGTTTAGATGTACAAATTGTGTGGGTGTGCAATTATTTTTCAACTTGTAATTATCAAATTTCTTTGATAAAGTTCTATTGGCAAAATAGTAGATTATTGCAAAGGCGAGTAAATAAAATATTAAAATTAAAACAATTAAGGACAATTTAAAACACATTTAAAACAGAAAATACTTAGAAGGGACGAAACAAACATTAAATTTAAAAGGGGAAAGGACTTTTATGCACTACATCTCAGTCTTGGACACAATTAGTTTTTTTAGATGTTATCTATTAGATTTTAGTGGTAAATTTTTTACCAAAAATTTACCACTAAAATCTAATAGATAACATCATAAAAAACTCATTGTGCCCAAGACTGAGATGTAGTGCATCTAAGTGTTTTCTGTTTTAGTGTGTTTTAAATTGTCCTTAATTGTTTTAATTCTAATATTTTATTTACTCGACTTTGCAATAATCTATTATTTTGCCAATAGAACTTTATCAAAGAAATTTGATAATTACAAGTTGAAAAATAATTGCACATCCACACAATTTATACATCTAAACTTATTCATTGTCATAAAACTGTCACCTTCATAAAACAATTACACAATAAATAACACACATTTCATAAATATATCTCTCGAATAAGTATAAATAACTTTTAAATAATACAATGGTATATAACATCACTTTCATTTAACAAACAGTCACACACATATCTCTGCTTCATTGGATCAAATCTATCTCCTCAAAAACTTCCCGTTTACTGTCAAACAACTACAATAGCAGAATTAAGTTCCCCATTCAACAATACATAGTAGTTTCAACCATGTTCTACCATCAATTAATTAATAGACTACCGGCATCATTTACTTTACTTTGTATCGAGACCTGAAGATGCTTTGCATATTATAGAAAGCGAAACCCGTCGGCTGATAGTTAAATTAAATTGATTGTGAGTAAGTCTTATTTATTATTTCTTTACCTATCTTTCATTATGTGTTTAATTATTAACAAAAAAACTTATTAGTTTTCTCATGATTCGAAAAAATTATTGCATTTATAATGCATTGATCCGAAATTTTCTTACTCTTAAATATGTTCTGTTTGTACAATTTTAATTCCTTTTACAGAAACATCGTTACACAGATATGGCCTACACCGTTACACAACCACAATACTAATGCAGTGTCTGGTAGTGAACCTAACAAGGAAAATCCTGTTCGAGGAAGAAAAAGGAAACGAGGACGTAATATTGATCAGCGACAACAAAACAAACGGAACAGTCGTCAATCATATACTTGTAAAAGAGGAAAGGGAAACGTTATACCACAAAAATCGATGGGAGAAGATTGTTTGTGCAAAAGAAAATATTTTGAGGTAGTATCAGCAGACGAAAGGAAAAGTATTTTTTAGAAGTTTTTGGAGATAAATAATTTTAATACCCAAAATGCGTATTTATTTGGATGCGTGCAGATTAAAACAAATGCCCGCAGTACCAAACTAAAGAAGTCGCCTTCCCGAAGGAGTGACTCTGTCGATTATTGAATAACAACTATAGGCAACATGAGGTATCAAATTTGTAGGAAAGCATTTCGAAATATTAATCGACTACAACATAATAGGGTTAGAGTTGAGAATATTGCTAAAAACATAAACAAGGTTAACTTACGCCGAAAATGGATCAAAGGGGATGTCATGCAAATCACAAAAAAAAAGAAATTTCTAATCAGAACATCCTATTGCTTAAAGAATTTATTAAAAGACTTTCAAAATATGAGAATCACTATTCCCGAAATGATAACTGTAACACGTGTTTTATAACAATGGACTATATATTGAATGTCTATCGCAAAATCAAGAATGTGTATCTGCTGATAAGTTTCGAAGAGTATTTACTGACGATTTTAATATTAAATTTAAATCATCTAAATCCGCCACGTGCCACATACGTCATTCAATCTATGTTAGTATAAAAAAGGCTACAATACAAAGAAATGACGAATAAATTCAAGCGTTAAAATTGAAGCAAGAACATTACAGGAAGGCTAAAACTGGACAAGACGCGATAAAAAATGCAATAAAGAATGCGGAAGAGAGCAACAAAATATATGCAATAACATTTGACCTTTAACAAGCACTTCCAACCCCCAAATTGTCTACTGTTCCCACATTTTATAAAAAGACACTGTTTTCTTACAATCGGGGTATACACTCGTTGTATCCCTCACAAGGATACCTTTATTTGTGGGACGAGTCAACTGCTGCTAGAAGTGCAGACAAGATCGATAGCTGTCTGAAAACACTTTCAGATGCACAATAGTAAAGGACATACGTTAATAGCTATCTCTGATAACTGCATAGGCCAAAATAAAAACTGGTCTTTTGTTGGAGTGTGGCTTCATTTACTAGCTCTGGGAAATTTAAAGGAAATTATATATATTTTTCCACAGATCGGACACACAATGCTACCATAAGACAACGATTTTGCTGTTGTAGAAAAATGCGTACGAGCTCATTGTCAATATGCATATTCCTCAGCTGAGTGGGAAAACATACTAAGAACATCCCAAAAGAAAAATCTATTTATCGTTTACAAGTATGAATCAAGAAGATTTTTTTAAAAGTGTCTGAAATGAGAAAATATTTTGTACAACCCAAGTCTACACTGGCTAATCCATGTAGAATTAGAAATTCTGCGCGAATGCGCTTCTCTGCTGAGAACGTTGAAAAAATAGAAATCGGTGATACATACAATTGTTAGTTCATACATACATACAAATTAAGTCATACTTAATTTAAAAAATTGGAAGAACTGGGATCCTACAAGAACATTTTATTCGAGATCTTTAAAAAAATATACTACACGGCTTGGTATTGAACCTAGTAAATTTGAACATGTACTTTCCTGTTTGGATTAGATTCCCTACGTTCATCACGAGCTTATAGGTCATTACTTGCAAAGTACTTGTAATGTTTTTCTTATTTTTATTATTGTTTCTTGTGTTTATTTTTAATAACATTGTTTACTTGAATCCTATGTGCAATTCAATAAAAGTAAAAAATGGTATCTACAGTGTTTCTTAATCAAAGTATGCTGCTATGACAAATGTCATTGCAACAGAGCAATCAATCGGTGAGCTTTTAAGTTCACCCGAGCCCTTTAATTATTATCTTTTGAAATGCACTTAGGAAAATGCATTTTCATTTTTTAATAATGCACTTTTTCATTTTCATCATTTTTTTTTCACAAAACTTACTGATACTAATACTAATTGACTGAAACTCAAAAAAAATTTGGTAGGTTTATGGCTTTATTTAAATATAAATACAAAATAATAATCAAAACGTTAATAATTCTCTGTTATATTTAACAAATTTTGAAAATCGCTAAAAACATTAATTAAACAAAATTGTTAAAGAAAACAATTAGGATTTTTAAATTGGGAAGAACTTTAATTCTTTGGGTTAACTCTCACAAATTTGTCAGTAAATATTTATTTGTTTAATGATTATTTTTACCTATATAATTTATACTTGAATTTCAGGTATTTTCTACAGCCATTTTATTTGTATCTTCTCTCTCGTGAAGGACTTAAAAGGTATTCGTAAATTCTCACGTGTCTTATCTCGTAGTGTATGTACTATCTCGACGAGTATATCACAACTTGAATGGTTTAAAAGTTGTCTCTATCAATAACAACCAGCACCCGGTATGCGTGAGTGTGCTTTCAAGTCAAATGTCAATACGTTTGTCAAAAAATTGGTGAAAGCTGTAATATCGTAACAAGTTGCTGCATATCTTGGCAAGAGATACCCAAGAACCTGGCAGATAAGGTTAGGGCATATTTCTTATGACCTCGTATAATATTTACCGGTAAAGGCATGAAGTAAGAAAATATCAAGTCTATACTAGTGTAAGAAACGTTATACAGATACAGATACAGATATTTTACCGGTACTAAAACAAGGAAATTCTGAATTAATATCAAATTTTCGACCATTGTCTTGTCCATCTATGGTATCTAACATGATTGAATATGCAATGCTAAAACAACTTTTATTATTTTTAGATATTAATGGAATTATCACAAAACTTCAACATATATTTCCGAAATAAAATCGCAACTAAAAACAGTCAAAATCCAACTGCCATTTTTTGTCACCTAAGTCGAGCTTTTGATTGTGTGCAACACGATGTACTCGATAGATTTTATAGATATATTGTTAGAGGAGTTGCCCATGGTTGGTTTTGATCATATCCTATTAGTTAAAATAAAAAATAACTTTAAAATTTTAATGTCTGGCACGATTGGTAATAAAAAATAATATTGGGCCTAATATTATTTAGTTTGTATATTAATGAACTACCATAATGTAACGTCTGATGCATTTCTATCAGTTTATGCGGATGACTTAACAATGCTATATCGCGACAAAGACATAAATTTTGTACAAGATAAGATAAAATCAAAAACTCACTGAAGTTCTTTTGTGATTGGTCTAGTAATCACTCGCTTCTGTTCAACACTTACAAAACTAATTTTATATCATTTGCACCTCCGTGCAAGTTCGACTAAACCTGATCTAAGTATTGCCATCAAGGGTAAGGGTATTTTGAATTGAGGCGATGTGAGAGTAACTTTCGACTCTAATTTATCTTTTAAGGCTCGTTGTTGGAATGTGTGTGACAGGCTCAACTCTAAGTGTTATCAATTGAGAAATTTGAGTGGAATACTTAGTCTGCACCATATTTGTCTATTTTATTTTTCTGAAGTACAGTCGACAATAAGTTACGGTATAACTATCTGGGGTGGCTCTCCTAATTTAAAAGAGGTTTTTGAGGCCCAAAAGCATATTGTGAGATGTATGGTAGATGTTCTGTATGGTTAATCTTGTAAAAGCCTATTTATGGATTTAAATAATATACTCAGTGACATTAGAAGTGGTACACCTAGAAAGAACAGTTTCTTGAACTTATTTGGTAACAAGTAGATTTACATCACGAGTGAAACGATAACGTTGTCAAAATTTTTTATTTTTAATAATCAAAGAAAATTAAAGAACAATTAATAATAAAAGAAAATTGGTAATATGTTTAGTGATTCCGTAGCTGAATACACTCCTGTACACTTCTAGGCATTGACAAAATGAGATGATCGATGTCTGCTTGTGACACTTGGTTACAAGCAACTTGAACTTTATGTATTAACTGTGCCAGCTTCTATGACGGATAATGCAAAGTAGACAGTTTCCTTCCCATTATATCCCATACATGTTCAATAGGATTTAAATTCGGAGAACGGGGCGGCCCTGACAAAACATTATCGCCAGCTTCTTGAAGATAGTCCATAGTTTGACGAGCAATATGAGGACGGGCGTTATCTTCCTGAAAAAGGACGTCTCGACGGCCGTCGAGATAAGGCAGTAAAGCGGTTTGTAAAATGTCATCAACATAACGCGCAGATATCTTCTTCTTCGGGTTCCTTCTCCTAGCGGAGGTTTGAAATCATCATCGCTATTTTAACTTTGTTGGCCGCATTTCTGAATAATTCTAATGAGCTGCAGCCGAACCACTCTCTCAAATTTCTTAGCCAGGACATTTTGCGTCGTCCTGGGTTTCTCTCAGATATCCTGAGTTTCTCTCAGTTTCAGCGCAGATATTATATTGCCTCAAATAAACACAAATACTGATCGGCTACCATAGACAATAGCCCCCAAACCATTACTCCAACTGTCCTGTGTACATGCCTCTCGAACAGTGAACCCGATATCGCGTCGCTCTCCAAGGCGGCATCTTACCATCCTATGACCATCATGCATTCGGAAACAGAATCGTGATTCATCGCTGAATGCTACACTATGCTATTCTGCCACCCAATGCTGCCATTCGCTGCACCAATTCAAACGTTAAAGACAGTGGTCCGCAGTCGAAGGAAGCACTAGTCGTGGGCGGAATGAAACTATTCCAAATGCTCGAAAGCGACGGTATAGTGTACGCATACTAATATATCTACCTACTACTTCAAAGCATTGGTCAACAATTTAATGCGTAGTAGCAAAACGGTCTCGCAGAGCCAGTACTCTAAAGCGAATATCTTGACGCTCTGTGGTACGCCTTGATTGACCAGTTGGCCTTCTTCGTGCTCCTCTACCTTCGTTTGTGTACATGCAATAGAAACGCATAATCATTATTGCAGTACAATTAACACGATGGCCAATTTTTCAATACGACAAACCCATATCTCCATACGCATTAATTCTACCCCTGTCAAAATCGCTAAAATGGTGGTAGTTTTGATGTATTCGAGCTTAAGGCATTTTCTTACACTGAATACAATTAGACTAAGGAATAATAACTAACAATTTATATAAAAACTACAAAGTAGAACATATAAAACATTGGTATTGTTATCATAACATGTCTTAAATATAGTCATTCTGTTGCCAAAAAATTAAGTTCTTAAAATTATTACTTCTGGGTGTAATTCTTCCAATATCACTAAGTATATTAACAGTGTATAAAATTTACATTTTTAAATTATTTATACTAATTCGTAAGAATCAAAGAACTTTTTTGTATACTTTCTAATATTATTTTAATTATATTACGCTGTAACAGGCTGATTATATCAAGAAATCAAAAATAGTAATAGGCCGACATAAAATTTGATTAAGCCTTATAGATTTATAACAGAGAAAGTGAAGACAAAATGTGAAGAAAAAAAGCAAGCCTTTTTACAATATAGCACACAACAAACACAACAGGTATATAACCACTATAAACGAATCAGAAATGAAACGAATACTTTAGTTAGACAGTTTAAAAAAAAGAACACTTGCAGAGTTTTTCAAAATAGATGGAACACGATTTCTACGGAAAACCAAAAAAATATGGAAAATAATCAGAGTACAAAGAAAAGAGATTAACAAACTAATAAAAACGAAACACGTTCAGAAGGAAACATGGGTAGACTACTTTCGACCCTGTTTGCTAAAGGTGACGATGATGAACCACCAACACCAGAGATGACGACAAACGTAGAAATAAATATAAAGAAGGAAAAGGTAAATAATACATTAAGAAAATTAAAAAAAAAGAACATCACCAGGAGAAAACAGAATACCGATAGAACTCCTAATGTACGGAGGACCAGATCTGATCAAACAACTATTAAAAATAATTCAAAAAATAATAAAACAAAACAGAATTCCTCAAGACTGGACACCAAGCATCCTAATACCTCTCTTCAAAAAGGGAGACAAATCAGACCCGGAAAATTACGGAGGAATTAATTTATTAAACATAAATCTAAAATTAACAACCAAAGTGGTAACAAATAAATTGAATGAAATTATAACACTAGCAGAAGAACAACAAGGTTTTAGGTCGGGAAGATCATACACCTACGCTATATTATTATAATAAGGCAAGTGCAAGAGAAATGATTTTTCTTCTTATAGTTCCTTCTCCTATCGAGGGTTGGCTATCATCACAGCTATCCGTACGTTATTAGTGGCTTCTATAAAAAGATCTACTGAGCTGCAACTATACCACTCTCTTAGGTTTCTCAGCCAGAAAATCATTAGAATACAACAAACCGGCATATCTATGTTTCATGGAACTTACAAAGGTATTTGACCGGGTAAAATTAAAAGACGTTATCCACTTACTGTATGCAAGAAAAATGCCTCTAGGAATAATCAAAACGATCGAAAATATCTACCAAAACAACACAATAAAAGTAAAGAAGAATGTAGAAGAAGAACTAACCGACCCTATTTAAACTGGCAATGAGATACGACAGGGAGATTCTCTGAGTCCTTTATTGTTCAACCTAATTATGAATGAAATAATAAAAAAAGTAAGAACTAAAAAAGGATACCAAATGGGAGAAAACCAACATAAAATAATGTGCTATGCAGACGACGCAATCTTTCCCAACAAGGACAAAATGCATGGTTACAACAGCAAATTTACTATAAGGTTACAGCAAAGATCTAAATTGAACCTGAAAGGTCAGATAATAGAACAAATGATGGAGTTTAAATATCTAGGCATCACATTGCTATGGAGGATGGAGCTACGGAAAGCTCGAAACCGAAGTGGAAAATCAAGTGACTAGAGCAAACAAAGCTACAGAAAGGCAGACAAAACAGTCATCAGACCAATAATGCCATAAGTGGCAGAAACAAGAAACACAGAGAGAACAAAAAGGATGTTAGAAACAGCAGAGATGAAAACACTTAGATAAATTGATGGTAAGACACTATGAAACAGAGCTAGAAGTACAGATATACGACATAGATGCCAAGTGGAGAACATCAAAAACTAGGTAAGAAATAGAAGAGTAGAATAGAACGATTGTATAAGCCGAATGACAACAAATAGAGTAGAAAAGGCAGCAAGAGATGGTTCCCCAATAGAAAGACGATCACTAGGAAGACCACGAAAACGATGAACTGACAACTTACTGGAGGCACATCGAAAAACAGACAGAGTCATGTCTATATAAAAAGAAGCAGAAGAAGACATTCATACCGCGCGCTAAGAAGTAGTGGCTTCTGTTGGCACTCCTCAAGTACCATGCATCGGTTTTTTTTTTAATCGTTTCACACGTTAGCATTCCTCTATTGTTTTCTCACCCTATTCTAGGAGTTCTCTATTCAATTCTTCGTACAATCACTATTTAATTTCTGAATTTCTCAGGTTCTTTTTCTGAGAGTGCAATATCCCTACGGAACGTCGGCGACTACCATGCTTATAATATTGTTATACTGATCTCGGTCTTGCGCTACGTGTAGTAATTGGTCCGCTTCCACTGCCGCAAATTCCTCAACCAAGAGAGTTTCTTCCGTCCTATCCATTTCTTTCCTTCGATTTTACCGTTGAGAATTGGCCGAAGGAACTCATCTCTTGGTCCTCTAGATTATATATCCAAGATATTCTAGTTTACGCCTCTTAATGATATTTATTTTTTAATAATAATCATTTATTTTATTTCTCAGGTTGTTTAGATTTAATTTTTCGGTCTATAATACGGAAAATTGGTCTTTAGACCGACTGCTTAAATGATAACAAAAAAAAAGGAGACGACGCAGGGGGAGTTAAACATGTTATAAAAAATCAGGGAAGAACTGGCGGAAATATTTGAGAGATGTGAAGAGAGAGAGAGAGAGAGAGAGAGAGAGAGAGAGAGAGAGAGAGAGAGAGAGAGGTGAAATTTATCGAAAATAGAATAAGAACCTCCAAAGTAGAGAAAAAATGGTATACCTTTGTCACCAAATTGGGAGAATATACCGGAGGGGATGGCGTGGAAAAATTGAATCTGGCAGATAAGATTATAAAAATTGTTAGACAAAGGGCAAGTGGTCTTGAGCAACAATGTAGAAAAAAATAAAATGAGAAAGGTTCTAGAATTTGTAGGGAGAAGAGATGACGTATGGGATTCTGGTTACGGGAATGAAAGCGTGCAAAATAAAGGAAGCGGAAGAAGCCCTCTTAATACGTACTGGTGGTATGTCATACACAGACGTCATTAAAAAAATGAATGCCAAGGTGGACTTGACAAAAATTGGACTAAAAGTAGAACAGTTAAAAAAACCAACGGGGGAGATACTGGTAAAATTAACAGGAAAAGGGGCAGCTGCGAAACTCATACAGGAACTAAAAATAACAAAATTGGCGGCATAAGCATGACCGTGAGGAGAAAAGAAAACATCTTTACGGTTACCAACATTGACCAATCTGTAAATAAAAATATCCTAAAGAGGGCCATCCAAAAATATACAGGTATTCCTCAAGACGACGTAGAGATTGAAGCCCTCGGAGAAAATAAATGGGGAAACAGGTAGCAACAATCGTAGTGAGTTCAGCCAGATCCCAACAAATGCGAAGATACCGATCAATAAAAATAAGGTGGTTAGGGTGCCCAATAATCAAGCGATACTCTCCAACACGTTGCTCAAATGCTTCGAATTCGCACACAATGCGTTCGAATGTAAGGGTATAAATAGGGTAACATTACGCTACAATTGTTTAAAGATGGATATAGGTTGGAAAGTTGTCCAAACCACGCATACTGTATAGGGTGTAAAGAAAAAGGCCATAGGATGGACAGGATGGCCTGTTACCCTTTTATGTGCCTTCCATATTAATTATACAATCACCTTTTTATCTATACGTTTATTTATTTATTCATATTTATTTGTTTATTTTAGCTAATTTAGAATCATATAAACAGAAACACCGCTGTAAGGTAGAATCTCTAGGGAACTTTACCTAAAATGAACCTCCAAGATCAACCTGGTATAAGAATATTGCAGGTGAACGTGGGCAGAGCGAAAAGAGCTCACGACCTTGTCCATGCAAAAGCCATCATGTTGAAAACAGACCTTCTTATCGTCCCTGAACCGAACATGAAAATTACATCGGACGGTGGCTGGGTGCAAGACACTAATAAAAATGTGGCGGTGTTGTTCCGAAACAAAGACCTTGGAGTGCGTGGTATTGTCAGGGATGGGAATCACATACTCATAAAAATGAGGGATTTCAGCCTACTGGCATGCTATATTATCCAAATGAAATAATAAACACCGCCATTAGGGAAAAACAAATGATCGCTGGGAATATAAATGCTAAATCTCTATAGTGGGGCTCTCCCGCAAAGGACGAAAAAGGGAAGATATGGAACGAATGGATAGCCCAGCCTAGCCTCCAGGTAGTCAATAATAATAAACCAACTTTTATAAGAGGGGCCAGCCAAAAAAATAATAATAACACGGAATATAAGAAAAATAAAGTACATCCTTTTTATTCTGTCAAAAAAAAAAAAAACAAATCAGGCACGACATATCCGTACTTTCCACTCAGTACGATCCAGGCTTAATAAAACACTACTTTTGCAGTTAATTCCCTTGTGGATATATGTTTAAAAATAGTCCTTTATTAATTCGTCCAACAAGGTGAAAAATTTTATCAATTCTACGGTTAAAGCTTTTTTGCACAAAATCGATGACCTAATCACGTGGAATGGATGTTCGCTGAACGTGAACTACACGTTTTCAAACCGGTCATAATAATTGGAAAATTTAAAGCAGTATAATTGAATAATAAATATTTAATTTGCAGCTATGCACTATTTGGCTGTTTTGTTTTTAAAAACAGCCTGTTTCGGACCATTTTTAATTAAGAATCCATGAAGCAATATTTTAACGTAATATATACATCCTTTCCACCCATTTGGCCCTATAAACAGTAAACATTAAAATTTTATTGTTTTGAATGGGTCAGTTAAAAATTTAAACATGGGGATTTACATACTTCGGATAACTCTGGTTAATCATAAAAATGTTTTTTTTTATTAAAAATATGTGTTCTCTCTTATTAATAAAGCTTTTTAAATTTATACAGAGTAGCAAAATAAACAATAGATTAAAATTTTAATATGATGGAACAAACTTACAGGGGTAAATCAATTAGTAATTTGTTGATGCGCCTTGGTGGTCAACACACTTTTGGATGCGCTTCTGATTAGATGCTCAACATCCTTTGGGAGTATCTGGTTCTTTGTCCTTATTCATCATCATCATCATTGTTGCTATAGTCCTATGAAAGAATCTCGACCTTTCTAAGCCTATTACGTCAGTCAGTTCTATCCATTGCCAACTGTTGCCAGTTTGCTGCGCCTATTTTTCTACCATCCTCATCCCTTTATCCGAGTTTTGGCCTACCCCTACTTCTACTTCCCACAGGTTGTGACATAAGGCTTCTTCTAGGAGGGTTGTTGTGCTGTGATCTTGCCCGATGTCCTGCCCATCTTATTCTTCATATTTTTATAAGAGATACTACGTATTTACCACCAAATATATAGTGATATCTGTGATGTGTATCATAGTTAAAGTGAAAAAGTGACTTCGTCTCAGGACTAGCAACCTCCAGTGGAGTCTTACGAACACTACACTGGTTTTTATCCAAGTATTTAGTGGCTCAAAACATGTACATGTAAAAATCAACAAAATTAATGATTTACAATACTACATTTAAGATTACAATAGATGCTCAAAGTGCCTTCCATTGTTATTAATGCACAAGTAATATCTTTGTCTCAAATTTTCACTTTCCGCGCGAACTTTTGCGGTGGTAGTGTTAATATTTGTATTTGAATCAAAATACAGTTTGTAACCGTTTCAAAAGTTTTAGGAAATTTATTTTAAATTCGATTATTTTTTTTAATAAAACTGTTAACCCCATCTATCTGCCGGGTACTTGTAGCCGACTCAAGATTTCTACTGTAATTCTAAACCTATCCGATAGATAAGAACGATTATTAACTTGTAAATCACTCCCCAATTCAAAACGGGAAATGATAGCGTCTGTCTCTTTTCTCTTACAAACATCTAACTGTTAGGACGTGTTTTTGTGAAGTGGTCTCTATATAGAGGTAAGCCAAAGAAAAAAGGCCTTTTTTTGTCTATATTTTCAGATAAATAATTATTTTTAGACCTTCTTCTACCGGGGACAATAAAAGATCATTAATTATGTTTATTTGACTCGAAGTTACCTGAGAAGTCTTATGCTGTCGTAAACGCAGCCCAATAATCTTTTATGATCTAAAAAAATGGACCCCTAATAACTAATTTAACGAAATGCTTGGAGGTTGAGAGGAAGCAGAACATATCCTTTGTGTATGGTTGCCAGCTAATGGACGATTAAGGTTTACCTTTGCTTTTTTTTATTATACCCTATCGAGAAAGCGAGAATAATTATGGACTCAGAGAAAGAAAATATAGCAGTGTTTTAAATTTTGTTTAAATATTTAACTTTTCTCTTATGCCTAGTTAATAAATAACTACTATAATATTTTAAATGTAAACGAATTTCGAAATTTGGGAATAATATATAAATTCATTTGTTTTTATCAACCAATTCTTGATTTAAAAAGATATAAAGTTGTTTTGTTTATAGTAATGTAATTATGAAATGGTATTTTAGTATCCTTTGGAAATAACATAACGTTTAATGTTTCTTTTTATTACTGAGAAATAATAAAGTGTAATTTCGCTGTAAATTTTTTATACATCTTATTTCTTTATTCTTTCTCGTCCCCTACGAGGATAAACAAGGGGTGGCGTCCAATAATAAATTATAATTTCAAATTGTCTGATTGTGTTTGGATTTTTATGATATTATTTAATTTCTATACACTTGACCTTGCCCCGCCCTTCCTCTCCGAATTGAGCGATTCTGGTTTTGAACTTAATGTGTATGCGGGATGTTTATTACGCATCCACGTTACAAGTTTTTATTTTAAAAACCTCCATAAAAAGCTATCACATGTTGTTAAGTCAGGACTATTTGGTGGCCATTGCATGGTACTCTTATTGCCGATCCACACATTAATTTGATTATTTAAATGTTCTTGAACGGCTATAACATTATGGGGCGGTGCTCCATCTTGTTGCCATATCATACTATTTGATTGATTTTGTGTATAAATTTGATTTAATAACTTATCCACTTCTGTAACGACTGTATCCAAATATGATTCCCCAGTTAATTTATAATCATAAAACAATAGTCCAACTATTTTGTTTTGAAATATTCCACACCACACATTGATTTTCTTCCTGACTTTTTTATTTGCTTAATTTTTCTTTTTCTGTTATTTTTCTGTTCCCACGAATCCCCATTTCTTTTACTAAAAATGCCTGAAGTTGAAAAATTTGATTTATTTTTCCATAAAATGTTATAAAAATAATTAGGATCATTGTTCAAATTTGTAAACATGTCTTGACAGAACTGTAAACGCTTTCTCTTATGAACGTCGGTAAGTTCTTGTATTGGTAATATTTTGTACGGCTTATAGTGCTTTTTTAAAACTCTATGTATTGTTGAACGGCTTTTCTCTAATGCATTAGTAGCATTGTTTATACTAGTTTCGGAATTTTCTAAAATAAAAATGTTATGGATTTAATCTATTATTTAAGTATTTAATTTTTACCTTTAAAGTGAAGCAAAGTATTAAGATCTTTATCATAATTTCCTACGATAGTACGTTTCTTCTGTTCAAACATTTTTTCATTTATGACATGACGATAATTACCTATATAAAAATGTATTTGCAGAAGGAGTCTATCAATCTGGATAAATCAGGCTTTATTCTCTTTTTGCTGCTTTCTTGTTTTTATTATTTTTTACATAAATTAAGAATATATTATCTACTTTTTATCTGCAGTATAACACATTTCGGTATGAGGACTGACAGTTTATAATAAATTAATAATTGTTTCATTTTAAAATGTTAGTTGCATAGCCACCTATGGCTACCCTTTTTTAGTGCCTTATGTCATTATAGAACAAAAATAATGCTACACAATGCTATATATTGGTAATCAGGTAATTCAGGGCTACTCAAAACTATATAAAAAAATACAGGATGTCCCATTTGAAATATCGAAGATGCATTTTATTGCGCACTCCCTCTATACAAAATTTGGTCTATTGCTACATTTTTGGTTCGTACAGATAAAATAATACAACTTTTATTTAAAACTTTTTTTTGTACTCCCGAAATTAAGGAAAATAAGTGGGGGTCAAGGTATAAGGAGAAACCCGGTACATCTACATAACACTGATGATGAAATAATAATTCCGAAAACGTTTTGTGAAGTAATTCGATAGGGTGTTTTAATTATAATATACCTTTTATAAACGATTTTCAAATATTTTTTTATGATACACAATATACAGCCAGCTACAGGAACTCAGTTTCCTTGTCCAGCTATTTTTCGTTTGCGAACATTATAGGCCCAATTTTGTTCATTTACTACACGTTTTTTACCTTTTTATTTACACTTAGTTATATTTTGTACCTTTTTTTTAACAATTTTCTCTTCTTCTAAAATAACTTCATTATGTGCATTGATATTGCCTGCATCACTGCTTAGGAATAAATCGTCCTGAAGAAGATTTTTTATTATTGCCCCACTAGTCGTAGGAGTAATTTTGTCGTCCGATTTTGAGTTTTCACCACTTAGAGGCTCATATCTTTTATCAATATCCGAATTTTCATCTCCAAATAAATTATCATTTTCGTCCACTTCCTTACCATTACCTTGGAAGTTACTGTAGTGACCAGGTGGTTCTGAAACAAATCCAGCCTTGTAATAATAATTATAGGCTAATTTTATAGGCCTATACTTGGTCAACACAAAAATAATACTTATTACAAAAGACCGGAATTTACTGAGCAACTTCCGTTACTCCCATTAAAAAAATATAGATCTGGCAACATCTCTTTATCGCAATCTGTTGGTATCAACAATAACAATAATTATTCTAATACTGGTTAGGTGTAACAGTAAATAAATTTTACCCAATCTATTGTAGTATTTTGTTCATACGAGTATATATTGATAATTGCTTGGTAAATTTCTTTTTGTCTGCTTACAACATATTAACATGAATAGCAATGAATGTTACTTAAATATCTGACAACAATCATACCATATTATGGTCATTAAAAAAAAGAGACAAAATTTTTTAATAGTAACAAAAACATTCTAACTGATACTTCTATTTTAACGGTAGATACAAAAAAATGTACGTTCAGTTTGAAATTCTGAGCCCTATACAAAAAAATATACAATGCTAATTATTTGAGTTTAGAAAAATACAAAATCAGTGTTATTATTAAACAATAGCTTACCTGTAGGTGTTGTTTTATTTGAAATATTACATGACAGTAATTGTAATATTTTTTTTCCACGAGAGTTTGGATCCATTTTGCAACTATTAAACAACGAATTTATTTTACAAGTTTTATCAATATATCAATAAATCAATGAATAACCCAATTGCGATCTAAATAAAAAGGTTGCAATGATTTTAGTTCAAGACAATTCCACCAGGTACAATCTTGTTTTTCAAGCTGTGTAAGTTGATCTTGTCACATGTCATTCTTATTTCTAGGACAACGTTGTCAGAAGAACGAATATATTATATCAAACCAGCTAAAAGTAGGACTTGAATCGTGTTTTATTATAATTTATGAAAATATTTTAATGCAAAAATAATGTTAGATAATAAAAAATGTGTACATGAGTTTAAATTATTCTGAAGAATAACTGACTTGAAATTATTTTAAATCGAGGGTTGTCATTCGTTTCTCATAAAGTGTAGCACAAAAATGTATTGAGTTTTTTACAGTGAACAAGTGTGGAATTTAAATATATGTGTTATAATTCGAAACTGCTGAAATAATAGCATCTTGTCATATCTCCATTATTAAAAAAACATTTGGGACAGTAACTCAACCAACCGTCTCCCTGGTTATTAGATACCGTTTTTTTAGTGCAATTCCTTTATTTGTGATGGCAAGAATGAGTAAGATGTGTCCTACGCCTACTTTACGAACTCGTGCAACAAATATTGTTCTGAAGTTGACAGGACTAATAAGAGAAGCTAAAAACGCAAAAACTCTGTTTGAATGCTTTAAATGTATGCTAGATGAAAATATCGTCAAAGGAATCACGCGCTGTATCAACATCTATATTGAGAAGTTAAGACCAAATTTTCAGCCCCACAGAGATACTAAAATGACCTAAGTAGTGGAGATTTGGGGATTTATTGGTATACTCGTTTTAGCAAGTATTCTAAAATCTAGAGGACTAAATGTTTTGCTAATGTGGGATAATGAGATTATCAATAAAGACATTTACAATGTTTTTAAATCGTTTCCGATTTCTACTGAAATGTTTGAGGTGTAACTATTTAACTCTAGACAACAAATTAGAGAGCTGGATAAACTTTGTCCTATACTTGCACTTTTAGACTTTTTATTGTAATTACTTGCTTTTAGGGGAAAATGTCAATTCTATCATCCCGTACATCCCCAGTAAACTTTCCAAATATGGTATAAAAATATTTGCGTTAGTAGATAGCAAATATGCATATACCTATAATATAAAGATTTACTCCGGAACACAACAAACTGGTCCTTTTGAAACTGATTGGAGTACCGCAGAGGTTGTTAAAAGAACGGTTAAACCCATAGAAGGAACGGGCAGAAATGCAACCATGAATAACTGGTTTACCACTATATCTTTGGCCATGGACTTGCTTCAAAAGCGATAAACTCTTGTTGGTACAATTCGTAAAAATAAGAGGGTTCTACCAGAAGAATTTATAACGTATAAATACAAACACATATATTCTTTACTATTCATATTCCTTTAAGAAAAATGTACCTTGGTAACGTACGTTCCAAAAAATAAGGTCGTATTAGCTGTTTCAACCATAAACCATGATGACAGTGTTGATCTTGAAACAATATACAAGAACAAACCCGAAATAATAGCGGATTACAACAAAACAAAATTCGGTGGGTATCTGGTTAACTAGTTGTCTGCACAATATGATGTTTTCCGAAACTCTTGGCGTTGGCCACTCACCGTGTTCTTTGATTTCTTAAATATATCAGGAATTAATGCATTTATCCTCTATAAGGCTAATAATGTCACTGCATAACTCCCAAGAAGCACTTTTCTTCAGGATATTTCGTTTGAGATAAGCCGCCACTGATGTTAAGGCGACTAGACAACACTCACATATCAACAGAAATAAAGGAAAAAATTAAATTTCTTTAAAAAATAAATAAGCAAACTCCTAAATAAGTACTGACTCGATCTTCAGTCTTTGTTCGTTGTTATATTTGTGGGCGAGCAAGAAATAAGAGGACAAGAAAATGGTGCAGCAGCTGTGATCAGTGGACTTTCCCAGGACATTTAAAGCAAATATGTATACATTGTGCAAGATTAAAATAAAACATGCAGTTTGAATCAGTCTAAGTTGTTATATTTATAATATTATAGAACCTAGTTTGGTTTGTAACATTTGGTAATAGGTAACTTTGATTTATAGTATTTTTTATTATTTTCATTTTTTTTAATATATTTTTTTAATTTAATCTACATTTTACTTATAAAATAAAGCCAACTATAGATTGCAGTGTTATTATTAAAATTTTAATAAAAAAATAACACTATTTTCAAATATTATTGCTTTTCCAGGGCTCCGGTACGTATGGATTACTATTGTAATCCATAAGTGTAGTCACGTAAGAAAACACAGAATTCACGTGTACTGGAGGGTTAACGGTTTGATTTTATTTGAGGCTTTCCAGCACAATTAAAGGTAAAATTATCAGTTACGCGTTCTATTTCTGGTGCCCTATCTGTTTTTGTTTCTGTAAAAATTATCTTTCCAGCACAATTGAAGGTAAAATTATCAGTTACGCGGTCTATTTCTGGTGCCCTATCTGAATTTTGTTCCTGTCAAAACTAATAGTTTGTTAAAGTATTATTAATATTCAAAAATAATTTATCATTTAATTTATTTTATTCAGGTCAGGTGGATATTTTATTCAATTTGGAATTAATTGTTGAAAGTTTCATTCTGCTTTGTTCAATAAGTATGAACTACATATCGACAGTATTTGAAATTGTATTCTAATTCAACAAATTATTAAGATCAATAATTTATGATGCAAACTTCACTACCTGACAGCTACTTGCGGTTTAATTTCATTTAACGGTCTGTAGTTTGCTATATAAATAACTCTTACGAAGATGTAGCACATTACCACGAATTTCATAATAGTCTAACTTTTCTACCAGGTATAGTGCTTGGATTAGATTTGAAACATTATATTGATAGCTTTTTATTAGTTTCTATATAGAAGTCGAATTGTTTGACGATGAAAGAGGAGATCTGGAGCACATAGAACTTAAGTCAGAAGAAATAGGTCCATATATTAGAAAAGAAGAAATATTACATGCATTAAAAACAATGAAGGGTGGGAAAAGCCTTGGACCTGACATGCTTCCTATAGAAATCCTAAAAATTCTAGATAAGAAGCACATTTATGTTTTTCGAAATGTCACTGATAGGATTGGCAAAATTCTTCGCAAAGAAGGTATCAGGACTACTTTTCGACCACCCAAGAAAATCTCACAATATCTACCCTCTCCTAAGGACCCATTACCGCCCCTATCTTCCTGTGGTGTCTATTCTATTCCTTGTTCATGTGGACATGTGTATATTGGCGAAACTGGTCGTTCCGTCAAAACTCGGATTCAAGAGCATCAAAGATGCATTCGATCAGGTCTTTTCTCCCATTCTGCAGTTGCCGAACACTGCCAAGAAACCAGTCATTCCATATTGTTCGAAAAAACCCATATTATTTCTAAGAGCCCCTTCTTTTATTCCAGGAAAATCCGCGAATCTCTAGAGATCCGAAAAAATCCCCATAATATCAATCGAGAGGAAGGATACTACTTGTCTCCCATCTGGAATCTCAGTCTAGAGCCACCGTCCGGTCCCGCCACCACGATGCAGCCACATGATTGGCCAGCGCGCGCTTCTTGACGTTCGCGCCACGAAGTGTGCCGATACGTCCCGACACGACAGGCACCGCGACTATAAATAGAGCGGTAGCGGAGTAATCGTCGGATTCACTCCCCGCCTCTCGACGCGTTAGTGTTCTGAGCTGTTGGACGTGAATCCCTGTCCTGGCATTTGGTTTTTTAACCAAACGGTTGGCGTCTTTCGAGGGTGACCACGACGTAGATGAAGAAGTGGAAGTAAACCAAGTCCAAGATGTGTCTGACCTCACGTTTAAGGAATTCATGGGTGCCTATGGAGGTACCGGTAAAGCAAGACATGGTGTTACCACTGAAGAAAGGCAAGATCTACTCGCGCTTCCCGATGACTACTCATTGGCCCTTACCATCCCGGCCAGTATCAAAAACGCACCAGGGTTGGCATCCGTCTTTCGAAGGAAGTTTGGTCGAGTTGCAGAACTTCAATGCCAAGTGCCAGCTCCTGGTAAAACCTTGAAACTCCAAGATGCATCAATTCTAGATAAGAAGCACATTTATGTTTTAGTGGCACTCTTGAACTAAATTTATACTTCAGGCGTATTACCCAAAGGGTGGTTAACATCGATTTTTATTTGTCTCCCTAAAAAAACACGTAAGAGAATGCACCGATTACCTCACCATTAACTTGATGTCTTACATGCTAAAGTTACTACTTAAAGTCATACATAACCGAATATATCACAAACTGGACATAGAGGTTAATAATACACAACTTGGTTTTCGCAAAGGCCTAGGAACGGGTGAAGCTCTTTTTTCACTTAATATACTGATACAAAGATGCCTAGACGTCGATCAAGATATATACGCATGTTTTATTGACTATAATAGCGCATTCGATAAAGTACGACATAAACAATGAATGAACGTCCTGAAATCAAAGAAGATTGACTACAACGACCTACGTGTTAACGAACAGCTGTCAGAAGAAATTGAAATAAGATGTGGAGTGAGACAGAGATGCGTATTGTCGGCAATTCTTTTGATAGAGATAAAAAAAACGCTCTTGAGGGTGAAACAGCTGGAGTTTAGGTAAATGAAGTTCCCATTTACAACATTAGATATGCAAACGACATTGTGATCTTAGCCGAAAACATTGAAGATCTTCAGAGACTGATGACCAGAATAGCTAAGTATGGAAAAGAGTATGATCTAACAATGAATGTCAACAAGAAGAAATTTTTGAAAATATCGAAAACTCAAAGAAATAACAAGAATCTTTTAATAAACAGAACCAACGTCGAACAACACATGGACTTAAACTCAGGGATTTAAAACTGGTATTAGGTTGGCGAGGTGCTATGTTTTTTCGACTTTATTTTATGAAATGGAATCTTGGACCTTGAATGCAATATCAATGAAAAAACTGGAATCGTCGAGCTGTGGGTATATCGAAGAATTCTGAAACTATCGTGGACAGAACACGTCTCAAACAACGAGATTCTAAGAAAGACGAGTAAAGAAATGGAAATTTTAATTACAATTAAACCAAGAAAATTAGAATATCTTGGACATATTACACGTGGAGAGAAATACACCTTGCTCCAACTGATTATGCAGGGAAAATTCCAAGGAAAGAGAAGCATAGGGAGGCGTAGAATGTCATGGCTACACAACGTGAGAGAGTGATACGAAAGTAGGTACATCAAATGAACTTTTCAGAGCACCCGTCTCAAAAGTCCGAATAGCTATGATGATTGCCGACCTTTGTCTCGGAGATGGCACTTGAAGAAGAAGATATAGAACTCAATAGAGGTTTCTTCATAAGTGCACATGTGCACTTATACTTCCACAATTATCTTCAAACAAACATTTATATGTAAAATTTATTATTCTATAAGTAATATTTTTATGTAACTATACAGTACCTACAATCAAAAATCACAGATCCGAGCAGTTTATAGGTAATAGGTAATATTATGTTTATTCTATTTTTAAATGCGGAAACTTCACGGTTTCGAGACATGAGACACAATCTCCAATGCACTGCTCAGCTAGCAATTATTTATTCTCATAGGCCCCATTACCACCCACCGCACTTTCCACTTCTACGCGATATCCCTGCGGTTTAGATTAACTGTTGTGCAAAAATTGAACGTAATCCTGTTGTGATTGTAATGGGTACGGCACATATTCATTTAATTTTCGCTGTGTTGCTTATAAAATTCGAAACAATTTAAGGTTGGAAGGATTTGTGATTTTTAGTGTGGAATATTTAAACTTATTTAAATCTTCACTTATTTTTTAAAGAAAAATTAAAAATTTAAAGTGTTGCTCATCCTAAACCATACAAATTTGTTAACTCTTCGTCTAACCCTAATTATTCATACTTTATAATTTCTTGTTTTAATTTTTTAATAATTAACGTTTTATCTCTTAACAATAAATTTTGTTTACAAATAACTTTTTGTGATTTGTGTTTTAACTAGTAACTTGCTAGTAACAGAAGTTGGAAAAAAAAGTGCTAATTGGTTAAATGACGGTTTTATTAAAAAAAATAAAGGAAGGAACAAAAAAACATTCCTGCTATTAAAGAGTCATATTTAAAGTATAAAATAGTGATCCTAACATTAAGCTACAGTCAAGAATAAACTGAAATTATTCATCTAAAGTATGGTCACGAAAACAGTCACCGCACAGTCCATGCGAATGTTCTAGACAGATAAATCCGTTGCAAACTTCAAAACTAAACCTAGTTTTACAGTTTTTTTTTCTTTTCACAATTTTTACATCTTCCATGGGTTTTATTTTGATAAGTGGATCAGCTTGGAAGTTGAGGCCAATGATTTCCTTTGGCCGCAACTGAAGAGCTCTGGGAGGTTATCTTGCTGGACTCTTCGCAAAAGGTGTTCTTGGACTATTTTATACCCCAGCAGTTCCAGAAATACACGCTGCTTCATGAATGACTAAGTATTAATTTTATAAATAATAGAGTTTATTGCCGCTAGGTTTATCCTAGGAGTTTAAAAAATAAGACCAAAGGCTAACGTCGAGTTGATCTTGCACAATTATATGCCTCCGACATCTGATCAAGAGTATCTATCCCACCATTAGTCTTATTATAATCCACCATCATTTCTGGTTTACCTGTCTTTTATCGATATTGTCATTGTTTAGGATTAAACTTGACAGGTCGCTGGTTAAATTATGTGGGATAAATAATTATAAAGAAAAATGCAATATTTTTTTTTGGGTTAATGCCTCGACAACTATGATCATTGGCATGGTACAATCAGGTACCTAGTGTAGTGTGTGTGTGTGTGTGTGTGTGTGTGTGTAGAGTAATTGTCTTGATACTTAGCAAAGTCGACGTCATTGTCTTTGCTAAGAGACGCTAATTGTATCTGAACGTCTGCGGTCCCTCTGGTGAGTACCGATCGCACAAGGATAGAAATTATTTTTATTTATTTATTTTTAATAAACTAAAATTTTCACCCAGATGAGATTCGAAGTCACGACCTTTAGATTTAAAGGTAAGCGCTCTTACCACTGAGCCGCAGAGGAGATTAATGCAATATTTGTTAGTCCATAAAATTAGCGAAAATAGCAACTATAAATTGTGAATAAATTATGAAATCAACTGGTTTACTCATTATTGTTGTTTTGTACTAAGAACATAGACTTACCCTCTGAAGATATTGATGCCGTAAGATCCTTAGCCAGGAAAATGTCGCTGGCCCACGTCTGGACGCCCGCCTCGGAGGCACGAGAAATCGTTGTTTTTCTTTCACTGTCTTTTTCTGAGTGTGTTGAGATCGTTACTAGGGCACAAACCACCCTCTAACCGTTGAATGGTCGTAGGCCGGGGCATGCCATAAATCAACCACTTGTTTTAATTTTTGTGACACCGAATACAAAAGAGAGTCCAATTCTCCGTACTTACAACATCATAAATGAGATAGCCAGTTTAAGTTTTACAAAATAACAGGAAATAATATATTTTAAAAAGGTCATTAAAATGCAGCATTAAATTAGATCACATTACAGCCCGTAACAGAAAAATAATAACTGTAAAAATATGAAAAGAATTCGCACATACTTTCCCAAATAGTCATCGTGATGCATTGTAAATAATAATATTACATTTTTGTTTTTACGAGGTACGTATAAAACTAGAATAGCTTTTTCTTGATACCCAAACATGAAACTATGTTCTGGTCATTTCAGAGAAGTTAGTTCTGCTGGAATTTGTGCTTTATTTTTCTTATAGTTCCTAGAATGGTAAGCTTAAATTCCTGTAATAACTTTTCCGCTACAGCTAAACTAATAAAAAAATTATCCACGGTAATATTGCAATTAGAATTACAAACTAGCTCAATCTTACGGCTGACTTAAGATAAGTTCGAATTGTCTACATAAACGGACCCAATGGCTGCTTGCCAAGATATACTTCCAATTTATAAATGTAGTACAACTTGGCACTAACTAGTGCATAAAATTGTTTGCCTGTTTGTTTGGTTTACTAAACGCGGTAAATTTATCAGTACCTTTTCTTACTTTTATAGATTTTTTGCTATCAAAACGAATGTGGGTAAGAAGGAATTGAAATATTCGTTCAGGTCTGGTCAATGGGTAAATTTCCATGAACATGCCATTGGTGCGAAACAGATCTTGGTAGTTTTTATCCGTCACTTTTATTTGCACCGGATATATACATCAACCCTTTAAAAGCTTTAATTTCAGTTAGATCCGTAGTCTTCTAGATTTTATTTTGTATGGAATCATACTTTTTCGAAACAATTAATTCATTTGTATATAGCACTTTTATTTTCCAAAATATTGTTTGGAAAGAAATATGACTATATTATAGATGGTTCCTGAGCCCTTTTGATATCACCCTTTGGTCCAGGTAAATATGCTATAAGATTATGCTGGCTGATTTTAACATTTGGTTTTTCGTTAACACGCTTAGAAACAAGGTACAGACGTCTCGTAACAAATATATTATTACTAATATCATTTTCATTATCAGTTAAATCATCTTCATTGTCACTATAAATTAACTGCTCTTCTACGTTATCCTCTTAAAGGCTTTTTTGATTGTCTTCCATATCTACCTCTGCATTGCTTAGTTCATTACCTAAAACATCATCAAATAAACGTTGTACACTTTCCTGTTGTTTTTCATAATTCATAATGAACTAATAAAGTTTTGAAATGTAACAAAATGCAAAAGTACCGATTATAAACGATTGTTTAACAAGAAAGATTTCTTCACGTATCCGTCTGTCAATTACTATCTCTAAGTAAGACTAGGTATTTTTATTTCCCTGTAGTTTGGCCTTCCTTTATTTTTGTAGACAGGTAATAATACATTACTTCTCTATTCGTCTGGCACTTGTCCTACTTTCATAATTCCATTAACCAACTTGTCCTTGTCTTTCCTAATGCTTTCCACACTTCCCCAGAAATATTATTTGTTCCAACTGCTTTTTCTTGATTTATTCCTTGAATTGCTTAAGCTTCTTCCTCGTTTGTTATTTCGGTCACCAATGCTGTTACTGTCTCTCTTAACTCAACCGGTTGTCTGTCAAATTCTTTATTTAGTAACCTGTCAAAGTACTTTTGTCATCTCTTTTTGACATTATTTTCGTAAATTAATATTTTACTGTTTTTACCTTGGATTTATCTAATTTGATTCAAATATTTTGTGTTCTTTGCTATATGTTCTTTATCTTCGTATAAATATTAACTTATGTATAGTTTATTTAAAAAAGGTGTGACGACTTTAAGGTTAAAAATGTTTATGCAAGTAATACAGAGTCGAATATATAAAATACTACAAGAGATTATTAGTCTTTAACTTGGCATACTACAAGAAAATAATTGCAGAATATTTTTAGAGTTAGTACAAATACTAGTACTTTTACAACGTACAAATACGTCAAAATTAACTGGGAACAAACGGTACGCTGTTAATTAAGAAAAGTCTTTTGGTACGGTATGGTTTATGGATCAGCAAGTAAACAAATTTTAAATAAAATTAATTTATTTCAACCGACTGTTCTACGTACCTGTACATGAGCAATTAAGTCTACTAAAATAGCTTCATTACACGTTGAGGCTTTGGAACCTCCTTTAAATTTTAGACGAGATTATCTAAGTGAAAAATTTGTAGTGAAAATTTCATGTATCAACAATTTCTTATATTCTGGCATAAGCTCACTAAATACCGGTGATTCACCAAACAGTTACTGGACTCATAAAAATTCACCAACCCTTTGCACGGCCTTTAGAGTTATGTGTAACAATAAGTATACCAATAGTATTAGCAACCTTGATATTAACGACTATTTCGCATTTTTAAATAAAGCTTATAAATACACATACAAACATATTAGAGTACTCCATTATTAGATTCATGCATCTTAAAATTTTGTATAAAAAAATGACCCAAGGCAACTGTAATCTATAGAGATGCATCCAAAACATCGAAAGGGACTAGATGTGCTTTCTATATTCTACTTTTATTGAGCTGTACTTCCTCAGCTCTTCTGGTCTGGAGGGGCGTACGGCTATCGTTTCCATCTGTTCTCCATATCTGTTGGCTCTTAGGGCCTTAACTTTTATCTTTTCCTCAGCAACGCCTGTATAGCTCTTTATTGCTTTTTTAAAACTTTCTTCACCGACTTTAGTGTCTAAAATCGGAATCGTAAAGAAAATCTCCTTTCTTCGGATTGACGTCCATCCCGGTTATTTTGCTATTCAGTTTGGCCCTCAACTTTGCCGCAGCCCATCTCTCATTTAACTTTACAAGTATATGTTCCCCATTTGTTCTTTTTAGATTGTCCTTTTGTACCCCGATCTTTCCGATGTCGATTTTCTCTCTTATTTCGCTAAGAACTTCGTTATATTTCTTTCCTTCCAGCTTTACAAGAAGAGCTTCCTCTTGTTCCACTTTCCTCTCTGCACCAAATTCCTTCTCTCTTACTTAAATCTCTTAGGATCTCTATGCCTTACATATTCGAGAGCTTTCCAGATGGTCTCCTTATTCAGGTCGTTTGCGACTACAACCCGCATGACCTCTGAGCTTTTGTTCATTTTTTTCCTTTTATCCTTTATAGCCTTTTGTGCCATGTCGTATGCATCCCGTTGTTCTTTGTCTAATCTGGCAACAAAAGTATACCATATTGTTTTTTTGCTTTTCTTCTAGTGTTTTCTAGGTAATTTATTTCTCCCTCTTCTATTTCTTCTAGCATCTCCGCTAGGTTCTCCCCTATATCTTTAATGATCTTTTCCACACCTTTGTCTTTCGCTTCCTTTTTGTAAATATTACACAGTTCTTTTTTTTTATACTATTTCTATTAGCCACGTTTGTTTCCACTTTGTCTTTACATATACTTTCTCCTATCAGTTACTGTCGCATATACTCATAAATGTTTTTTCCCTTTTCCCATGTTTAATGATTTTTTTATTTTTTCCTGTTCTTGTTTCTGCTTCTCCTGCTCCTCTTTTGGTTTACAATGTCACATTTTAATTCGTGTCGGGTTTTTTGGTTATACTATTAACCTCCCTTTTGATGTTTGTGGATTTTATAATCCCTTTATTTTTTTTTAAATCGGTGTACACTTCCAGCGTTTTTCCTTGTTCGCTAAATTTTTCAAATATTTCTTCGAGTTCTGTATTTCATTCCTTCAATTTCCTGTTTATTTTTTCTTGTTTTGTTTCATTTGGAAATCTTATGCTCTCCTCCAGCCTTTCCTTCTTGAGGTCATTTATCCTCTCCATGCTTTCGCCTTTTCTTTTCTTTATGTTTATCGTCTCCCCCTCCTCTTCTTCGTCAAACAGGAGAGTGACCAGCGCACTCCCCTCGATATTTTGCCATAGATCTTTAATTTTTTCAACTTCCTTCTGTGGTTGTTTTTTCCTTATCTCTTCCTCATTGTTCTCACTATTTTCTGTAATTTCGTCTCCTACTAATATTGACTGCTTTACAACAGTCGATCTATTCAGTTTTTGTTGTTATTTGTGTCTTATTACAAGTTCCCTCTCAAAACTATTCATCATCTCTCCTGCTAATTCTGTTTTCAAGTCGTCAAACGACTATTCTTCGAGAGTTTGCCAGGTATCCCGAAGGGATCGTTTGTGATGCGTAACCCTTGCTTCTCTGATATCTTTGGCACGATGCCTTCCACCGTGATACTGGGGATTTTTTATCAGTGGCAGTCTGCTTGAGCAGTCTGCTTGGAGTTTCCTCATAACTGCTGCTACCCCTGTTACGTGGGAATTGGAACATGACGTGTAATGGAAAAGGTGACAGGTGGGATAAACGTGTCTGCTACTCATATGGAATGTATTGGGATAAAACTGTGTTTTTTTTCTGTTTTTTTTTGGTGGAGGAGATTGAAAATTGGGATTGAGTACCCATCGGAGCGTTGATAGGTAGTTGTGTTGCTGAAGGTGAAAAAGCATCGCATCTGCTCGTCTCAATTGCGATGCCCTTTAGTGTCTAGCAACGGGTCCGGCGCTCACCCGATGCACAGACGCTGGACGCTGGGACTGTCTTTGGTTTCACTGGTCATGCTCCCCTCTCAAATTACGGGACCAAGACCAATTACTACGTCCGTAAATATACAACAACTTTAATAGGATTGAGATTTGGTCATGCTTGTTATCCTGTTCATCTTGCTCAAATCAAAATATACAATTCAGATTTAGGCGAAACTTGTCAAGAACAAAGAGATCTTAATCACATCTTTTTTAAGTGTTCCATATATCTTCAGCATTTAGGAACTCTTTTAAACAACTTGCAAACGCTGCAAATATGTCCTGAATATCAAATGAATAATATGTTGGCTACTAATAATAAAAAACTTTATAATTTTGTATAATTAAATTTATACATAGTGCAAATGTGTGTCTGTAGTCAATATTAGCTAAGCTCGTTAACCTTTGTTTTAACCCAATTGTTATTTACCTTTCTTTCCGTGACCTATTGCTAGTAAATGTCTTAAGCAATATTGTCCTGATGGGTCCCTGAAAGAAAAGTGAGTATCCCTGGTTTTACAGATATTTGTTTTTTTCTTAATATAATTTCCTCTTTTTGTTTGATTTAATTACTTACAGGGCTTTTATAAGGTATGTTGACTCGAATAGATACACTTTTGCACTAGCAATTATTAGTATAGATTACACTTAGGTATATGTACACTTGTATATGTACACTTATGTGTATATGCATACCCTTTTGTATTTTCTTTAGTATTAATTATATTATGTTATTATTATTAGTAATATTTTATTTATTATTTCTCAACACGTAATTGGCTAAATAGCTAAGTGCTAAAGCAACAAAAGAAAATTACACCTATAACAGTGAATTTAAATATTTTGTGATAATTCCTGTTATTATTTCCTTCCCTTTAAACTTTAAATTCGGTTTTTACCGAATTTGTTTGACCAAGTGTTTGTCGAAAACATGAATTTACTATCACTTAATTTTTAATAATAACACGTCACTTTTAGCGAAAAATACTATACACATATGTAGTAGTGTTATATTCATCAACATTTAAAAAAATAACTAAACAATCTATATACTTATTTCCCTTTTTAAAACCCTTTCTCTGATTAATTATTTGTTTAAAAAGGAGGAAATTGAAGCGGATTAAAACGAATAATTAATTTCAGTCTTTTGTGTCCGTTACGAGGTGTAAAATTAATTTGGTTTTCTTTGAAAGGGATTTAAAGTCGAAATCCGCTTGACTTGCACAGCGCAATCTGATAAGACCAAAGAGAAGTGTTGATGCACCAATTTGTGGGGATAATTAAAAGTACGTAATTACGGATATTTTGTTTAAGAGATTGTTTTGTTTTCAGTGAACTCTTATTCTCTTCGAGACATTTAGCATATAATAAGATAATGAGCGCTTTAGTAGTAGTAAATTTTCTATCAAGTGTAGAAAACCTCTAAGAGAGAAGATTTGTAGCGTCAATAACGGGATATTTTTTTTTTATTTAAACACAAAACCACATCAACCGCGCAGGGTTATTAGTGGCTATAACAAATACATGAAATATTACATTAAATACAATTGAATAAATTGATGTCTTTTAAATAGCTTAACACAGTTGAAATTTATTTGGTAAGAACTGTCTTGAGATCGTCATCTGTGAATCAGTGGGATCATTTTTTCCATGAATTGAGGACAATCAAGCAGGATATGTTTGACAGTCAGTGGATTAGAGCAGCTGGAGCAGATAGGTAGTGGTTCTTTTGTTATTAGGTATTTGTGTGTTAAGGCAGTATGGCCAATTCTTAGACGATTAATAATGATTTGGTTTCTTTTGTTCAAAGGGGTCTCCAGGACATCAGTTATTTTTGGGCAAATTACATTTAGTTTAGTACGTAATTTTTCCCAATAATTTTGCCAAATATTAATACAATGCGAAAGAAAATGCAAAAAAGTATTTTTGAAGTGTGTATATTTTAGGCAATTCCTAGCTGAGCGCTTTCGGCTTTACAAAGCCATTATCAGAGCTCTGCTACAATAAAATGTTCTTATAAGGTACTAATTGGTAAAGATTATAATTTTTAACTTATGTCAATTTTTTAAATACCACTACAAAGGAGAGATCTCATTTCCTTATATTTCAAAATTATGATTTTTTTAGTTGTTGAAATTCTTAAAACATATAAAAAACATATAAAAAGCCGACACTTGACTTCACAAACACGTTAAAAAAAATAGAAAAATTTTTTTTGTCATGGTACGGGTGTAAGAACCCGACCATTGATTGATGTGAGGAGGTAGACAAAATAGAACTAATGAAATCAAATGTCGGTCCTTTTAAACGATTTTTCAAAAGTGACAGTTGACAAATGTCATATATAGGAAGTAGAGATTGTTTTTTAAATTCTTACAAAATTATTCAAACAATCTCTACTTCCTATATATGACATTTGTCAACTGTCACTTTTGAAAAATCGTTTAAAAGGACCGATATTTGATTTCATTAGTTCTATTCTGTCTACCTCCTCACATCAATCAATGGTCGGGTTCTTACACCCGTACCATGACAAAAAAAAAATTTTCAATTTTTTTTAACGTGTTCGTGAAGTCCAGTGTCGGCTTTTTATATGTTTTTTTATGTTTTAAGAATTTCAACAACTAAAAAAATCATAATTTTGAAATGAGATCTCTCCTTTGTAGTGGTATTTAAAAAATTGACGTAAGTTAAAAATTATAATCTTTACCAATTAGTAAATACCTGTATGTGATGGTATCCAAATAAAAGCCGCTTCCTTTCCTAACGATGAAAATTTTTCTAGTACGTTTTTTATACTCTGTATAATAGGGTTGTTGGTATATATTTGTTTTAGTTTCAGTAATGCATTTAATGAGTCTGTTACGATAATGCACTTCATCGTTCTACCCTTTTCGAAGAAGATTAGGGCTTTCAAAATAGCCGTAGCTTCACCTGCTAGTATGCTGCAGTTGGTGGGTATCAAAATGCTATAAGAACTTTCTTTACAGTAGTAGGTAGCAGCGTGACCATTGGAAGTTTTAGAGGCATCGGTCAAGATTTGCAAATAATTAGGATAGTGGTCTAGAATTTCCATGAATAGAGATTTAATTATTGTGGAATTTGTAGTTGATTTGGTATACTTGGTAAGTGTTGCATTAATAGTTAGTGGGTGGCTTGTCCATGGGGGATTGTTTGCATTTATATGTAGTGTTGCATTAAAATGATTCCTATCAAAAGTTGTAAGCTTTATTCTTTCTATGAGGGGTGTAGAGTTTTTAGTCTTATGGAAAGGCCAGGGTTGCAGATATGGAAAAATACAGGATGATGTTTCTGGGATGATATCTTTGCAATGTATTTCAATGATAGTTGCTGTCATCTTATATGTAAGGGAGGTTCTCGAGTTAGAACTTGCATACTACTAACTGAACTAGTTTTAAAAGCTCCCAGTGCTAATCTCAGAGCTGTAGTTTGAATACTGTTTAGTTTTTTAGAGTGGTTTTACATGAAGCATTGTAACTTATACAACTATAGTCGATTTTAGTTCTAATGAGCGATTTGTAAAGCCTAATTAATATTTTATAATCAGCACCCCAAATGTTGTTGGATAATATTTTGAGTATATTTAATCTGTTCCTGTCTCTGACAGGAAAGCTGTAGTTTATTTATGTGTGAATTCCAATTTAAAATTCTCTCAAAAGTTAGACCTAGAAAGTTTATTTCTTTTGACTGTTCTAAAGGTAAATTATGTAATGTAAGACTAGTAATGTAAGACTAGTTGTGAGGTGAGGAGCCGATTTAGGAAGCTCTGTATAAGATCAGTTGCTGTCATTACATTATTTGATTTAGTATAAAAAACAATGTCATCTGCGTAAAGACTAGCTTTAATGGACGCTTTAATTACATCCATAATACTATTAAAAGCGATTAAGAATAAAGTTGGACTAAGAATCGGACCTTGAGGAATTCCACTATCTAGTATCTTAGGTGAGCTTGTAACACCATTTATTCTAACTTGAATCAAGCAATTTAAAAAAAAAATTATAAATGCAAGTATGTTACCTTGAATGCCAGTATCTTTCAATGTTTGTAGAATACAGTGTCTCCATGATCTATCGTATGCTTGGGTTGTATCGAAAAATATTGCTATTAGTTTTTGGTTATTTGCAAAAGCTTAATTAATTGAAGTCTGTAATGCAACGTGATTATCTAACGTGGACCTGCCTCTTCGAAAACCACTTTGGAAGGGAGTAAGAAAGTTATTATTTCCTAAGTACCATATAAGGTGGAGGTTTAAAATTTTTTCTAAGATCTTACATATGCAACATATAAGCGAGATGGGTCGGTAAGAGGTAGGATTGTCTTTTGCTTTGTTAGGCTTAACAATGGGAATCATTATTGCTTGAGACTAAAGATCTGGGAATTTATGCATTAAAAAGCAGGTATTAAATAAATCTAACAGAATTAATTTGGCTCCGAATGGTAAGTTTTTTATGAAGACTGGTAGAATATCATCTGGTCCTGCAGATGTGTTTTTATACTTGAGAAAGAAAACTCTAACCCTTGAAGAGTTATGAGAGCATTTAGGGGGGTGTCAGAGTCGCTTAAGGATATTGTAGAAGTTTCTATGTTTTTATTGTATGTTAGGGATTAGTAAGAAATGTTTTTGTTGCTAGAATTATGTTGATAGACATTAGCTAAAGTTTCTGCGATTTTATTTTTGCAAGTGATTTATTCATTATTGTGTGTTAAGGTGTTTATATGTCTATAAGAATTGGAGCCCTTAAGTTTACGAATTTTAGTCCAGACAACCTTGGAAGGTGTAGACGAATTGACAGATGATAATTTTTCTCTCCAGGTATCTCTTTTGCTTTTCTTAATGAGATATCTTGCTTTAGCTTTTTGTTTTTTTAAATTAAGTAAATGTTCATTTGTATTGTGTTTTTTAAGTACATTAAAAGCATAATTGCTAGAAGATAGAGTATATGCTACTTCATTGTTCCAACAAGTTACTGAAGGTCTTTCGAAGAGCTTTGTTTTACCTATATTATTTAAAGCTGTTTTTATAATTATATTGTTTAAGGAGGTAATATTAGAGTTTATATCATGACTTGGATGATAGTTTTCAATTTTCTTTTCAATGTCATCTTGATAACACCACCAGTTTGCAGTCTTTAATTTCCATGATTGATATATTGGAAAATTAGGAGATTGAATATGATTTCATGATATGGAGATAGGAAAGTGGTCACTGTCATATAACGGTTTTAAAGTATTCCACGTGAGAAACGTTGATAAGGATTGACTACATAATGATAAATCAAAGGCGGAAAAAAAGCCGTTATAGGAGTTAAACCTGGTAGGTTCTCCTGTATTAAGTAATAGTATATCAGAAGAGTCAATGAGATGTTTCATTAGATTACCGTATTTGTCTGTTTAGAGCTCTCCCATGCAGAATGATGACAGTTCATATCCCCTAAAATTATTTTTGGATGTGGAATTTGATCAAGAAGGTTATTTAGTTATTGTAGGTCTAGCTCGATAGGATGTGGTAAATAAATGTTGCATATATTAATATGTTTTTGGTACGTTATACTTACTGCTACAGCTTCGAGATTAGTTCTTAGTGCAATTGGTTTAGCTTCTTCTGTACCTACGAAGATGGCTACTCCCCTACTGGCGTGTTGTGGTACTCTGTTTTTTGGAAAACACTGATAATTACGAAGATTTGTATTAACTTGTTTAAAATGAGTTTCTTGAAGACATAGGATATTTGGGCATAATTCGTTTATTTAAAGTTTTAATGGTTCTAGATGGGTATAAAACCCATTAAGATTCCACTGTAAAATAAAGGAATTGGACATGTTAGAATTCTGCTTGAGATAATTGTTCATTTGTCTCTTCTGTGGAAGAGATATTATTGGGGTTTAGTTTCTTTTTTAATCTAGTTATATTATTTTTTAATTTTGAATTGTGGGTATAAGCGTGAACAAAATTAGGGATCTGAATTAGCTCGGCATTTTCATTAGAGTAATCTTTAGAAATTATTTCAGGGTGTTTGGAATATACTGTGTTTTCTAGAAAGTCACATATTTCATTATAATTTAAGATAAAAGGTGGTGATCTGTTTTCTATTTTGTCTTTAATTGGCTCTAGTGAAAGTAAAAGATCTTCACGGGAATTTCTGGATGACTTTTTTAAATTTTTTTTGGTTTGATTACTACAGGAGCAGTAAATATTTGTGAATCGGTCTGTGGAGTATTTTCGTTAATGTCTGGAGAAGATGAAATGAACCTTTTTAGTTGATTAGGGACATTTGTAGTAATTGGATTTTGTGTTATTTCTACTGAAGTAGGATTTCTGATGTTGTTAGAGATTGTAGATGTTGGAGTTTTTAAGGAAGATATTTTACTTCTATTACTTATGGATCCTGTCTGGTTATTGTCAGTTTCCATAATTTGTTCTGTTTGGTTATTAGAGGATTTTATTGTAATTGATGTGTCTTGAAAAGTTTCTGGGTGTACACTAGCAGTGGATGAATTAGCTTTGTCAAAACTTTGTAGTTCTGTTTGGTTATTAGATGTATTTACTGTAGGTAATATGTTTTGAGAGGTTTCTGAGTGTATATTAGAAGTAGTGGGGTTTTCTTGGTTAGAGAATTCAGCATTCTAATGACCAATAGTCTTACATTTTGTACAGTTAAATCATTCTATAGAAAGGTATAAACGATAATTGGTATTATCATAAGAGATAATGAAAGAATCAGGAATAGATATATTGTCTAATGGTGTAATAAATAGTTGCCTTTTAAAACTCAAGACATGGTTGTATTCGCTTTCAGGCATACCTACTCTTAGGAAAGTCATTTTTAAGACGGAGTTTATACCCATTTGATGTAGTTCTTCTTCAATTAACGTGTTTGGAACAGTAGGACAAGCATTTGGTATAACTAGTCTTTGAGCTGGAGAGATAAGTCTTCTTATTTCTATTTGAGTTTCTTTTATATTAACATATTTGTGGGAATGTAGTAGTGAATCAACTGCATTTTTAGATGAAAGATATAGATATATTCTGTTGTTGGCAATTCTGGAAGCGAAGAATATGTTACGTGGACCAACTAGTGAACCAACGGCGATGATATAGTCATGAATTTTAGTTCCTTTAATACTGGAAAGTACTATAGCTTGTTCTTTTGTTGGGTCCTTAAATGTGTTGACAACACTGGAATATGAGACGTGAGATGAAGTGTGAGTAGTATTCATAGTTTTATTCGAAGTCATGGTTGATTAAGTCCGGACCTGTCACCAGTTCGAAAACCGGTGTGGATTTTGACTCAAAACTGGATTTGTTTCTATTTCTTCGGAACTTTATAGGATATATTAATATTGATATAGATACTATGAAGTACTTTTCTGGTACTCACGTAAACGTTTTCTCGGCCGACTTGAAAACAGCACTATAACTATGTGTATAAAGCAACAAAAACAATTTCTAAACTTGGTTTTTTCATTTAAAAACCTATATCAGGACGGCTTGCAAGGTGATTTATTTTATCACTGTCAGGACCGTACTGCAACGGAATAATTGTAGTAATAATCAAATCAGTGGTTTTTAGGAATGGTAACTAGGTAACTATAACCTATAGATATATTAAATATATAGATACATTTTTAAATTCTATCGATATTTTTATATTTTTATATCGATAGTCAACTTTCAATATACACATAATATTGATATTTTGGCTTCGATATACCGTTACATAGGATGGATATATGGGCACCTACTTAATATATATAAAAAAAAAGGAAATTAATGTCTTGTTTTTTAAATCTATAACGATCTGTCAACAAAATAGTAAATAAAGTTTAATTTACTTACTTTGGGTGGCTGTGTTAGCGGCAAATCTGCCCAGCTATCGTTATAGAAGTCAACCTTTGGTTGAATTACAATTTGGTTCAACGTACGATAAATTCAGCAAGACATGCCATTTGCCATATTTTGCCCATACTCTTAATTTAATATGTAATGACATCTCAACGAAATTTGCAAAGACTGAATATAGTGACAAAGTGAGAAATATTATAATATTATTTTATTATTATTATTATGTATATATTTTTATTTTTATTTTAATTTTTATTTTAATACAGGTATTTTATAACGTAAAAAACATTGTCACCCCTTTCATCCCCTTCACTTGACAGCTACCCACAAAGATTTTTTAAATAGCATTGGGTTTCGTACGATAGTTCGTTGGAAAGGGTTTGAAAAGAAGAATTCTAAAATCTATCACACTTTACTTTAACTTTAAGAATATGTTTGTTAATAATGATTTACTGTTTGGAGATACACTTTGCGATAAAACAATACAAAAGTAGGTACGCTGGTTTTGCTTTAATATGGGACATTAGATATAACAAAATTTATTTAATTTTTATTCTTGAACGTTAATACCATATTATTTTTTTGCAGAATAAATACTTTTGTGTCAAATGTTAAGCAATTTTTATATTTACTGAAGCAGGCCGTAACTACCATGAAGCTGTGAGAATATTTAATGAACGTTTTCCGAATCGTCCAATTAATCGACATTGCTGTAGACTACTTTTCACCAAATTTTATGAAACTGATTCTATCGAAAACAAGAAACGGGATGGTAAAAAAAAATTTTGAGGAAAAGCAAGTAGATATTTTGTCTCAATTTGTAGTAAGTTCATCCAGTTTAACTAGAAATATTGCTCGTGAATCAGTGGTTTTTAGGAATAAGTCACAGGAACGTGTTAAATATTTTAAAAAAGCAATAATTTCTCCCTATAAGATAAAAATGGTGCACGAATTGACAGAGGATGATCCAGATCAACGACTGCAATATTGTGAAACTATGGATAATAATATCTCAGAAGTTCCAAATTATTTAAGACATACTTGTTTTTCCGATGAAGCTACATTCTATTTGAATGGTTATATACATCGACAAAATGTAAGATATTGGTCTGACGAAAACCCTCGATTATTTCAAGAGTGTCATACTAAATTTCACACTAAATTAAATGTTTGGGCAGCTATACTAGGGGGTCACATTATAGGCCCTTTTTTATCAAAGGCAATTTAACGGGGGACAGCTATCTTAATCTATTGGAAACACAAATAGTTCCTGCAATTAATGATGTGTTTAAAAACAATCTAGGCGAATTCACCAAATTTCTTGTTTTCCATCAAGCTGGACCTCCGCCTCATTACGATGCTCGCGTTCGAAATTTTTTTAAATAATTTGTATTCAAAAAGATGGATTTAACGACGTGGATTTATTGAATGGTCACCAAGATCACCAAATCTTACTTCTATAGACTTTTATCTATGGGGTTACCTTAAATTCAAACTGTATAAGAGCCAGTTGACGACACTTGATGAACTCCGTCAAAGAATAATCGAAGAATGTAATAGGACTGATATGCAGACCTAACAAAGGGTTAGGAAGTCAACGTAACAAAGAATCTACTTCTGCCAGGAACTAAACGGAGAATATTTCGAGTATCTTCTGCAGTAATTTAAGTTTTCTTTAGGATAATTTGCCAGTTCCTTTAATTTTAAAGATCTAATTTAAAACAATATTTTTTATACAGTTTATTTTAAATAAAACCATTAGGCCATACAAAATTAAAAACTGATACATTTTTAAATTCTTCTTTCCAAACCTTATCCAATGAACTATCGCACGACCCCATTGCTATTTAAAAAATCTGAGGAAGTAGCTGTCAAGTGAAGGGGATGAAAGAAGTGACAATTATTTTTATTTTATAAATTACCTTTATAAGACTTAATAAGACTGTAAGACTTAATATCCACACTGTATAGGAGTGGTAAAATTCGAATAATATAGAACGATGCTGGGCTTCCAAGGAGGAAAACTTAACAAATAAGCCACGTATGTTTTCATCATAGATGAACCCACAATGTTGACCGCCACTGAAATTAAAAGGTTAAAAGGTATAAAAGAGTTTTACATCCACTCAAAGAAGTTAATAAACAGTATAGTGCATTTGGCTATATCATTATAAGCGCCTTGGTGCCAATAATACCTTAATTAGACCAGATAGCATTAAGCAAATTAACACTTAGTGTAAACTTACAGAATAGTTTACAGCCAAAATATAAAATGAATTAAAGGGAAGATTACTTATCTAAATGTGCCTATCTGCTAGACCACATTCACCCATCTTATTCTAGTCCACTTCATAAGATTGGCAAGCCAAGATATAGGCCTACATCCAGGGCCTCTCTTACCCTTAATCTTGCCTTTTAGAATCAACTGTAGAAGTCGGTATTTATTATTACGCATGATGTGGCGCAAGTAAGGCAATTTTCTGTTTTTATGGTGTTAATAATTTCTTTGTCTTCTCTCAGAACCTGGAGAATACTTATGTTAATTGTTTGGTGTATATATTATGAGAACTTCAACATACGTTGGTAGCTTCTTCTTCTTTAAGTTCCATCTTCTATCGAAGGTTGGAAATCATCATGGCTATGCGGACTCTGTTGACTGCCGCTCTAAAAAGTTCTGCACTACTGCATTCAAACCATTCCCTTAAGTTCTTAAGCCAGGATATTCTTCGTCTTCCCACATTTCGCTTTCCTCAGATTTTGCCCTGCATAATAAGTTGTAATAATGCGTATTTTTGCCCTCTCATCACATGTCCCACGTACTTAAGTTTTCGTCTTCTATTAGTTAATATTATTTCCGCCTCATTTTCTATCCTTCTAGTTACTTCCATGTTTGACATTCTTTGAATCCATGATATTCGTAGGATTCTTTTGTAACACCAAAATTCAAAGGCGGCCAGCTTATTCAGATGAACTTGTTTTAGTGTCCAAGCTTCCAGACTATAAAGAAGAGTAGAGAATACGTAACATCGAAGCATTTTCAGGCGTAGTTCTAACCTTATATCTCGACAACAAAGAAACTTTTTAAGTTTAATAAATGATGTACGTGCTATTTCAATACGTGTCTTAATTTCTTTGGTTTGGTCTACATCTGATGTTATCCATGTTCCTAAATATTTATAGTTATTAACATTCTCAATTGCAGTATCTTCAATAGTCAATTGGATATTTGCATGTGCAGATTTAGTCATGATCATGCATTTAGTTTTCTTTAAATTTATCTTCAGTCCGTACTTATGACAGCGTTCATTAAGGCGTTGCATTAGTTGGTAGCACCATATTTCAAATACCTCTAATCGTTTTACGGCATATTCTATAAGGCTCCAGCTTTCTACTTCGTAGAGGACGTAACGTCTGAAAACGTAACATCTAAGAATTATTATGCGTATATTGATACTTGAAGATCAGTTGCAGATAATCCTCCTAAGGCTGTTGAAAGAGCTTCTGGCTTTTTCAATATGAGTTTTTATTTCGTAGCTGTGATACCAAGTATCCTTAATATTGCAGCCCAAATAGTATATTTTTTTACTCTTTTACTCTAACGGTTTATCGCCTATTGTAATTTGGGCATTCATATTGGTGTTTTTACTAATTATCATTATTTTTGTCTTCTTGCGATTTAGTTTTAGGCCGTATTTGTTACATGCTTCAACAATGCTATCAATCATCCTTTGGAGCTTTTGTGCACTATATGCCAACAACAATATATCACCTGCATATCTAACATTGATTATAAGTTGGCCATGTTCAGCAATCCGATCTTATGATTTGTCCAAGACCTCTCTAAAGATGTCTAAGTCTTTTTCGACTATGAAGATTTTGGACAATTCATAGTTCAGTCTTATATTCTTACCATCAAATCCTGATGTTTTTAGGATACCGATTAGTTTCCCTTGTGAGACTTTATCAAATGCTTTCACAAAATCGATTAAAGATGCATACACATCGCAGCAGACATCCCTGGCTCCCTGTGTTAGAACTTGAAAACTAAATAGTGCTTCCCTCGTTTCGAGTCCTGCTCAGAATCCAAATTGAACTTCACTTCTAATGTGGTGTATATGCGCGAGTAAATGATAGTACAAGGTACTTTAAGTATATTGCACAATAAACTAATTAATCTATGTTGTTCACATTTTTCAGCGTTTGGTTTTTTAGCAATTGAAATGAATATTGATAGTAGCCAGTCTTTTGATGAGTAATCAGTCTTGTAGATGTTGTTGAATAGTTTTGTAAGAGCTGTGATTTGGTGTGCCTCTAATAGTTTTAAAATTTCACCATTCTTAATGATGATAGTTACTTTTTCATTTGTTATTTCTGGGTCGTAAGGATTTTTCACTTCAGTCGGACTTCGTGCTACATCTTCCAATAATTCTTGCATATATTCTTTCCATCTTCATAATTTATCTTCAATGGTAGTCAAAATATGGCCTTTAATATCTACAACTATGCCTGTATTGCGTTGTTTTCTAGTATTCTGTACCAGTTTAATTTTTTTTGTGCATATGTAAATCGTCATGTTTGCGTTGAATTGTTTCAACTTCCATACATTTCTCCGTCAGCTACGCTACTTTTGCTCCTTTTATCTACTTGAGTATAGTCTTATGCAACTCTTTGTATTCGTTGTCATTTCTACCTTTTAATTATCTTGACTCTTTTATTATCTGCACAATTGTATCTGTCATCCATTCTTGCTTCTTTTGTCTTTTTGATTTTAGATTCTTCTTCTTCTTTAAGTTCCATCTTCTATCGAAGGTTAAAAATCATCATGGCTATGCGGACTCTGTTGACTGCCGCTCTAAAAAGTTCTGCACTACTGCATTTAAACAATTCCCTTAAGTTTTTAAGCCAGGATATTCTTTGTCTTCCCACATTTCGCTTTCCTCGGATTTTGCCATGCTTAATAAGTTGTAATAATTCGTATTTTTGCCCTCTCATCACATGTCCCAAGTACTCAAGTTTTCGTCTTTTAATAGTTAGTATTATTTCCGCCTCATTTCCTATCCTTCTAGTTACTTCCATGTTTGACATTCTTTGAATCCATGATATTCGTAGGATTCTTCTGTAACACCAAAATTCGAAGGCGGCCAGCTTATTCAGATGAACTTGTTTGAGTGTCCAAGCTTCCAGACCACAAAGAAGAGTAGAGAACACGTAACATCGAAGCATTCTCAGGCGTAGTTCTAACCTTATATCCCGACAACAAAGCAACTTTTTAAGTTTAATAAATGATGTACGTGCTATTTCAATACGTTTCTTAATTTCTTTGGTTTGGTCTACATCTGATGTTATCCATGTTCCTCAATATTTATAGTTATTAACATTCTCAATTGCAGTATCTTCAATAGTCAATTGGATATTTGCATGTGCAGATTTAGTCATGATCATGCATTTAGTTTTCTTTAAATTTATCTTTAATCCGTACTCATGACACCGTTCATTAGGGCGTTGCATTAGGTTCTGTAAATCATTGTTGTTATCCATAATTATTACTGTATCGTCTGAAAAACGTAAGTTATTCAAAACTTCTCCATTGATAGATATACCTTCTATTGAGTCTGAGAGCGCTTCTTGAAATACCGCTTCACTGTAGAGATTGAAAAATAGTGGGGACAGCACGCAACCCTGGCGGACTCCCCTTTGTATTTTGATATTTTCGGTATACTGGCTGTCAACTCTTACCTTGGCAGTTTGATTCCAATATAAATTAGATATAATTTTTGATATTTATGCGCAATTGTGGTAATATATGCCTTCATTACGTTCCACTGTTCTTTTATGCCTCTAGTAGTATCTTCAACTATTTTCACAAAATTCTCAGTAATCTTTGTCTTTACTTTCTTTTGGGTGTTATTGTCTTTAATTAGTCTTATATGTATCTTGGAGTTTATTTTCTTATGAATTATTTTAAATCATATGTTGATATTTGCAACCAACAGACTATGATCTGAGAAGACATCTGCGCCTGAACATGTTTTTGTTGAGGTGATATAATTTCTAAACCATTTGTTTATGTTAATAATATTAATTTGGTTTCTTATGATTTTCCCTAAGGTATCACCGGGTGCTTTCCATGTATAAAATCTTCTTGGAAAAGAAATATTAGAGATTATTAAACAGTCGGCGATTCCCCAAATGTAACAATACTGGACTGCAGGTCTAAAACTATACACTTTCAGGATTCGATGACGCTTGCAAATACAGTTCAATAAAATGAGGACTTATAAAGGAATCAACATATGTTTCTTAGAGTGACCATTAAATTTCCGTTCAATAGCAAAAAAGTGTAGACCTATGGGCCTATCACAAAAACAAAGCTCACACAACGCAAAGTATTGATACTACAGAACTCAAGCTTGGTTGTTGGAATATTTTTTCTTGGCACTAAGGCAATTTTAACAAGCAGGTTTGACTGTATTCGATGAATTTTTCTATTATTCCTTTTATACAGTAGAGGTAGTCGTTAGTGTAAATTTTTTTTCTAAGGCCTGTCTGTTCCCTAGGTTGGTAAAAATCTAATTTTTATTTCTAGTCTAATTTATTATTATTGTATTATGTTTGTTATTAATTATCTATTATTTATAACTTGGTTTAATAAGCTTATGGGTCGCTAATTCTCAAGGATGTTGATCGCCAATCATAACACGACCAAACTCACTAGAAAATACCGCGCGCCTGCTGTAGGGTTAACGACTAAAATTCTTCCAGTTCCTCGTTTGCAAAAGCTTGCTTTTCTTATGTATATAAAAGTACTTCTGTTCTTACCTAAGATATTTTTTATAAGTATTTTTAGAATTTTTAGGTATAAGTATATATGTAAGTAAAAACAATAAGTGTAATTTTATAAGTAAGTAAAATGAAAACTTAAAACAATAAAAAAATAAACAATTAAAAATAAAGTAAAATAATTTCTTTATTACAACACATTTCCGTCACATAAAGATCGCATTCAGTTCTATGTTCTATTTATGATATAAGAAAAATACATGTTATATGAATACAAACGTAATGATTTCCATGACTGGAGTTTGTTATTTTATATTTACTTGTTTTAAAATTTCCTTGTATGTGTGTGTATTTATGATAATATTTTCAATGTTTTATCTCAAATTGGTCGTTATATCAAATATATAAACGAACAGTTTTATAAGGCAAACTGATCTTTTTAAAATACTTATAATTTGGAATACTGAGCATGAAAGATTAAATAATATATGATAAAATCCCAAATTTGTACATATTAAAACAAAAAGAAAGTAAACTTATTTCAATTTAATACACATTGTTTTATTCTATTTTTATTCAATTTGAAAGCATAAAGACATTTGTTAGTTTTAATATTTTTTTTTATTTTATAATTACTAATATATAATTTAATCTATATTTTACGATATTTCTTAGGCAATAGAAAATATATATATATATATATATATATATATATATATATATATATATATATATGTATATATATATATATATACCTATGTATATATATATATATATATATATATATATATATATATATATATATATATTGCAATAGTTCTATTGGCAATAGAACTTTATCAAAGAAATTTGATAATTACAAGTTGATAGAATTGCACACCCACACAATTTGTACATCTAAGCTTATTCATTGTCATAAAACTATCATCTTCATAAAACAAATACTCAATAAATAACACACATTTCATAAATATATCTCTCGAAGAAGTATAAATAACTTTTAAATAATACAATGGTACATAACTTTTATTTCACTTTTCTTTATCACTTTTATTTAACAAACAGTCACACACCTATCTCTACTTCATTGGATCAAATCTATCTACTCAAGAACTTCCCGTTTACTGTCAAACAACTACAATAGCAGACATAAGTTCTCCATTCAATAATGCATGATAGTTTCAACCATGTTCTACCATCCATCAATTAATAGAGTACCGGCATGTAAGTAGTGTTTATTTATTTGCTCATTTATTAATTTATTACAATCTAATAGACTATTTTATAACAATTAGTGGGTCTTACCTTGTCTGTTTAAACTTTTTATACCTGTTTAGTCATTTTTATTCATTTTGAAAAAAAAAACACAGACATATAATATTGGCATAATTATTGTGATTTATAACATATAATTTGTTTGTCTTTATTAGACAACACCCTAATATGGGTTTTTATCATTTCAGCATTTATTTAACTTTGTATCGAGACCACAAGATGCTTTGCATATTGTGGAAAGCGAAACCGGTCGTCTGAATAGTTTAGTTAAATTGATTGTGAGTAAGTCTTATTTGTTATTTCTTTACCTAAATAATCTTTAATAAATAGTTTGGAGATATCCTTATGTGTACGATTATTGTAATTATTAAACCTCCTAACTTATTTTCGTCTAGTAATTTTATCACAGAATGCGAACAAAACCCATTTAACTTTAACAAGAATTCGTTCTACTCTCCAATGACGGCATGCGCGAACACGACCGATTTTGTGCTACGGGAAGATCCTATCTTGTTAGTCATAATATCATGGGGGCTATAACACGATACTAGTAACAATCTTTTATTTTGGCATGCATATGCAGGTCACCTTTAAAAACATTTATTTTACTTTTTACGTAGAGAAATAACGTTAATATAAAGAAAAAGATTGCGTTTTATTTAAATTCGAATTCCACCGTTGTTCTACACGTGCTTCGAGTTATATCAACTCTTATAAGGAAGAGTTGTGAAAGCCGTATCCGAAAGCTGCTCCCTTTGCCTTTAAAACGCATCATGATTTTTGTCGATAGGACATTTTAATTAAAAGATATCTAATTTTTAACGTTGAGCTGTTACAAATTTTATAGAACATTGATTTCGCGGGCTTAAACGACATGCAAAATTGACGGCTGCCTCAAACGTTGTTTCTAAGAGAGCGGTAAGTTCTACACAAAAAATGCTTATATACATTTTTGTTTAAAATTATCTCAGCTGATGATACAAGGGATATTTCAGAAAGCCATAAATGGAAAACAGCTCCCAAAGGAATGAACGGAGGCATATATGACATCTATATTTAAGAAAGGAGATAAAAAACGATGCGAAAACTACAGAAGAATAAGCGAAATATTATCAACAGAAAAAATATATGAAAAGATACTGAGAGAACAGATAAAGCAAGGGATAAAAGGCAAAATCGGGAAGGATCAGGCAGGCTTCACGGCAGGAAAATCATGCATAGACCACATACACCCACTGAAACAACTGTTGAAAAAAAAAAGCAAAAAATAGGGATATACATTTGGTGTTTGTGGACCTGAGAAAGGCGTATGATTCTGTACCAAGGTCAAAACTATGGAAGGCATTGTACAAATTAGAAATACAGATGGAAATCATAGAAGCTACAAAAGCTCTGTATAAAGAAAATAAAGTGTTAATTAAAGTGGGAACAAGAATCATAGCAGACTTCATCACAACAAAAGGGCTCCTGCAGGGTTGTTACACATCTTCAACCCTATTTAAAATATACTTAGAGACAGCCTTAATTACATGGAAAAGAAATTGCGAAGGCATGGGAGTACCGGTACGGAACGAATTCCTATATACGTTAAGCTTTGCAGACGATCAAGTAGTGATTGCACAAGACCAAGACGACCTCAGCTACATGATGAAGAAACTACAAGAAAAACATATCAAGGCTGGCCTAGATATTAAACTCTCCAAAACAGAGTACCTATCTACAAGTGAAAAAGATATAGAAGATCGATGACAACGGAACAATTAAAGGAAAGGATAAATTTAAATCTTGAGGTTTATAATCACGAAAAAGGCAACAACAGAGTAAGAAATTACACAAAGATTAGGACAAACAAGAACAGCAATTCGACAACTTAACGCAGTATGGTAGGATAGGCACCTAAAAAATAAAAGCACAGATTTATAAAACATTAGTGCGAAGTATTATGACTTATGGGGCTGAAAATTGGATTATAAATAAGAAAAACAGCAGTAATATAGTAGCAACAGAGATGGAATGCCTGCGAAGATGATGCAGAGTAACAAGAATAGATAGGAGAAGTAATGACAAAATAAAGCAAAGAACATCAATAGAAACAGACATACTAACATTTATAGAACAAAAAAGACTAAAGTGGTACAGACATGTAAGAAGAACTAGCGGGAGTAGATGGATAAAGAGAATAACCTAATGGAGCCCCATTGGAAGGAGGAAAAAAAGGACGACCCCGAGGATGGAATCGGCTGAGCAAGGGAAGGCAGTAAATACTGTAGAATCTCTAATGTAAAGTCCAGACGACTGGACTATACAAATTAAATTTTTCCTATTTTTTTTAATAAAAAAATTGTTTTTTTTGAATGTTTTCCACATTTTTATTTCAATTAACAACAAACAAACAAGTAAAAAGCATATACATATTATTGTTAATAAACCACTGGTAGACTAGGAATATATCTTCGTAACCGTGAGAAGTTATTACACAGAAGCAGGTGATTTTATAAGGGATCCTTTCGGTAGCATTGCATAATTTTCGTTTTATTGTTTGCAACGTAATAGACTAAGTAATCTATGTACCCCAAATTACCAACGTTTTAACGGAAAATCATAAATTTAATACTAAGTTTAATGGCAGAAATCCATTATGGTGTAGAATAGAACTTTAAAACAGTTATGTCTATGATATTATTTGGTTACGATTATTCCAAAAATGCACACCGATATGAGAAATACTCGATGAAATAACGAGAGTGTTAATGATGTGCTTTACAAACACTGTTCGTTTTTACTACTTACTGACTAAGAAGTTGCGAAAAGTACGAGAAACAAATGTGATATTACTCATTCAGGATCAAAAGGTAATATAAAATATTTTCGACATTTTACAGTTTGACTGAATACAATTTTAATTCTTCGGTTACTGTATTCTATATTTTCCCAAAATATATCGTTTATTATTTTCTCGTGAAGTTCACCAATTTTCTTTTGCCTGAAAAATGTAACGATATATTATGAGATATATCTAGTAATTCCGCATTTAACCTTTCAATTATAGAATAATTGATTACCGATTTGTTTCTATACAATTTAATAAACTTATCAAGTTCTTCGGATATCTTTTCTATATTTTCTTCATTATCTTCTTCCTTGTTTTCATGTTGCTCAGTTTCGTCTCTATTCGATGCATCTAATGATATTTTTGATTGAAAGTTTGCACAATCCTTGAAGTGGTTAATCTTCATTCCTGAAAGGGCATCTGCACTTCTTTATATTTTTCCTGAGCGTTGTTCTATTTTATACTTTTATTCTTTGAGTTTTAGGCGCAAACGCGATAAGCGGCTTTCGGGATCTTTTATCGAGGAAAGCCATGTAGGTGGCCGATGCTCGGTAATAAGAGTGAATTTACGGCCAAAAAGATATGGTCTAAAGTGTTTGACTGCCCATACAATAGTTATTAATTCTCTCTTTATAGTAGAGTATTTTGTTTCAGCACTGCATAGTAATATGGGGGCATATGCGATTGGGAGATATTTTTCTATAGGGCCTTGCAGGAGAACGCAATTGCGAATGCACTAACATCAGTAGTAAATAAACATGGTTCTTTAAAATTTGTATGTAAAGAATTGGGTATCGTATTTAAGAATTCGGAATATTTCGATAATACAGAAATTGAACAAATATCTTGGATCATGGAACATTCTCTCCTGTGGCCGACAAGAATGTAGCGTAGAATAATTTTTAAATAATTTTAAACTGTTTGTTCTTGTTTTAGTGTAGTGTTATATATAATTTATGTTTAATTTCATGTTTATTACACTCTGCGCTTGTTGGATAGCACAAATTTGACGAAATGCTCCTAATGATGCTGTAGAAAACGAAAGTACTTGGGCGAGATTTGATTAGTAAAATTGTGCTCGATATCTGAATATTTCGGAAATATATATCGGAATATTTCGATAATACAGAAATTAAACAAATATCTTGGATCATGGAACATTCTCTCCTGTTGCCGACAAGAATGTAGCGTAGAATAATTTTTAAATAATTTTAAACTGTTTGTTCTTGTTTTAGTGTAGTGTTATATATAATTTATGTTTAATTTCATGTTTATTACACTCTGCGCTTGTTGGATAGCCCAAATTTGATGAAATGCTCCTAATGATGCTGTAGAAAACGAAAGTACTTGGGCGAGATTTGATTAGTAAAATTGTGCTCGATATCTGCCTTTAATTTTTCTCAATTTCATTTATTCGAGCATTCAACCTTATATCAAAATTATAATTGCCAGAATAATTTCCAATCTCGGATAGGAGTGGAACTTGAAGAAGAAGAAGGATTGGGTGTGGTGTTAAAATATTTTTCAGGTCATTAAAGGCTTCTTTGCATTCAGAATTTAAAATTAAATGTGCGTCTTTTCAAAGTAGTTTATTAACCTTCCACGGCTGGCTCTTATAATCTGGACACTGCGGCTGGCGCGCGGAGTATTTGTCCGCATATATTTTTGTCAAACCTTTTGGCTTAAATTTGTTCTACTATTTTCGGAAATGATTTAAGTAGATGTTAATCAACTATTTGAAAATAATAAAATACAGCTTGAGCATTTATTCGGAGTAAAATGTAAAATTTCAAAATATGTAATATCGGGAATACATTCTAAAAAAAATTATTAAAAATCAAAACAACTGATTAGAATATAAAAGTTTTAATGTTTGTTAAGAAAATACATATATATGTTTTAAATCTCTTCAAAAAAATTATCCCCAAAACAATTTGGGCAAGTATAGACAGTGTGTTCACCACACATAAATGTTCCACATTGTTTGCATTTGCGACTGGTAGGTCTGTTTTTTATTCTGTCACAAAAGTCACATCTGCCTCTACTACATTCTGGAATATGTTGAGGATGATTTACAGGATCTACCTTAGTGATTTCTTTTATTCTCGCTGACATGATACGTGGTATATTGGCTTGACAAGCACGAACGTTAAGCTGCGGTTCAATCAGAGCGAATGCTAAATTGTGCAAAAACTGTCTTCGTGGTAAACGAATCTCGTTATTATTATAATAAAAAAGGACCATTGAGTTTATACCAGCTACATTTAGCATGGAATAAAAAATTACCATTGGCCATCCTCGAGTATTCCTAGCGCAGTCATAGGCAGCACATAACTTGTCTACTGTGTCAACTCCTCCCTTTGTAGAATTGTAGTCAAGAATCATTTCGGGTTTCATGAAATCCTTATCAATTGTATCGTCATGATGTAAACTAGACTGGAGGAGTACGTTTTTGTTTCTTTTTGGTATATAGGACACCAAAGTAATATCATCATAAAAAGCAAACATGCTAGATAGAATAGGTCTGCTTATAGGTTTAAAAAATTCATGGGGTAATTCCTTCTTATTTTTGCGACAAGTTCCTTAAAAACCAATTGTCCGCAGTAATGTTCCGTTTTGTTTCTCTTAGAGGCTCACATAATCTCTTTACAACTTCCGATGAAGAATTACTTACAACAAAAGGACCTGGTGGTTGTTGCCCCAAATATGGCTCCAAATTGCAGGTATAAAAGATCTTGGAATCTGCTAGCGCAAAAACGTTTAATCCATATTTATTTGGTTTATTAGGTATATACTGTTTAAAACTGCATCAACCTCTAAATGCCTCCAATTTTTCATCTATTGTGACGTATTCAAAAGGCGTATAACCGTTTTTGCAATTAAACGTAACATTTCAAAAATCTCTCGTATGGGACAAAATGTATCTAATAGTTTTCTTTTCTCACGTGAATCTATATCATCAAACCTTAGGTGCTGTAGTAAAAATTTAAATCGGTACCTGGACATTGTTAGCCGAAACATCTCAATTCCTGTACCGTCTTTATTTCAAAGTTCGTCTGTGCTTAACCTGCCACTTTTCAAAACACCTGCCAAATAGAGTGAACCAATAAAAGCACGAATTTCTAAAGCATCTGTTTCGTTTGCGTTCCTCTCTCGATTATAGTTTTCTTGGGAGTGTCTAATATGTTTGTTTGTACATTCAACAATAATGTTTATCATGGTATCGTTAAAAAAATATTTCCAAATATCTAGTTCACCCTTTAAATTCTTGGTAACTTCTTTAGCACCTGGTAAATGCGTAATTAAGTTTTCTGAACGTGTTCTAACATTTCTTGGAGGAATATGTTTCATTCATTTAGTAGTTGTGTCTTTACCAAGAAAGAAAGGCCCAGCAGAAACCATCAATTCAGCACCTTCCGTATCAGAAATTTCTTGTTCTCTATCACTATTTTCATTCATTTGTTTTATGTTATTTTCTTCTTCGTCTTTCTCTTCGTCATCGTCGTACTCAATATTTTCATTCTCGTCGTCGACTCGAAGGCATTCGTCCATTAGATGTTGTAAACGTTCTTGTTTTGCCTCATACGCATACATTTTAAAATTCATAATACTAACAAACGTTCAAAATTTTAAAACAACACGGCTGGCGCGCGGAGAATAATCACTAATACCTTCACATCAACGAACAGGATGCGACTGACGCTTGGTATGAATAAATCAATTATCATTTGTGGGAAGTACATGGGCGGACCAGAAAAAAGGTGGGTAGTTTTTGAAATATTGAGAAGTTTAGATCGATGCGGAGATTTTGTCCGCGCGCCAGCCGTAGAAGGTTAAGAGGTTTCGAAATTTTGCCAAAATTTGGAATGAATCCTCTGTAGTAACCAGTGCTATACTTAAAGATCTGTGCGAACTGTATGACATAAAACTAATATTTTCTATAGTTAACCATGCACAATCTAATAAATATGTAGAAAGATGCTACATGTGTAACAATAATATTTTGTCTACCTCAGAGTAAGATTATGGGGTAGAAAATTGGGGACAGAAACTAAGGGGGTTGATGTAGGGCAAGCAAAATAATCGATACTTGTGCATACGGCACTCAGGGGTTAATTGGAGAGCTGGGTCGTGGATAAATTGAATCAAAGGGGTCGGACTGAAGTAACTACAAAACGAAACAAAGGGGTACTTACATAAATCTCCTGGACTACTGGGCAATAAAGACAACAAAAAAGGGCTTCCAGTAATTTAAGACACGGGCGCCGCTTCGAAGGATCCAAGTTTTTTATATTATAGAAGATTGTTTAGATAACAGTAAGTGCTTGTAATTTAATATAAACTTTATTGAATAACAATACAGTTCAAATTGACCCTACGTTTAGTTAGAAAATATTTGTATGGAAAATAGAAAAATGCTATTTTAGAGTTTGCCCGGAAATTATTTTATGTCGTAAAAACCATCCTCAGACTTCAAGAAACATTTTAAAAAAAGATTTGTTAAGATTGGTTCATGCGTTGTTGAGTTATGCGCTTACCAACACATTTTGCAATTATTTTTTATATTATAGATTATTTCTCTATAGTTTATATTTAAAACCAGTAAAATATCACATTTTTAATTTAATTTTCCATATTTTTGTTACATTGTTACTGGTATCTGTTCATAATAAATAAATCTTGTTTAATATTATTAAATGGAAAAGAATATTAATTTAATAAAATTTTAATTTTGGCAATATAATTGTCAAAAATAAAAACTGTATGTTGGCATTTATGACATTGAGGCTTATTTGTAATTGTATTGGTTGCTATATTGGTCACTTATTTATAATTTATCATAATTTGTTTAAATTGTTTTTGTTTAAATAAGTTTTTTAAAATTATGTTTCAAAAAAGTAAGTGAAACATTTATTAGACAAACTAATTTTTTAAAATAGTGTTTTTAACTCATAATTTTATTAAATAAATAAATTTCATTTCATGAGTGAATACGCTGCTTTTTTGTAATTATTATTTCCACTTTATAAGAAATTTTTCTATATTTTTAGTTCTTGAAAATAATTGTAAACACAATTAAAAGCTTGAGTATAAAAAATATTTACCAAATAGCACTTTTATACTATTATTTATTTTTACTTTTATACTTTTATACTATATATTTAATACTATTGGATACTGTATATTTAGACGCACCAGAAAGTTTCTTTCTTTATTTTTCAGAATTTCTGCTTTGTAGAAACAATTTCCATTCAAATTAAACTTTCAGAAAGTCTTGCGCCCGCAAATTCTAAAAGCTTCTCTAGCAGAGCTGGTTTCCCCACATCACGTAGTCGTCTATTCTGGCAGCCAATATTAATCCAAAGTATATATACATTGCTCAACTAAGTTAAATGTTCATTGTTGTTAGTATATTCTTTTACAACGCCTGCCTAAAATATCTCTAAAGCCAACATATTTTCTAAAACATAAAAATTAAATAAAATTTTAGGTAGATAGATAAAGGTAAACGTTAGTAAACAAAGGTTAAAAATAGTTAAAAATTGCCTTGCCAAATTGTTGAGAAAATACGAGATTTCTATGTGAAAACTTTCAATTAAATAAAATAAACGAATAAGTAAAGTGAATGGAAGTGGAAAAATGGAAAGATTTTGGAGGCAGTAGTCAAACTTTTTAATTGGAATACCGAAATAACAGTTATACGGTTCTATTGATATCGATTCAGAAGTGAAAAGTTTGAGTAGTTTGTGCTCCAATGGCGTAATATATGGCGTTCATTTTATCAGAGATAGAGCTAGCTTTTAAAGCTTACTAATATTTGCACCCTTCGACAGCCCAGAGGATAGACACAAATCTATATCATTGTTTCGATCTTCGCCACCAAATCAAGTGGCACCTCGGTGCTTAAATACTTAAAGTAGAATATTTTGGAGACATTATTTGGAGTTTTTTGAATCGAAATCAGCTAGAATGGCTGACAAAGTAGAAACACCAAAATACTAGTTATTTCCATTGACATCGATTCAGACGTTCAGAATTCAGACGTAAGAAAAGTTTGACCAAATTTTGCTCAAATGTCATAATTTATGCCATATAGGTCCACAAGACAAAGAAAACTCTTTGACTTACTGTCAAGCTTTCGAATTTAATTTAATTCTTTTTCAAGACATCTATTAACAAACAAAGAAATATAAACATAATTATTTAAAATTGTGAATTGTCTTACTTACTAGTCGTGAGATTACAGTTATAAATTTTGTACTTTATAAAACAAACCATTACAAATATATTAATTTTTTTTTAAATAACTATATTGTCACTATATATGTCATTGTCATGTTGGTTTGATTAATGGACAAGTATGAATGAATATAAATTATTTATTTTACGTGGAAAGCAAAACTAGTAACACTAGTTTTTATTATTGTTTATTTTTTAATTGTCGATATAACATAAATAATTAATCCAGTCATTTTGGCTTAAGCACATATGAATTTTTTATTGTTGGAATGTCGATAGAAAATGAGATTATGATGGTATTTATTGATATGTTAATATGTAACAATAAATGTTACTTAATTTATCAATATCTGATTTTCTATGTACACATTTTTTATTTTTCTGTATATGTGTCATTTCTAAAAACAACCGCTTCTGTTCATGTTTCTGCCTCCCTAGATTTGAAGCTTGTGAAAAATTAAATGTGTGATTTAGATTAATGAAGTGTTCGGCTAATGTACAAGCTTGTGATTTGTTAGTTTTTACATCACTTTTGTGAGAAATAATTGTGCTGTTCGAGAAGTTTTTCCTATATAAACTTTATCACAGTCTGAGCAAGGTATTTGATACACTACTTTAGAACAACTATTAAATGTTAAAGTATCTTTAGTTTTAGTGTATAAATGTGCTATGGTTTTAACATTTCTGGTGGCAATTTTAATGTTTTATAATCCTTTATAGTCGGTCAGATAGCTCAGCGGGCTGTGCGGCTGCCTCTCATTCGCTTCACTGTCGAATGGTTCAGTGGATGTGGGATCGAGCCCCAGCTCGGTGTACAGAACACAAAAAGTCTAACGCAGCAGTTTAAAATTCTAGATGAATCTGCGGCTTAGACTAGGATATGCTGGGGTCTGATTGGCCTATGGTGGAGCAGTACGGCAAGAGATAAGGGCTTGCGGCTCGGTGATACTTCTCCATAGATCCCTACCGGTCGGGCGTTACGACTAAAAAACCGGATATATATATATATATATATATATATATATATATATAATCCTTTATATAATTTGATAAGTTTTGGTGTTAAGATGTTAAGACCACCATCTTATATATATATATATATATATATATATATATATATATTATATATATATATATACATATATATATATATATATATATATATATATATATATACATATATATATATATATATATATATATATATACATATATATATATTATATATATATATATATATAATATATATATATATATATATATATATATATAAGTTAAATAGTAAACTCTTAAATATTGTAAATATTGGGGAAATCTGCAAGAAAAACTCTAATGAGTATCAATTGTTTCGCCGAACGTTTTCGCCAAAGAGAATTAATTGGCAAACAATAAAAAATACCTCTTTGAATTTTGGGCAGGAGAAAATGATGAGTTTTCTACACTGAAAACCAGAGAGTTCCGTATACTATTGCCGTTTTCAACATCCTGCCTTTGCGAAACAAGATTTTTTGCGGTGGCTGCTTTAAAGACCAACTATAGATCGCAGCTAAATATAGAAAAAGAACTAAGAACGTCTATTTTTAATATTACACCCTGTTTCGATAAACTTATTATTAAACTTGTTCATAATTTAGTGTTCAGTGCTCTTTATAATTATACCTGTTATATCAGTGTTCATGCATATTTTATTTTTTATTTTGTAAAAATATTGTTTTGCTTTGATTTTAGTAAATAAGTTGATGCAGGTTGAGAATCACTGCTCTAAGGTTATTTGCTTTATCAAATAAAACAAAACGTCTCGTAAGTTAGAATATTTGAATGATACACTTTTGATATAATTTTTTAAAAATTTTGTAGCGTGTTCCTGACAAAGTTTAAAAAAATAAATAGTCGACGAAATATCGAATTAATAAAATAAATGTATTCCTAATTTAAGCCGCAGTAGTTGTAGATTGCTCAAAGCTTGTATTACTGCCTTGGGATATATATAATCGAAAGATTTTGAAATCGATGAAGGTAAATACTAACGGTATTTGATATTCTTTAGCTTTAATCAATATTTCTCGAAACGAATGAATATGATTCAGGGTAGTGAATGCACTTCTTTAGCCAGTTTGCTCTCTTGGCTCTGCAGCATCTAATTCATTCGTTAATCTGTTGTTGATGATCTTCGTGAATATCTTCCAGACGATTAGTAGTAGACTTATAGGTCTGTAGTTTTTGATATCCTCTTTACTACCCCTTTTATGAATAAGATTTATGTTTTCTGGATTCCTGACCTGGAAGTTAATCAGTATAAGAGAAAAATATCGGCTCTTAGGTAAATTGAATTTTAAGTTAAATACACCCGCTGAAAAAATTACGAGAGTGAGTTTATGAAGTTCCTGAGTAGAAGTAACATCAGAAACTCTGTAAGTCAGCTTATATTACATCAATTATTGGTAATAAATAAAAATATCCATTTGACAACATAAGAAGAACCATCGAATATTTCTAATACAAACAAGAATTTCTTATCTTTTTTGTTTTTGCACCGGCTTAAGTGCCTTATTATAGTTTGGATACAAAACCGCATTTAGATCTAATGACTAGTTTCAAAGTTTATTTAAATAGATGATATTAATTCCGAATTAGCTCAGGAAATGAGCTGTATTTCACCACCAACACTTAAAAAATCGTACTCATCAGTTACCAGTAATCTTAAATTTTTAACCAGAAAGCAAGCTATAGTATTTAGTTCATTAAAAAATGTAAAATTAAAAGATTATCTTGTATCACTAGGACCAGTTATTTCTTCAAAAGATATATTGTTCTGTTCTTGTATAGCTAACAACAGGATTTATATTTATGTATCTAAGGAAGAATTAGTTGACAAATTTATAAATGTTCATCAAGGAAAAATCATAATAAACAATCAAATAATACAAGAAGGAAGATTAATTACTCCTAGCGAACGACTAATATTATACAATGTATGTTCAACAATTCCACATAGTATTCTCAAATCAGAACGACAGGAACTAGGCTTTAAACTTATGTCTCCCCTATCATTCCTTAGAATTGGCACATCTCGTTCCTAATTTCAACACGTACAAGTTTTCGTAGACAGGTATATATTTCACCTTTAGTGGACCTAATACTTGATGAATCCTTGTTAATTTTTCATGACAATACAAACTATAGAACTTTTATGTCTGTAGACCAACACTCCTGTTATATTTGTAAAAAAATGACCATATCGCCTCAAACTGTCCCCAAAAAAACCATAACTCCAGTTAAATAATAAATAACACAGGGATTACAGCAGATACTTAAACCGACGTAACACAACAATCAGTACAAACATATTTAGAACCAAATTATTTGATACAAGACACTCAATCTAAACCAGCCATTCTCTAAGTGTGTTCCGCGGAACCCTAGGGTTCCGCGACATCCTTGTAGGGGTTCCGCAAGAATTTAGAAAAAATTCCAAACAACTCTCTCTGGTCGACCGTTCTGACGCGGTGTATCACGATTCACGAGGCGCAGCCGAACACATACATACACACATACATATATACAATTCATACACATACATACAATTCATACACATACATACACACATACATATATATACATACATATATACAATTCGACTCGTACAATTTTACTATGCCGTCACCGCCGATATCTACTTGTGAGTGCGAGTCCCTTTGATAAAAGCCGCCCCTGAGATTAACAATAATTGTAAACAAGCTCGCCGACTCGAGTATTTTTGAGAATGTTCGAGATCTGGCTAAGACTATAAAAGCGGCGATCGCGCCTCGGCGCCTCTACGCTTAGTTAGTTGACGATTAGTGTTCGGAGTGATAAGAACCTACCTGCTAGAAACAAACTGTTTATTGTTCTACTGCTGTATTCTGATTGTACATTTCTTCTTTTGACTAAACTCTTTTATGCAGTAACGATCGTGCGTTATTTTGACCGCACCATCCTGACATGTAACATTATTAATAAAGAAGAATGGAACGTTGGCTTAAAGGCGTTAAACGTGTTGCAACAACATCTTCTAACGAAGGCGAATGTTCAAAAGTAGTTCGCGCGGAGTATACAGCAATTACCGATCCAGACGATTATGCAACGACGTCAAGTTCCACGGTTTCAAAGGCGAAAAAAAGGAAGTATGATGAATCATATTATATCAGTTTCGGATTTGTTGATTCCAAAGGCTCACATCTCTGCATGTTATGTAGTAAAGACAAGAATAAAGAATTTTTTGTACGTAAAAAAGAACAGTTATTGGAAAGTCAAAAAACTATGATGCATGTAACCCAAACTTTCAATGAAAAGGCCACAGAGGCATCGTATTTAGTTAGCTATCGCATTGCACAAGCAGGTGAAGCGCACACTATCGCTGAGAATTTAATAAAACCATGTGTGTTAGACATAACAAAATGAATGCTCGATGAAAAATCTGCAAAGCATCTTTCTACTGTGCCGCTATCAAACGATACTGTTTCACGGCGAATTCATGATCTGGCAAGCTACGTCAAACAAGAACTAGTTACACGTCTACAAGAAACACGTTTCGTCTTGCAAATAGATGAGTCTACTGATGTCGCTGGTCTGGCTTTCTTGCTGGTTATCGTGAGATATCCATATGAAAGTTCTTTGGAAGAAGATATGCTTATGTGTTCACCGCTGCCCACAAAAACTACCGGAGAAGAAATGTTTATTAAAATAAATATATTTTTTGAGGAAAATAATCTCAGTTGGAACAATTGAATTGACATTTGTACAGATGGGGCCAAGGCAATGACGGGTAATACAGCAGGACTAGTGTCACGAATAAAAAATAAAGCGCCTAATTGTAGTTCCAGCCATTGTATCCTGCATAGACAAGCACTTGCGATGAAGCAAATTCCGTCAAATCTAAAATTAGTTATGGATGAAGCGGTAAAAATAATTAATTTTATCAAAACACGACCACTACAATCCTGATTATTCTCATCATTGTGTGAAGATTATGGCAGCCAACATAAAACACTGCTGCTCCATACAGAAGTGCGATGGCTGTCTTGGGGTAAAACTTTAATAAGGCTATTTGAACTTAGAGCCGAGTACAAATGTTTCTTTCAGATACTACTTTTAATTTGAAAGACCGTTTGTATGATAAAACTTGGTTGTTCCGACTGTCTTTTATAGGGGATATCTTTCAAAAACTGAACGAATTAAATGTATCATTGCAAGGTAAACATACAACAGTGTTCCAGGCCTGTAACAAAATAACTGCCTTCAAAAGAAAATTAGATTTTTGGATTATTTGCGTTGGAAAGAGAGAAATCGAAAGCTTTACCTCACTCAGTGAGTTTGTTAGTGATAACGATTCAGAAATGTTTTAAGATGATGTATTTGAGGAATTGGTCAAATATCTCACTTCGATGCGCGCATCTTTTGAGAAGTATTTTCCCGAAGAACAAAATACAAAAATGAAACTGAATTCATGGATTCATAATCCTTTTTTACCCAACTTACAAAAGCCCGAAAGTATGCCAAACGAGATATATGAATCTCTTTTAGAAATGTCATCAGACACAAGTTTGGAGGCACTGTTCAAAACAACGCCTCTCAACGATTTTTGGTGCAGAATTCGTGATGAATATCCAATGCTTGCCAAAATGGCACTGAATATTCTTCTCCCAACAACATATTTGTGCGAAACAGGATTCTCAACCTATGCAGCTACGAAAACAAAATACCGCAATAGACTGGACGCCGAACCTGATATGAGACTTCAACTGTCCTCTATCAAACCTGATATCAACCAATTGATGAAAAATAAAAAACAGTTTCATACCTACCATTAGTTAGATTTTTTTCTTTTTTAATAATTTCTATTATTATACTTGTTATGTAAGTAAGTAATAACTAACTGTTACATTGTACTTTTATTATGCTTATTAATAAAGAATACACTTTTAAAAACTATTGTTTTATTATAGGGTTCCGCAAAGTATTTCGCTTTCCAAAAGGGTTTCGTCACCAAAAAAGATTGAGAACCGCTGATCTAAACAATACAAAAATAAAGATGTACATGTAAATAAACCAAGGCCAAAAAACGATAACTTGCTTACAAATGACGATATAAACGTTAATAAAATATAATTAGAAAATAATGAATTATTGATCACTTTACCGAGTAGCACAGAACCTACACTGCAAACACAGAGCCAAAGAGCTTTCTAAGAAACAGTTACACCACCTAAAACTACTAAATACTTTACAATGCTTGCTAAGTATTGCTTGCTATGCTATGCTTGCTAATGTTGCAAATTGATGCAACCAACAAAAGTATTTTTTAAAGATGACACAAACGAAAGTGTACTTATTGACCAAGAAACGATACATTTTTTTTAAAGTCGTATCGTTCACTTGACCCATTAAGTGTTGCTCAAATTTTTACAAAATATATTGAGGGGTTACTAAAATTATTAGACAACATCTACCCTCTATTCACTGAAAAAATAATAAAAACAAGTTACACAAAGGATAAACTCAATTATCCAAATTGCTGGATACAATTTTCTCCTCTGAATTAGAGAGAGATCAAGTACAAGAAAGAAAATTAATATAGAACAAAAATGTTAATTTGTCAGTGGAACATAAACGGTTCTTGTACAAAACTAGAAATATTTAAATTATTAATTACTAAACAGTAGCCTTCAACAATTTGTCTCCAAGAAACGAATTGTACTGACCAAAAATTAGCAAACTTAAAGGCATTTGCGGGTTATCATAAAAACAGACGCGATTTTAAAGAAGCCAGTGGAAGGGTTTCTATTTATGTTAATAACTCATTGGAATCTAAACAAATACCTTTAAAGACCAACCTTAAAGCAGTAGCAGTAACCAAAAAAACTCCAAAAAATATTAACATCTGTAACATTAATTTTCCACCGAATACTGATATAAGTATAAAAGAGATAACTCATATTTTAGAACAAATTCCGTCGCCTAGGATTATAGTAGGATATCTAAATGGACACAATTAACCTTGAGTATCTAATAGATATAACAAAATAGGACACAATAATACAAACGGTCAATAATAACACCAATATTACCCTGCTTAACGATGGATCTCCAACAAGAGTTAAATTTTTAACTGGAAACACTAGTTGTATTGACTTATCTCTTAAAGATCCTTCTTTAGTACAAAACATAACCTGGCAAGCTAGTACACAATTGTATGGAAGCGATAATTTTCGCATAGTGATACATTTTGAAAACAGACAAAAAATTTAAACATACACTAAATGGAATACAAAAATAGAGGATTGATCACCCTTTACACAATTTGTGGAGAATGAATGAATGATTTTTCAGATCCCCACATGACAGTATAAACGATTTATTAAATAAATTTTTCTCCGTCATACTTTCCGCAGCAGATCATATCATTGGAAAAAATAAAATGGTAAGAAATCGTATTGGGGTACCATGGTGAATGAATTACTGTCAGGATGCTATAAAGAAGACTCACAGAGCATTCAATAAATACAAAAAACAAAAAATACAAGAAATTCTTCTGAAATTTAAAAAGTTAAGGGCTATTAGTAGAAAAGTGGTAAAAGAAGCAAAAAAGCAATCGTGATAAATTTTTTATTAACAATAAACATCAATAAGATTTTTAGAATATAATAACAACTTTTATACATCTAGATCTGGAATAGCCAATATATTAGCTTTATCCTACGAGTCATATTCAAGTAACGAAAACTTTTCTCAAGAGTTTTTATAATTTAAAACCAAAGAAGACTTACAAGAATTTAATTATGATAAAAGCGATAACCTACCAATAAATGCACCAATACTAGAGTAGAGGAAAAGTTGACTGAATCTATAAATTCTATTAAAAATTCCAGTTCTGGTCCATATGATATTTCTATCATTTTCCTTAAAAATTTGCCTAAAACTGTATTTTTTTATTTACTAAAAATATGTAACAAAATATGGCTTAAAGGGGTATTTCCACGTACTTGGAATAATGTTTATACAATACCTATCCTTAAATCTGGTAAACCACATGTGGACCCAAACTCCTACCGTCCAGTATCATTAAGATGTGCAATGAATAAAGTGCTCGAAAAATTAATTAACCAACGTCTTATTTAGATACTCGAGCAAAAATCTGTTTATCTAACAAATAAAGTGAATATCTACTAAAAATCCAGGATGTGATCAAGATATCCTATTGACAGTATATAAAAGCCTTATTAGATCTAAAGTCGATTACGGTTTAATAGTGTAGGGGTGTACCAGTCAATCACTTTTGAAAGCGTTGCAAACAATCCAAAATGTGCTGTATGAATAGCCTTGGGAGCTTGTTTACAGTAAGATTGATTAATACCAGAAATACCAACATATTTATACTGGTAAATACTGATTTATACTGATGCCTTAAAATCAAAAAAGGAGTGGGATGTGCCTTCATACACAAAGACTACACTTCTTTATAAAAAATCTCAAATTTTAGCACAGTATATATAGGAGAATTATTCGCAATCTACTAAGCCTTAGAATACGCACTAAACGTCAACTTAAACAGATGCCTAATAATAACATATTCCTTAAGTTTTCCTAAGTAGCTTAGGTACCATTTACCCAAACTTATCCATTGTTGCGACTAATAAAGAACAATTTGTACCAACTTCAGCTAAAGAATGCGATTGTTAAATTTATGTGGATTCCGTCACATATAGACATACAAGGTAATAAAAGAGTAGACGCTGTCGCCAAATCTTCAGTCAACAATGAAGTTGATAGAACTTACCTATAAAAAAGACTTTCATTACCGGAATAACTCGACATTGAAAGAACGGTGGCTGGAAGAATGAAATCAATCTCCACAAAAACTACGAAACATAAAAACAACTGTAACAAGGTGAAAGAATATAAACAAATTAGAATAAACAGACTGAGATTAGGACATATACGCTTAACACTAGATTTTAATTGTTTTCTCTTACCAGCAAAAAAACAATCCTCTCCGATACCTATACAAACATTTAATCCTCATGTATGTATATGTAACGTTATGTATATGTAACGTAAAGAACTAAATATACCAGACTTATTACAAATATAAACAGAAATATTCTCTTACAAAGTTACCAATTCCAAAAGAGTTAATTCGGTCATATAACTGGAAAAACAGTAGGAATGGAAGTAAATTTGAAGTCATAAGATCAGAAGTCAGATCCTCTTTACGGTGATTTAATTAAATTAAAAAGTTTCCAAGTCACTTTTTTCCAGAAGCATCTCACAAAACTCAAAAAAGAGTTAAATGGTGAATCATAGTAAATCGCAGAACCACAGTAAATCCATATTCTTGCATAGGATAACGTACTGAGGAGGAAAAAGGCTCTTTTAACACATTAAAACTTTGATAACATTTGATCTTCTCACACCTCTCTGTTATGCGATTTCTGAGTTGGTAAAGATTACGACTGTCATTCTGTGAATTTTAGGATTAAAACATGAAATGTTTTTTAACTGTGTCTTTATTAGAATGCTCTAGTAAGATTTAATTGGTCGATGTTGGGAACGTCTATCTATAATCTAAATAAACATCACAAAAATCAAACCTTATCGTAGAAAAACCATATCAAGTATATCTTTAATTACATTTAACTGGGAATAAGCCACAATTAAAGATAAAAATACGTTTATTGACGTTTCAATTTCCACTCCGGAAATCTTTCTCAAAATAAAAACAGTAAATTAAACAAATTTTCTCGTTTGTTACATAGTGAAAAATTCTTCTAATAATTTAATTTTATCTGACTCATTTATATTGACAATTCAGACATACATTATGCATTTTAAAGTAGACGACTTTAAAATGATATTGCCAATATTGTTGAGTTTCGCTCCTGGGACGACTTTACTTATAAGATAGTTCATTCGATTACATGAAAACAACTTTAACTTGAGAATATATTAATATTATTCTTGGAGGAGAAACATCTGTTTTATTAAAAAATAATTATCCTTTATCGTTTATAAATAAGGAATTTTCAACAATCGATCGAATAGAACAGAACAACTTAGAACGAGATCCTACAGCATACACAAGAAATAATATGAGAAAAATAACAATACCGTACATTAAAGGATTATCAGAAAAACTTAAAAGGATAGGAAAAAAATTCAACATTTCAACAACATTCAAAACAACAAACACGTTGAGATCTATTTTGTCCAAAACCAAACCTAACAATGAACAAGAAAGGACAAAGAATTGCATTTATAAAATACCTTGTGAATGCGATCAGTTTTATTTAGGTGAATCATCAAGGCCATTAAATATTAGAATAAGTGAACATCAATATTATATTAAAAATAGAGAATTTGATAGATCTCAAATATGTAAACACGCATGAGATAATGAACATAGGGTTTAATGGAATAATTCAAATGTAGTCCTAAAAGAAACGGATGGTAAAAAAAGAAAAAAAATCAAAGAAGCAGCTCTAATTATGCTAAATGAGGCCAATTGTGTCGCAAATTCCTCGGCAGAATGCAGTAGGATCTGGTTACCAATATTGAAAGAGAAAGTTATTAATAAGAAAATACCAGTATTAGTAAGTCAGTAACATATAGAGGATACATCATTTATGTTTTTTTAAATAATGTAACATATAAAATCAGAATTTTGATGTTTGTTGAAGGTAAACTAAATTCACGAACAAATACTTACAATGTCGGGATAGTATTATCAGGTTTTTTTCCTGGTTTTTCCCTCATAATTTACTATGGAATCACTAACAGGAGAATTTTACTGTCATGTCATGTGTTTGTCTTTTTAAAGACGAATTTCATGCTATGATTTTTTTCTGACAGATATTCTCAAGCTAAAGTTGATTTCATGTAATTGTATGAACTATCTTATAAGTAAAGTCGTCCCAGGAGCGCAACTGAACAATATTGGCAATATCATTTTAAAGACGTCTATCTTAAAATGCATAATGTATGTCTGACTTGTCAATATAAATGAGTCAGACAAAAATTAAATTAGAAGAATTTTTCACTATGTAACAAAAAACAAAATTTGTTTAATTTACTGTTTGTATTTTAAGAACGATTTCCGAAGTGGAAATTTAAACGTCAATAAACGTATTTTTATCTTTAATTGTGGCTTATTCCCAGTTAAATAGTAATTCATTTACAATGCCACAAGAAAATAGCTTTAGAACAATATTAAGGATACCTTTATTATTCAGCTTATGTCCTAACTTTTAAGAAAATATTACTAGTCTCTTATACGTCACTGGAACTAAGTTCAACTAAAATTCATTGAAAATTGGCATGTATCAAAAAAACAAATGTGTTTGTTGGGCTACTGCTAAGGTAATATTTTGAATTATGATGTCGAATAACCTTATTATTTTAAACTGTTTGTTTAAGAGATTATCAGAAAACTGCATATAATTTGCAAAATATTTAGTCAAATACTAACTCTCAATATTGGAATTGAATATTGTCTCTCGCTACCTATTGTTAGCTTTGTAATGTATGGAAGTACTATTTGATAATTTCTGCATTTTGCCATGTTGAATTAGCTAAAATTTGATGAACAACTAATTTTCCCAAATTGCGTTAATTAAACTTCAATATATAAACTTCAATGTATGCCTCTCTTTAATTAGGTTGTTTGTAGATGGCTCGATATTTTAAACGAAGTGGTATAAATATAGTGTCATAAAAAAAAATTAAAGTAAAAGCATTTCTGAAAATAAAAGGTTTGATATTGTATTAGTTTACTTGAAATAATATATTATATACCTACATTAATAAATGTTCAGTACGCACAGTACTATTGAATCATAGTTACTTTTTGCTCACACAATTGAACAAATAATACCTTTTTCAAGCACAATGGCATTACAAAGTTTTATGCTTGTTTTACATTCAAACCTCAAACACCAAATTGTCTGTCTATGAAAGTGGCATTTTCCTTACAGAAAACGCCACTTAGGACTTTCTTCGCCTGTTTTAAGGTCAAAGCCGAATTTGATATCGAAAGAAAACAAGATAGGGTTTTTCCGATGGGAATTTTCTTAGCAGGAGAAAATATTTGGCATTTTCCGACAATGTTTGTTTGTCTTTGATACGAAAAGAAAGGAGAAAGTGATTGTTTGATAAATTGGAACGACGTATGCCTAAATAAATTCGTTTTATAAGCTGGAAGGTCTAAATATATTAGTAAATAATTGGTATTTAATGTATGAAAATAAGAAATACTGTGTGTTGCATATGTATGAATACATGCATTTAGTAAATCTAGTTTTTTTGAATTAAAAGTTCTATTTGTGTTAGGAATAAACCGCAATTTAACTTAATTAAGTTTGGTTGGCGTTTTGATTTCCACTTTAAAAATTAATATTGTTCTGAAGCTATCCGTTCCAAAGTTAGACATAATAAGCTCAGTGGAAAAAATATCTCACTGCTTACCAACCCACGAAAAGGAAGAATACAGAGTGTTATGTAAACTTAAATTAAAAAAATCTACTAAAATTGAACACAACATAAGCAAAGAGGAACTAAAGGCCATAAGAACTTTAAAAAAAGACGACTCCATAATCATCCTACAAGCAGAAAATGGGAATACAACTATGATAATGGATAAAATTCAATACGAAAATAAAATTAAAGATCTATTAATAAACGGACCTTATACAAAATTAACAAAAGATCCAACAAAACCTTTGAAGAACAAAATATGTAGAACTTTATTCAAGTTTAAAGATGTTTTAACAAGTTATAAGAGAGGATTAATTACACCTGATTACAGTAAGACTCCTCATTTTTATGGAGTACCGAAAATTCATAAAACGATTATACCACTTAGACCCATTTGTAGTACCATAAATTCTCCTTGTAGTGAACTATCAAAATTTTTATTAAATATTTTAAAACCATTTACAAATAAAAATGACACATTCATAAAAAATACATAACATTTTTTAAATAAATTATCAAATATTGAATTTAATTCAAATAATACGTTGGTAAGTTTTGACATAAATAGTTTATTTACGAATGTGTCATTAAATAAGACTTTAAGTATAGTCAGGACAAAGTTGGAGCGTGATGATTCATTGGCAACTAGAACAAGACTATACATATCGGTTATAATGGAGTTATTAACATTATGTTCTGATAATACATATTTTCAACTAAATAATAAATTCTATAAACAAAATTTTGGTCTAGCAATGGGCTCTAGTTTATCTCCATTCTTAGCCGATATATTTATGAAAGATTTTGAAACAAATATTATTTCTAAACAAAATTTCAAACCCACAGTATGGTGGAGGTATGTAGATGATGTATTCTCAATATGGCCTTATGGATCAGAGTTGTTGGACACATTCCTAAATGATATAAACGATAAAGAAGAGACAATAACATTTACCATAGAAAAGAAATATAATAACACGCTACCTTTCCTGGATGTTTTAATCTCTAAGAACGATACTGGATATGAGACTCAGGTGTATAGAAAACCAACACACACCGATGGATATTTAAATTTTAAATCAAATCACAATATTTATGTAAAAAAGGGAATAATTAAATCCTTATACGATAGAGCCAAAATTACTTGTTCTAACGAAAATAAGTTCTTGGATGAGAAACATTTGTTAACATCTGTTTTATTAAAAAATGATTATCCTTTATCGTTTATAAATAAGGAATTTTAAACAATCGATTGAATAGAACAGAACAACTTAAAACAAGATCCTACAGCATACTCAAGGAATAATATGAGGAAAATAACAATACCGTACATAAAAGGACTATCAGAAAAACTTAAACGGATAGGAAATAAATTCAACATTTCAACAACATTCAAAACAACAAACACGTTGAGATCTACTTTGTCCAAAACCAAACCTAACAATGAACAAGAAAGGACAATGAATTGCATTTATAAAATACCTTGTGAATGCGATCAGTTTTATTTAGGTGAATCATCAAGGCCATTAAATGCAAAAATAAGTGAACATCAATCTTATGTTAAAAATAGAGAATTTGATAGATCTCAAATATGTAAACACGCATGGGATAATGAACATAGGGTTCAATGGAATAATTCAAATGTAGTCCTAAAAGGAACGGATGGTAAAAAAATGAAAAATCAAAGAAGCGGCTCTAATTATGCTAAATGTGGCCAATTGTGTCGCAAATTCCTCGGCAGAATGTAGTAGGTTAGTAGTATCTGGTTACCAATATTGAAAGAGAAAGTTATTAATAAGAAAATATCAGTATTAGTAAGTCAGTAACATATAGAGTATACATCATTTATGTTTTTTTAAATAACGTAACATATAAAATCAGAATTTTGATGTTTGTTGAAGGTAAACTAAATTCACGAACAAATACTTACAATGTCGGGATAGCAGTATGAGGTTTTTTTCCTGGTTTTTCCCTTAGGAATTTTACTGTCATCATCTCATGTGTTTGTCTTTTTAAAGACGAATTGCATGCTATGATTTTTTTCTAACGGATATTCTCAAGTTAATGTTGATTTCATGTAATCGAATGAACTATCTTGTAAGTAAAGTCGTCCCAGGAGCGCCAATCAACAATATTGGCAATATCATTTTAAAGTCGTCTACTTTAAAATACATAATGTATGTCTGAATTGTCAATATAAATGAGTCAGATAAAATTAAATTATTAGAAGAGTTTTTCACTATGTAACAAAAAACAAAGTTTGTTTAATTTACTGTTTGTATTTTGAGAACGATTTCCGAAGTGGAAATTGAAACGTCAATAAACGTATTTTTATCTTTAATTGTGGCTTATTCCCAGTTAAATAGTAATTAATTTTCTTTAAAAATTGTTCTTAAAATACAAAACGATAATAAATAAACAAAAATTATCTTTGTTGTGTGGTAAATATCCTTATAGTTTAATTTTATCATTCATATCAACAATTTAGACATGTATTACAATATATCATTTTTTAAATTAAAAACGTTGCACGTCACAATTTATATAAAGGGACGTCAATTACATTTAAAATTTCGAGAAGGTCAACCTTAGAGTTCAAATTTTTCCACACAGCTAATAATAATAATTGGGGTGTTAGTATGAGAGCAACTGAAGTCGACGTAAAGTATTTCTTGCATTTATACTTTACGTCGACTTCAGTTGCTCTCAAACTAACAAACTAATAGTATAGTCGACGTAAAGTATTTCTTGCATTTATACTTTACGTCGACTTCAGTTGCTCTCAAACTAACAAACTAATTTTGTTCTGAAGCTATTTTCTTGTGGCATTTTAAATTAATTATCATTTAACTGGGAATAAGCCACAATTAAAGATAAAAATACGTTAATTGACGTTTCAATTTCCACTTCGGAAATCGTTCTCAAAATACAAACAGTAAATTAAACAAATTTTGTTTTTTGTTACATAGTGAAAAATTCTTCTAATAATTAAATTTCATCTGACTCATTTATATTGACAATTCAGACACACATTATGCATTTTAAAGTAGACGACTTTACAATGATATTGCCAATATTGTTGAGTTGTGCCCCTGGGACGACTTTACTTATAAGATATTTCATTCGATTTCATGAAATCAACTTTAACTTGAGAATATCTGTCAGAAAAAAAATCATAACATGTAATTAGTCTTTAAAAACGTTATACCCAATATTTAACTTGTTTTTACCAAGCGACGCTAGATCTTGCAGCAGATTCTGCTTGCGTATCATTAGTTATCCCACTAATAAAAATGCTAAATGGTAAAGCTTCTGCAAAAGAGCAGGACTCTGAGGAGAAAAGTTTATTAAATCTACGACTTCGTGAATTATTAATTAAAAGATTTGCTAATATTTCAAATTTGCCAGAATTGTCAATTGCGACTATTCTAGATCCTTGCTTTCAATCAAAATATTTGACAGACGAGGAAGTAATTACATGTAAAGCAAATATTTTAAAATTGTTACGTAAATGTGATAGCTCTAACTTTAGTTATACAAATACAGTTCCTACGGCTATCGCTTCAACATCATCATCTACAACTACACATGTAGTATATCTAGAAAACAATAGTCTTTTGAGTTCACAGGATATTTTTGTCTCAGCCGTTCTGGATACAACACAAGAAATTCATAATGACAACGATCCCAATGCAGATTACCTAGATTCGTATTTACGAGAGGCTTTGATTTTAAGAAGTACCGACATATTTCAATATTGGGAATCAAGTCCCTATATTTCTTTAAAAACTGCAGCAAAAAATTTCTATCGGCACCACCAACGAGTGTACCTAGTGAGCAGTTATTCAGCTCTGCTGGGCTACTATACGCTGACAGAAGAACTAATTTGTTAGGAGAAAACGCTGACAAGCTTCTTTTTCTTACGTATAATATTAGAATATTTGATTTCTAATATTAGCTACCAGATCCAGTAATCAGCAATACTCACTTGAATTAATTGTTTTAATGTTATTTATTTTTATTATCGCTTCTATTACCAAATAATGTATAAATGTTTGACTTTTTATCTTATAATTTTATATTTTTGTTTATCCCTTATCACTTATGCGTGATAAGGGATATATATACTTATATAAAAATATAATGCACATTATTAAATTAATAATATATAATAGGTATATTTTTAGTCACCTTTGGCTTCGGCCGAACTTCGGCTTCGGCCAAAAAAATCACATTCGGTCGGTCTCTAACTATCGTCGTGTGACCTCACTGCGCAGCTGCTGCCGCACAGTGAGGTCGCAGCAGAGGAGTTGTAGATACTGCATATTTGCATAAACCTAATGATTAACATTGCAGATGCCAAAACACAGCAACTGGTATGTACTGTGTTTGGAAACGAAAACAACTTACAGTGGTTTGACATGGGAAAATGGCACTAGCAGTGTAGATACTGTGTTTTGAGTAAACAATATCTTTAAAATCAGTCAAGATAATACTGCATATGTCGGCTCTAAAAACTCTAAAAATTCGCAATAACACAAAATGTACATACATGCAAAAGACGCAGTTTCAAATTTTATTTCATTTACTGTGTTTTGGCATGGAGCAGCCGCAATGATTCGTTATAATAATAAACCTTTTGTTCATGCCTTCACCATTTTTTTTATTTATATTCATTTTAACACTTTTCGAAATAAATCGATAAATAAAAATGGTATTTCATAATCCCCGACTTTCCTATATCAGGTATATACGTTGTTCGAGCTGAGCTCTAGTTATCTGATATCATATGAAATATATCCTCCCCTCTAATTAAATTAAACGATGTAAAAAACAGACTTGTTTTTACATGTATAAATTTTGCTTATGCGAAATAAATCTTCAGCAACGCAATCCTTCGAAGGTATTGCTCCATATGTTAACCACACCCTAATAGATTCGTATGAAACCGAGCTCATAAAACAGCGAACTTTTTGGATAATTGATGCATTCTGCCACCTACGCTCCTTTTCATCCATTTTTTAAATCTCCCGAAAGCGGTTACAAAGAGAACGCAGAAAGAACGTATCTGTGCAAATCGAGAAAATTTGAATGATACGTGGGTAAACGGCACGGCAGTACAGACATGTGTTATGTTTGCGTGAAAAATGAGTCACGAGGAAAATATTTTTTGGTCCTAGCTGATGTTTTGATAAGTTAAGGCGTGCCGAAAATTTAAATAAGTACTTCCACAGAATTTAATTTCATCAAGCTCTGCTACTCAAACTCTATTAAATTGAGTTTAATAAATTTTGAATGATAAATTACTGAGATTATTATATTTTTTTAATGTGCGTCTAAAGGTATTTTGCTTATGACACCCCGCCGTGCTTTAATTTAAAAACATCTTTTGACAGAGATTAAATATACAGGGTAAATTATTAAGAACTGTACATACTGCTACCTCGCACAACGATTCCTATAAGGACTATCCAATTATATACCTGTTACTCCTTTGCCATGCATGTATTCAAATTTAATACCGGTACCAAAGCTGGTCTCAATAACTGCTTTTTTTAAACGAATTTTTATTGTTGGAACAACACGTATGCAAAATCATAGCACAGATAAAAATACATTATTGTACTGTTAATTATAATATTTTAATAACCTGTTTATGTATTTTAATAATTGAAGGGTTGGCTGCAATAACCAGGGAGCTGCATATTTTAAAATTTGTGGGAAATCGAAAAAAACCTCCTAAAAATTTAGAATTAGTTTATTTTTGATTAGTTTTTTTACTGTGTGTAATTTACGGCATGTAAGTAGTATTTTTTCGCTATTTACTAATTTATTTCAATTAATTAGATTATTTTGTGCCATCTGATTTTACTTTATTTGCTTTAATCAATTTGATTCATATTAATAATCACAGACATATAATATTGGCATAATTGCTCTATATCTTTATTAGACAGTGTGGGTTTTTGTAATTTCAGCATTTATTAACCATGTACCTAAGACCTGAAGATACATAGCAAATTGTGGTATGCGAAACCGGTAGTTGGTGGTAAGATCCATTCGCTTAGATCTGGCATATTTTTATAGTTTCATAGTCGGAAACCTACAACAGAAAAATTCCTACTTCTAATGGTTAATAGCTCAAATATACTACTATTGCAGACTACTTTCTTTAAAAAAATATTGATTATTCTAAATAGTGGAAGTGTATACTAAACCCATAAAATTGTCTCAGTATATTTAAAATGTAATTTGAGTTGTTACAATTTAACATATTATTGTAGTAAATATTTGTATTATTTGCATTGTTTATTTTATTTAATATAGTTCTATTGTTTTAATATTTTTGTTTAATTCTTTTATTAGTTCTCTTGTAACGAGAACGTTACTATAACATTCCGTAAACATTTTTTAAATAAATTTAAAATCTCAATCCTCTTAATGATTTTCTGAATCTTAAAAATTTAAGTTGGTATGAAACAGCGACACCAAGCGTCCAAGTTTGAAATCATAGTTTAGCTGGCTCAAATTGAGTATCCGAATCGCACTTCTGTTTGAACTTTGGTAGCAGAAACTTGAGTCCAAGGTAGGGGCCACGTGGCGTGGTTTTTGGAATTTAAGAGTTTTTTTTAAAGAAGTAATAAGTTTTAGTTTGGGGTTTTTTGTTTGGAGTGTCCTGTTTGGTTTATAGCCACTGTGAGCCGTAAGTATCCAAGTTATAAATAAAACGAAAATAAAAAAAAGTCATCAGCCATTTTGAGATCCTGTATTGTCACGTTTCAATTCGATATACTTATCTGAACTTTTTTCCATCCGTCATTAAGAAATATTCAACATCTAAATAGATAGTGTTAATTGATTTAAAATCATATGTATTTTAATTTTATTTCCCGGCCGTAAAACATAATTATCTATCGGTAAAATTGCTATTAAGAGTATCGTTAAAATATTCTGTCTTATATCGCTCTTTATATTATAAAATATGTTCGTATCATATGCTTTTCATTAAAATTGTCGATATAATTAATCCATTTAAATTGTCAAACCATACGACGGTCAAATTATCTATAAATCCATTAAGTTTTTTTTTGCTCTCACAATTCATAAGTAACATTTATAAAACCTTTCAAGGTTCATAAACCTTGTTTTTTTTTCCTCCTCTGTAAAGTATAAGAAAAAACTCTAAAAGAAATGTTTTTTAGCCTACCTTTGGGATTCAAACAGAAGTCGGGGGAAGAATTTGCTTTTGTTTTTTTTTGAATAATTTGAATAAGAAGTACCGATTAAGTTGAAACCTAGTCCGGTTATACCTGGTTCCAGGCCTGTTTTTTTTCCTTGCCGTAGCTGCTCTCCAGAGGTCCAGATCTGACCTTCCGATTACGAAAATCTTAGGAAGCCAGCGGGAATTATCTCCCTTAAAATATAGTAAATCTGGATTAAGTTTATTTCTTAGATTTATTTTTTTTACCTATGATATTTTTTGTATAATTTTTTTTGTATATTTAACTTCTAGTATTTCATATAATAATAAGAGTCGTCATTTTTTTAATAATTTATTGAATAATATTTAAATACAAATTGTCAACTACAGGTAGAGGTTTTTAAGTCCTCCCTTCTAACTCACTTGTATGGTTTCTTGTGTACACATTTAATCAGAGAGTTATTTTTTTTTAGATTTTATTATCAATATATATTTAAACGTTTGGACACTTATCTCATCAAGATAGTGTCCTTATTACTTGGTACTGTTATCTTCAATAAAGCCAGAATACAGAGTTGCATCTCTGAGGCAAATAAATTACCTTTTTAGGTCAGTTATTACCATTTTTTTTCCATATTTTATTATTTGTAAATTTAGATCATCCAGGATCAGTTGTATAACCCGGGCATTTATTTTTTGTATATAACTAGATTAGCTGTACATAATTGGTGGTGGGTATATTAAATTTAGATTGTATATATTTGGCTAGGGATTAAAGTTTTGGTGAAAACTAAATATTTCAATTCATACCTATATCCTTTCTTTATTTTAGCAAACAGCTTTACAAGATACCTTGGAAAGTTTATGTAAATACTTTCCTGGCGCCCACTCACATTTTGGAGCAACTTCTATAATCATTTTTATTTATCTTATTTATATACCTACAGTTTTTTTTACTAACTTGTCATTCATTTTCTAATTCTACGGTCTCTGTAGGGCATGCAAGTTGGCCGAATTCTCCTTTGAGTGTCAAGTAGTCACTCTCCGGCACCTTCTGCTAGCCAGCTTAAATTATATGTTATCATTTCCATTATCCTACACGTTTTGTTACATTGGCGTGCCACAGCACAAAGCATTTTTGTTACATTGGCGCCCAACGTGGGGCCTATTTTCAGTTAAGACCGTAACTTATAGTTATTTTCTTTTCATTGCATAACATTCCTTATTATTTTTTATTCTTTCTTGTTGCTCTTTACAACTTATTTATTAATTTTTCTTTCTTTATTTAATTTACTATTTTAAGGTATACTTGTATTGCTATAGTTACATTTACATTTAAACCCTCACCTATTTTGATATCATTGTGTACATTTGACTAGTTATTTACTATTTTTGTGTTATAAAAAATTTAATAATTTAGACATTGCTATCTTTATATATATTAGCCAATCTTGGTGTATTCTTTGTATTTAATTGTTGGTTGACCATATAATTGTTGAAATCATTGTATGTTATTTTAGGGATCCAGCTTTAAATATTTCGTTTAACTTTACCTTTTTTTAAATACTTATACATATATATATATATATATATATATATATATATATATATATATATATATATATATTTTTTTTTGAATAACTTTAGTTCTTTGATTGATTTTGTGGTGTGTTGGTACATATTCATATTTATTTATATTTTTTTTTTTTTCGGAAACTTTATATTATTCTTCGATTGATTTTGTGGAGTGTTAGTACATTATTTCCTTTGTCTATTCTATCTATTCATCAGCTATTTTTTATTTTCACAATGTCTACATTCAAGGTAGAACATTTGTTAGTGATGAAATTGGATTATGAGTTAAGGATTAGGGACATCAATATTGATGAGTCTTCCAATGTTGATCTGAAACGCAAAATATTGCGTGGAGCTTTAAGGCAGGAAGAAGGAAACAGGAGTTTCCGACAGATTTCCGCCTCAAATATTCCTTTTAAGGTCCAACAACAGGAGATTGAAGAGACTGTGGATGATTTGGCGAAAAGGATAGCCGATTTTAGAGGGACTGTCCAAGATAGCCTATATTCCAGGCTAATATCACGCCTAGCTCACATCTCAGGTCGTGTTCATTTATTATCTGTTTTAGATGAGGCACAACAAATCTTCCAACGCTCTGTTTCTGTCCGAATCTTAAGTCTAGAGGGCGAACTTGATTCTCGAGTGAGTCCAATAGCAACATCAACTCCAATCTCTTCTGTTCAAGCAGCAAATGCATTTCTGCAACCCAAACCTGTTCAGGTTCATAAATGGGGCATTACATTTTCTGGTGAAGGTCATTACGACCAGGTTATTTCCTTTTTAGATCGAGTGGAATGTCTTCGTGTATCGAGAGGAGTGAGTGAAGATGATCTTTTTGCAGCTTCTGCTGAATTGTTTACAGGTGCGGCTTTTACGTGGTTTAGAAACAATCGCAATAATTTTTCTTATTTGTCTGATTTGGCTCAGAAACTTAAGTCTGATTTTCTACCATATTCTTTTCAAGATGACCTTCTAGACCAAATCAAAAATCGTAAACAGAAGCCAGACGAGTCTGTTACGATGTTCATTAATACTATTTTAGGTATGTGTAGTCGCCTTGAAACACCTCTGACAGATTCTGCAAAAATTAAGATCATCCTTAAATGTCTATTGCCATTCTATCATCAGCAGTTGGCCCTTGTAGAGATCACTAGTATAGCTGATATTACGGAGAAGTGTAAACGTTTAGAAGAAACTTTATCTTGGTCTTCTCACCTTCCTTCCACTTCTCGACCCTCTTCTTTTAACTCTTCACATCACCTAGATACTTCCAAACACCGTTCTTGGCAATCCAAAGGCTATGAACGTAATATTACCACATTAAGTGCTGTAGTTTGTTGGAATTGTCGTGAGTCTGGTCATACTTTTTATGACTGCGGTATCCCTCGTACCCGTATTTTCTGCCATGGTTGTGGTAAAGAAAACACTCTCAAACGCAATTGTTTTAAGTGTTCGGGAAACGAACGATCGGAGGTCCGTCCCCTGAGCGTTTCTCCGTCCACACCCCTATCAGGGAGCCAAACCGATCCATCAAACAAAGCAACTGTTCCAACCACGTCCAACCATTCAAACCCATCTTCCAGTCGCAAAGGAAAAGGGGTTTCCACGAAAAAACCAACACACACCACACAGGATCAGTCAAGAAAGTAACTTCTTAATCTAAAACATTTGGTTCGCATATATTTTCTTCCCCAAATTTTAGTGTTAAACATGATAGTAGTAGTGTAGTAGTACCAGTATGTATACCAGAGTCTGCCACACGTCAGGAGGATTCTTTTATTTCTGATTCTTCTTGTTTGCCTAATACATCCTCTGATTGTGTAGGTAGAGATAATGAGTTTAGTTTGGTACCATTTAAAATTTTTGACCAATCAGCTAATGCTTGTTTTGATTTGAATTCATTATTAGTGAAGAAACATAATGATAATAGACCTTATCTTCCTATTAAGATTTTAGGACAATCTTATTTAGCTCTTTTAGATAGTGGCTCAAACATTTCTGTAATAGGTTCACATTCATTAGCTTTACTGAAAAATGCTGAGATTTCTATTATGCCCATTTCTTCTCTGCAAGTATCTACTGCAGATGGTACAGTTCAGTCTATTACAGGCAAATTTGAAACTGAAATCACGGTAGCAGATTTATGTAAGCAAATTACATTCTATATTATTCCCTCAGTTCAGAATTCTATAATTTTAGGTATGGATTTCTTAAATGTTTTAATAGCACTCTAAATTGTTCTAACTTTTCTTTTTCTATTTCCCAATTTAATCTGTCTGTACTTAGTGCTATTCAGGATTTTACTAGTTTATCTAGTTCCGAACAAAGTCAATTAGAGAACATGATCTCTAAATTTATAACTCTTTCGTCGAAAGACAAGTTGGGTCGTACATCCTTAATATCTCACACTATCGAGGTGGGAGATACCACACCTTTTCGACAATATCAGTATCCTATTCCTCAGGCATGGCAAGTTGACTTGGAAAAGGAAATCGATTCCATGTTAGAGTTGAAAATCATTGAACCTTCCACGTCTTCATACTGTAGTCCGCTGTGGTTAACAAAGAAAAGAGATGGATCTTTTAGGGTTTGCTTCGATGGTCGAAAGTTGAATAATATTACTACAAATCGGGATGCTTATCCTATTCCCCGAATAGACGTCATTCTAAGTAAACTCCAGAATGCTAGGTATATTTCTTTTATCGACCTATCTAAGGCTTTCTTACAAATTCCTTTAAGTGAGGAAAGTAAAAAGTATACAGCTTTTGCAGTTAGTGGGAAAGGATTATTTCACTATGCCTTTTGGTCTTGTTTCAGCTCCTCAGACAATGGGTCGTCTGATGGACTTAGTCATTGGTCCTCAGTTAGAGCCCTATGTTTTTTATTATTTGGATGACATTTTGGTTGTCACTCCTGATTTTTCTCTTCATATGGAAATTTTTGATAAGTTGTTTTTATGTCTCAAAGAGGCTAATTTAACTATTAATTTAGATAAATGTCAGTTTTGTCGTCCTAGTCTTAAATTTTTAGGATATGTAGTCGATAGTAAAAGTTTAAGGACTGATCCTGATAAAGTTACTGCTATTAAGGATTTTCCTATACCTAAGACTACTACCCAAGTCCGTAGGATATTGGGCATGTGTGGATATTATCGTCGATTTCTTCCGTCTTATTCTACCTTGTTGTCTCCACTTACAGATTTGCTTAAAAATAGGAAAAAAGGCCAAACTATTACATGGATTTCAGAAGCCGATGATGCTTTCCGGCGTATAAAAGAAGCTCTTACTAGTGCTCCTGTCATGACGTCTCCGAATTTTAAAGAGCATTTTTACCTCATGACAGATTGTTCCAACACTGCTTTAGGTGGTGTATTATTTCAGATAAAGGATGGTTCGGAACACCCAATAGCTTATACCAGCAAAAAGCTTAATAAAGCACAGAAAAATTATTCCACCATAGAAAGAGAACTTCTTGCAATTATTCATGGTCTTGATGCCTTTCGGTACTATCTTGAGGGTCGTAAGTTTACTATCATCACAGATCATAGTTCTTTATTATGGTTACATTCCATGAAAAATCCGTCACAACGTTTGTCCCGTTGGATTTGTAGGCTTTCTGTCTTTGATTATAATATTGTTCATCGCAAAGCCAATGGTGTTGTGGTTGCAGAAGCGTTGTCACGTACATTCGATATCAATCTTTTAGATCTGTCCACTTTATCTCCAGATAATTGGTATCGAAAGATGATTCATAATGTCACCCAAGAACCTACTAGATATCCTGATTTCAAGGTGGAGAATAATATCCTTTATAAACATGTAATCAGTCCTGTCGAATCTTTATCGAATATGTCTGATTGGAAAATAGTAGTCACAACAGCTAATAGGGATGAAGTGTTGAAAACCTTTCATGATGATGTGACATCAGGTCACTTTGGTTTCTATAAAACTTATAGTAAGATAGCTGAGCTATATTACTGGCCTGGTCTGCGCAACTCAGTTAAGAAATACATTTCGAGATGTAGAGTTTGTGCAACATGTATGCCGAGTAACCTACCTCAAGCTGGATTAATGGGTTCATTTAGGAACATTAATTTTCCTTGGCAAATGATATCTTTAGATCTTATTGGACCGTATCCACGTAGTTATTCAGGTAATACGTATTGTTTGGTTGTTGTAGCTTATTTCACCAAATTCCCTTTAGTTTGTCCTCTTCGAAAAGCTACAACTCCAGCGATTTTGAAATTCTTAGAGGAACAAGTTTTCTTGCTTTTTGGTACTCCGCAAATAGTTTCGTATAACAACGGTCCACAATTCATTTCAAAAGCTTTTAAAGACCTTTTGAATAAATATAAGGTCCAAAAGATTTTTTATAAATCATCTTATCATCCGCAAGCTAATCACACTGAACGTGTAAATCGCAGCATTGTTACTGCTCTGCGATCTTATACCTACACTGATCATAGAGCTTGGGATCAGTATATTTATTCCGTCGCTCAGGTCATTCGAACTTCTGTTCATGAAGTCACTCAATGTACTCCAGCTTATGTTAATTTTAAGGGTGATGCCATTTCTGCTAAGTTTTGTCAGAAATATATTCCCTGTACTGTCGTTCGAGTAATATCTCCTTTAGTATATGAATTAAAAGACAATTCGACAAATAGACGAATTGGTCAATTTCATATAAAGGATTTACTTTCAGACAATACCGTAGATGACATAGCATCCTCTTCCTCAGATGAAGATTAACTTAGGTTTGTCTAAGAAAGTTAATCTATCATTTTGACTATTATTGTTTTGGCTCGGTTTTGATTATGATTTGGTATTTTCTTGGAACTTTATTATTAATCACCAGATATTGTATATGTACAGCTTATTCCTTGCTGATTATTTGGTTATATAAGTTGAAATTATTAAGCCTTCTCATTCTTATTATTAGGTACACTTATCTGTGTTTACTTTATACTGGTATGAAACTATATAAAACACTACTATTGTCTATTTTGTTTGTTAATTTGATTATCATCTTTTGTTATTCGATTTGCCATGTTGGAAAGAATGTTATGATTTTTTGTGTATAGATTTAGTCACTTAAATGGTCATAGTCATACTTTATTTTAATTAATATCCTGATGTACTCTGTGGGATAATTTTAAAAAGCAGTTACTAGAAACTATTTATATACTTAATTTGTGGGTTTTTTTATATACTCTTATGCCATATGGACTATTCTGCCTATGCATACTTGATTGAATACGTGGGTTCGAAGTTGTTGTTCAATTAGAGGCCTCAGTTGTTCGATGAGTTTCGGAATTCACCATTTTCATGACAGGTTGTGCAGATGACTGGGCAGTAAGATATTTCGTTCATAATTAGCTAACCATCTTCAATTTGAATTCTAATTTCTAAATTAACATTAGTCTTAATCTTGAGTCTTTCCAGACTGTTCAATTACAATTACAAAAGATTTCCTTGTTTTAGTCTCACTTATGTTAAGAGATTCTTGTCATTGCTACCTCTATGACTAGCATTGTTAGATTGCTTTCTGAAATTAGTAAGTTATATTTTAATCAACAAATGACCGTTTACAGTTACATTCACTTCTTTCCTTATGCATTCACTTCTTGATTTTCGATTTAAAATTAGAACATATCTTGTTCTTTCTTAGTAATGTCAGAACGAATCATTAATTTGCAGTTTCTACAGAAATTGGCCTGTTCGTTCTTGATGTTTTGTTGTTGATTAATTATTTATTTATTATTTGCTTGATTACTTACTTCTTTAACTATTACTTTTGGATATTTGGAGTAGCTATTGTTGGCTTACTAAATGCCACGTAGCTCGCTTATGTCTGATATTCTTATAAATCTGTTGTAGCTACTTGCTATAGTTAGTGAATATCAGCATGTTAATTTGTTTTGATAATGATTTAGATTCATGATTTATTCTATGAATATTATGGTTTAGGCACATATTATTACCGGATGTGGGTATATGTTGACCTAATTTATTTAGATTATTTGATTATAGTGTGAATTGGTTACCCATTTGCCTGGTCGATTATACCTCTGGATATGCTATTCTATAAATCTGTTGTCCACTGGTTTATCAATTTTGGATTTAGTGCCCAATTCAACACTTAAATTGGTCTATATATATTTGGCATTTTTCTTATGGTTACTTTTTTGGATTGTCTGATTAATAGTTGGAAATTGATGACTCATTTGCCTGGTTGATTATATCTTTGGATATGCTATTCTATAAATCTGTTGTCCACTGATTGATCAATTTTGGATTTAGTGCCCAATTCAATACTTAAATTAGTATATATGTTTGAAATATTTTTTATTGTCACTTATGATTTGTGAATCGGTCCACACCTTTGCCTAATTGATTATCTTTGGATATTCTACTATAAATCGGTTGTCCACCGAATAGTCAATTTTGGAATCAGTGTCCGATTTCACTTTACTTTGAGATATATGATTATTTGTCTTTATGGCTATTTTAGGCTACATGAAAGCATTTTTGTTACATTGGCGCTAAGCGTTAATGTAGTTTATGTACTATAGATAGGATATGACTGGTAAGTCACTTAGTAATATTTGGATATCTTTAGATTTCTCTTTCTTTCTACATTATTCATAATCTGTGGTTACTTGTAATCTTACGAATCGATGTAGATTGTTATGAAGTGTAAGTTAGTGTATTTTAGCTACATTTGTCAAACTAGGGCTATGGCTAAAAATTTAAATTTTAGATTGGTTTGTATCATTTGCTTCACTACAATGATGGAAACTTTGGCTAACCAACGGTTAAACGCCTGTTTGAGCTATTGCTATGACTGACGGTTCATACCTAATCTATGATTGTAGTTAAATTTTTTCATTAAAATTTTTTTTTTCTCCAAGTAAGAGGGGAATGTAACGAGAACGTTACTATAACATTTCGTAAACATTTTTTAAATAAATTTAAAATCTCAATCCTCTTAATGATTTTCTTCTTTCTTCTTCAAGTGCCCTGTCCGTTGCGAACGTTGGCTATTAACATGGCAATTTTGATCTTGTTTGCGGCGCTTCTGAATAGTTCGACCGATGTGAGCCCGAACCACTTCCGCAGATTTTGGAGCCACGAGTGTCTTCTCCTGCCTGGCCCTCGCTTACTGTCTATTTTTCCCTGGACAATCAATTGTAGCAGACGGTACTTTCACGATTTCTTTCTCCTTTCCGATTCTTTGGAGTACCTCTATGTTGGTGACATGTTTGGTCCAGGATATACGAAGAATGCGTCGGTACACCCACATTTCGAATGCTTCTAGTTTTCTCGTTAGCGTCTCCGTCAGCTTCCAGGCCTCCACGCCATACAGCAAGATCGGAAAAATGTAGCATTTAACTATACGTAGTTTTAGGGGAAGAGACAAATCCTTGCTTATGAGAAGCTTTTTCATATTGCTAAATGCTGCTCTAGCTCGTTCTATTCTCACCTTAATTTCTATGGTCTGTTCCCATTTTGCATTTACGTTGGTGCCAAGGTACACATAAGATTCTACATGGTCAATTAATATGTTACTTATCCGTAATTGTCGAGCAGGTTGTTGCTTTTTGCTTATCAGCATCCACTTTGTCTTCTTGAAGTTGAGGCTCAGGCCGTATTCCTCACTAACTGAATAAAGTCTTGAATGATTTTCTGAATCTTAAAAATTTAAGTTGGTATGAAACAGCGACACCAAGCGTCCAACTTGAGTCCAAGGTAGGGGCCACGTGTCGTGGTTTTTGGAATTTAAGAGTTTTTTTTAAAGAAGTAATAAGAAGTTTTAGTTTAAGGTTTTTTGTTTGGAGTGTCCTGTTTGGTTTATAGCCACTGTGAGCCGTAAGTATCCAAGTTATAAATAAAACGAAAATAAAAAAAAGTCATCAGCCATTTTGAGATCCTGTATTGTCACGTTTCAATTCGATATACTTATCTGAACTTTTTTCCATCCGTCATTAAGAAATATTCAACATCTAAATAGATAGTGTTAATTGATTTAAAATCATATGTATTTTAATTTTATTTCCCGGCCGTAAAACATAATTATCTATCGGTAAAATTGCTATTAAGAGTATCGTTAAAATATTCTGTCGTATATCGCTCTTTATATTACAAAATATGTTCGTATCATATGCTTTTCATTAAAATTGTCGATATAATTAATCCATTTAAATTGTCAAACCATACGACGGTCAAATTATCTATAAATCCATTAAGTTTTTTTTTGCTCTCACAATTCATAAGTAACATTTATAAAACCTTTCAAGGTTCATAAACCTTGTTTTTTTTTCCTCCTCTGTAAAGTATAAGAAAAAACTCTAAAAGATATATTTTTTTAGCCTACCTTTGGGATTCAAACAGAAGTCGGGGGAAGAATTTGCTTTTGTTTTTTTTTGAATAATTTGAATAAGAAGTACCGATTAAGTTGAAACCTAGTCCGGTTACACCTGGTCCCAGGCCTGTTTTTTTTTACACATTTAATCAGAGAGTTATTTTTTTAGATTTTATTATCAATATATATTTAAACGTTTGGACACTTATCTCATCAAGATAGTGTCCTTATTACTTGGTACTGTTATATTCAATAAAGCCAGAATACAGAGTTGCATCTCTGAGGCAAATAAATTACCTTTTTAGGTCAGTTATTACCATTTTTGTTTGAATATTTTATTATTTGTAAATTTAGATCATCCAGGATCAGTTGTATAACCAGGGCATTTATTTTTTGTATATAACTGGATTAGCTGTACATAATTGGTGGTGGGTATATTAAATTTAGATTGTATATATTTGGCTAGGAATTAAAGTTTTGGTGAAAACTAAATATTTCAATTTATACCTATATCCTTTCTTTATTTTAGCAAACAGCTTTACAAGATACCTTGGAAAGTTTATGTAAATACTTTCCTGGCGCCCACTCACATTTTGGAGCAACTTCTATAATCATTTTTATTTATCTTATTTATATACCTATAGTTTTTTTTACTAACTTGTCATTCATTTTCTAATTCTACGGTCTCTGTAGGGCATGCAAATTGGCCGAAGTAAGTTTGTTTTTAACAAATATTATAAAATGTTTATTAAAATTACAAGGTAATGAAACTGCACTAAGGTTTATTCAAAATCCCTACCATTTTTTTTAATTATTTGTCGAATGAAAACTCTATTGAAGTTGATCATTAAAACCTTTTCATCAAATTAGGTAAATGTGCCAGATATTCTTAATAACAAAAACATTTCAGTTAACATCCAAATGTCTGAAAGTCTCAGAAAAAAATGGTGCGTAAATATAAAGTTAGGCCTAATAAAACCCTCACTTTAACGAAGAAAAAGTCGCAAAAATAAATAATTAACGACTTACTTAAATGATAACAGCGTCAAAAATTAAATTCGCTTATAAATTTATCGAATGTATGAAGAAAGTAAGTTTCTATTATATATATATATATATATATATATATATATATATATATATATATATATATATATATATATATATATATAAATAAGGATCATTAAGATGAGTGGTGGGTTCAATCGGTCAACTAGGTGGAGAAATAAAAGACAAAGTTGATACTACTTCATCTATTTCGAAGACGTTTCGCTATCGAATTCTGATAGCATCATCAGTTCATCTAAAAATTTATTTACATTAGAGTACCACACATTCATGAAGAAGATGTTAAATAGTTACCTTAAAAAAGATATGTAGTTGTCAATGGTATTAAAAAGTCAGTACAAAAACTCAAATAAATGGACATCGAATGGTGATATTGTATAAACAATTAAATAACTAACAACATTAAGAGACTTAGTAAAAATTAGCAAAGCAACAGAACACGCATATACAGAATAAGCATATAATATTTAATATAATATTAACTAGTGAAGCAGAACTAAGAAAATCATTGATTCACTTCCAACTAAGCAAAAAAAAAATTTTTATTTTAACTTCATCTTAACTTTTGGTAGCATTATTAAAGTTAACTACATTAAAATATAAAAAATATGTATAAAAAAGATATAAAGTTAAGTTACCACTGTTTGCTTGGCACCTGTTGCAGTTGAAATGGCGTTAAATTAAAAGGTACTAAGTAAAAAAAAAATTTTTTTTTTGCTTAGTTGGAAGTGAATCAATGATTTTCTTAGTTCTGCTTCACTAGTTAATATTATATTAAATATTGTATGCTTATTACACCACGTGTTCTGTTGCTTTGCTAATTTTTACTAAGTCTCTTAATGTTGTGAGTTATTTAATTGTTTATACAATATCACCATTCGATGTCCATTTATTTGAGTTTTTGTACTGACTTTTTAATACCATTGACAACTACATATCTTTTTTAAGGTAACTATTTAACATCTTCTTCATGAATGTGTGGTACTCTAATGTAAATAAATTTTTAGATGAACTGATGATGCTATCAGAATTCGATAGCGAAACGTCTTCGAAATAGATGAAGTAGTATCAACTTTGTCTTTTATTTCTCCACCTTGTTGACCGATTGAACCCACCACTCATCTGAGTGATCCTTATTTATATTGGATAGACGGTCGTACCCCTTTTTGCGATATATATATATATATATATATATATATATATAATATATTTGATTAAAAAGTTAGGCTAATTTAGTTTATATCGTTATGTTGCGCCAAATGTAGGCGCTAAATTACCTAAACATTTTGGTAGCATTTAGCTTGAGTTTCTTGAGAAAAGTTTCAATAAACGAATACATTTTAATAGTATTTATCTAATTTATTATTTTTTTAAAAGTGATGACAATACCGCTGAATAAGTAATATTTTAAATGATATATAATGACAAAACGTACTCGATATATATATATATATATATATATATATATATATATATATATATATATATATATATATATATATATATTATATATATATAAATATATCTGTGGTGTTTGGGAGAAACATGATAACTCCAAAATAGCGAAAATTTTGTTAAGTCCTGCACTGAATTTTGTATTTGTTCTATTTTCGTTTGATCTGACTATGGTATGTCTATCGCTTCTAGAAAATGAGCCACGGCTTGGTATAATATTGATAAGTCCCTATTATTCAAATTTTGTTTGGTATAGTCCTGTTAAAATATTAAATCATGTACCCGAAAACAAAACTAAACAATAACGTTTTGGTTCATATCTGATAATTGGTACTTATCATGTCTAGATCAAATAATATGCACATTCTCTTGGTAAAACATTTTGGTCCATATATGATAATTGGTACTTATCATAGTTATATCAAATAACCTGCAAATTATTTCGGTAATTTTATGCTATGTCCCACTTAACATCTTTGATTCAAATAAATATTATATTTAAGTGGCATTTTCTGTGTAAGTTTTTTATGTAAGTGGCAAATAATATGAATATATCAAACTTTTCTTTTCGATGTTTTGTACTTATTATAATTATTCATGAGTATTTGGTCGTATTCACAAAGGTGTCGATTGCATTGTGTTAGTGTTAAGGTCTATCGATGACTAGTTAGTTACACTTAGTCAATAAGTCAGTATTAAAGTCAGTTTGTCTAAATCTTTCGAAGGCAAATAACGCAGTAAATGCGATCTAGTAATTTTGTAAACATGGCTTATTATACAAGTTTTCGTATTACAAAAATAATTGAGATGTGTTTATTAAAAAATGAACAGTCGTCTTCTAATAATGTAAGTATTAGGTTGGATAGTGTAGAACTGACTGATGTTGAATCAGCGTCATATCCAGGCCCCTCTGGAAGTAAAGAAAGCAATTTGCACGTTTTAAAATCAGCACTATCTTCACCAGTAAATCTTAAAGAAAATACTCATCTGCTGAATGTATTAGCTTCTGAAGTAACTTCTGGTGATAATTTTAGTTCTGGATCTAGCCATTTGTGAGAACCATCAGATTTTGAACGTGAATATGAAAAAGCTGATTCCAAAGACCCTCAAAATGAGTTAGATGATCATGACTTTCCTTTGGCTCAAATAAGTATAAAAAAAGGAAGAAAGGGCCAGGGTCCAATGCAACAGAAATTTAGAAAAGGTCGTTCTGATAAAAAAAGAGAATTTAATTAAAAATCCTTTGTAATAGGTATATATTTAACGCCCAAACGGGCTAAGTTAAAAACACATAACGTTTTCGGAAACCATGTTCCATCATCAGTGTCTAGGAGTACATGAATGTAGCCACCAAGATTAAATATATAGGTAAAAACCCGTTAACAGATGTTTAATTACATTTAGTTTTAAAAATACGTTATAATAATTTAAGATTATAGAGTTACCGATGGATTAGGTAACATGGCGACATATGACTCCTAGGAGTTATTGCTAAAGGTAAGAGCATTTCAGCTCAAGTTTCAATACCTGTGTCCACAAACTTTTGAGCAAAATGTCATGAAAAGACTGCCCCTGTTGATCTAAAGCAAATTTTTAGAGACTACAGAAACTTGTCAACTATGGATACACAGAAACGTTATTTGGCTAGTTTAATAACAGTAAAACCCAAAGAAAGAACACGGCGTGGTAACTCAGTCAAAACTAGGTAATTTACAGTTCTTTATAAGTTGGAGAATATGGATGGTAATATCTGTAAATGTTGCTTTTTAAAAGTATTTGGCGAAACCAGAGGTTTCTTAATGACGTTGTTAAAAAAAGAAAGCATCTTCTACGTCTATGTAGATTTAAGGAGCCATCTAATGACACTTGCAAAACCTGTGATTTATTGTTTCTGAAGATAAAAAGCTGTGCCTCCGAAGAAGAAAAACAAAGATTAGAAAATGGAAGCCAACAATACCAGAATAATACTTTCTTTCATTATACAACAAAACAAGGCGACAAAGAAGAAAATATGCGGAGCTTAGACAAGCTTGTAGTAGTTGCATTTGATTTGCAGAAGTATTTGGCCACACCTAATTTGACATCTAGTGTGGCTTTCTATAAAAGAAAGTTATGGAATTTTAATTTGACGATCCGTAATATCACCACAAAATGAACATCGTGTTATATGTGGCATGAAATTGTAGCTCAACGAGGAGCTGATGAGATCGCATCTTGCTTATTTCAGTTTATTAGAGACTTGCCAGAACAGGTAGAGAAAGTAGTCCTTTATTCTGATACGTGCTCCAGTCAAAACCGAAATAATATATTACCGATTATGTTTTTAAAAGCACTCGAAGGAAAGGAAACTCTAAAAGAAATTCATCATAAGTTCCTAGTTCCTGATCATACTCATTTAGAATGTGATACAGACTATGCTACCATGGAGAGATTTATGAAAAAAAAAACGCCACAATTTCAGTTCTACAGGACTGGGTATCAGTAATTAAAATGACGAGCCCTCGTTTTGATGTAAAATTTATGAAACAAACTGACTTTTTCAGATTTTCCAAACTTCTAACAACGCATTTTATAAAAAGAAATATTGATAAAGATAAAAATTCTTTTGTTTGGAACAGCGTATTTTGGCTACATTACAAAAAGGATAGTTATATAGGCTTCAAATACACATTAGATCCCAACGAACCGTTTCGTTCAATGTCCATGCTAAGAAGAGGCAGGTCAACTTCCATGTCTAATATTCAGATACTTCCAGCTTATATTGATCCTCTACCGATAGATTATTTGAAATATAAAGATATTCTCGACCTACTACCCTTTATAGATCCAATCTATCATGGATTGTAATATTCGCTTAAACACACTAAGCCAGTACCACACAATATATAAGCGACAGTGATGAAAATTTCGACGCTTAAGTTTTAATTAGGTGCAAGTAAAGCCATATATTTCCACAGCACTGTTTTCCAATACAAAGAAATTGACAAATAATAGTTTAAGTTCTTTCCTCTTTGACCGTTATCTCCATTAAAATACATTTTAAATCTCTATATTTTTGATACAAATATGATATGTGCCAATATATCAAAAACAGAAATGTTAAAACCTATTTTGTTTGTTACATCTGTTTTAGCACTTAATATAGTATTTAACGAAATATATTTGGTTTTTTATTTTGTTACCTTCGATTTAAGAAACCTTCTGGAATGTTAAAATTGCTCTACTGAAAAACATACATTTTGGAGATAACATATTATGTCTCCCAAACACCACAGATATATATATATATATATATATATATATATATATATATATATATATATTATATATATATATATATATATATATATATATATATATATATATATATATTAATTGGGTAATTAACCAGTACTTGAAATTAAAAAAAAAAAAGACTGTGAGCTTCCAATATGCTGTCTCTAAATCCACTTCCAACTAATTGTGTTTTTATATTTTGATAAGTATCTCACAAGCCTATCGTTGCTATTTACACAAAATTCGTTATATTCGGTGCATAATTTGAATATGGTTCGAAATATTCACCGCTATAGACTTAATAAACAGATCGCAATCCTTCGATACCAAACCAGAATTGTATCTATTTCTAGAAAAAACACGGCTTTCGTGCAGACCTACAATTATGCCAGAAGAAGTCGGCCGCCGATATTGAATTTTTGTAGGTAAAATATGAGTTCAGACCACTAAAAATATAAAACCAATATTTTTATTAGAAGTTGCTAAAAATGTTCGACGTGGATTTACCCTTACATAAAATATTAAGGGAGTAGAATATTTTAAGTGATAATTATAACATTGGACGTGTAATAGAAAAACGTATACTATATTTAATAAAATATACCTATTATAATATAATATATTATCTTATGCATTAAATATTAGAGCATGCAAAATAAAAAAAAATATATTAATTCGGTATAATCAGGAAAATTACATCATATGAATAAAACAAAACAATCTTTTCAGCGGTGTAAATATACCGAAATATCTACAAAACTGAAAAATTATAGCTTCGATTTTTAGGAATTGATGATTAATAGGTACATTAACCATTTTTGCCCTCCTAAGGTCCTAGCTGCAAAATTACAGTTTTGAGATATCACGGTTTTTTTAATAATTGCTTGCCAAAAAAAATTGATAGTTACAAGATTTTTAAGATTTTCTGCCTGAATTAGTTGATAATTATTGGATTTAATAGTACAATATTAGTTTCACTTATATCCTCACAAAAAAAGATATTTGAATATATCGCTAGTTAGGACTAATTGACTTAGTAGAAGGGATCCTATTTATAAAGAAACATTAATTAATAGGTACTTAGTGGAATTAATAGTAAAGTTGTAGAAGTAAATTAATAAATTTATAATATTAAGAAAATCAATTTATTAGTTAAAAAGAAATCACATAATATATAAAACACCTTAATCTTCGTCTAGTGTTTCACACAAACCGACTGGTAGATCTGTCCAGAAAAGCAAACGATTTGGGGGCATATGAGACTTTAATTTTAATATTAACAAATCATGAATGTGTTGCTTATGTGAGTCCATTTTAAAAAGGTAAAAAAGAAAGAATTAGACTTACTCACTATCAATTTAATTTTACTACCTCAGACAACCAGTTTCGCTTACTAAAATTTGCAAAGCATCATCAGGTCGGTGGTACAAAGTAAATTAAATGCTGAAATTATAAAAAGCCCATATTAGGGTGCTATCTTATAAGGACATAGATCAAAAAGTTACAGATCAAAAAAAAAAGTTTTAGTAATTTTGCCAATATTACATGTCTGTGTTAATTAATATGCATAAATTGCGTTTGCAGAGTAACAACCCACAACTTGTTAAGATAAAAGTTAACAGACCTTAGTGGTTGAACAATTAAAAGAAATTGGAAATGTAAGCCAATGTGTATAATATTGGCATACTTTTAACAATCACTTACTGAATTAAATTTATCTTTAAAATTAAAAAAAATTTAAGTATGACAGTCAAATTAATTGAAATAATTTTAATATAACAAATTTTGAAAATTTTGTAAAAACCAGAATTACAAAATAAATTTAAAAATGATCATTTGGTAATCGCTAATATTCTAAATGTGTAATAAAAATACAAATTTTTTTGAAAAAAATTTTGAAAACAATTATTGTCGATGTGGACGAGCACTCTGCAATGGTATAATTTGAACATGTTAGTTTTATTATTCTAATGTGTAAACCAGAGAAGTAGATAAAATTCTTTATAGTAACAAATTCGAAAATTAATCAATTAAATAATAATGAAGTTGGTACCTCTGGTATATGACAATTGAACGCCGGATATAGGCATGGTGTATGAATGCCGGTAACTAATTTGCTATTTAAACGGTGTAAAAGTAAACGTTAGTCTTATTTTAAGTTTAAAATGTACCAGAACAAGATGCAACGTCCACATCGGTATTGGTAAGTCTGTACAATAACTTACTGCAACACTTTAACAATATCAAATTTACAGTCACTGTTAATTGTGTCCTGTTTGTCCATAAGTGTGTATTAATTTATTATTTTTTAACATTTGACATCACAATTCTCTTCCTAGCAAAAATTAAATGCTTTTTAATCATAAGTTTATAATTACAAGTCAAAGAAATTGCACACCCACAAAATAGTACAATTACTTTCATTTATCGTCATATAACTGTCCTTTTTTTTATAAAAAAATTTTAATAATTTAACACACATTTCAAAATAGATCTCTTCAATAAATATAAATAACTATAATATTTTAAATAATATAAAACATCACATTTTCTTTCAACAAACAATAACATATACCCTACTCCTACATCATCTGTTAACACCCATCTCCTCAAGAAACTTCCTCCTAAGTTGTTACGACAGTTACAACTTTGACCGAAGATCACTTATTATTAGTAATAAAGGAAAGTTTGAACTATGAATCACCAATTACTATGTAGTAATTCTTGTAGCCTATTATCCCCAATATGGGCTTTTTATAATTTCAGCATTTAATTTACTTTGTACCACCGACCTGATGATGCTTTGCAAATTTTAGAAAGCGAAACCGGTTATCTGAGGTAGTAAAATTAAATTGATTGTGAGTAAGTCTAATTATTTCTTTTTTACCTTTCTATGCAACAGTTTGACTGCATTACCGGTCCTCTGGGACCGGTGTTCCTTATTATTAAAGTGCGGCATGTGAAAACTGCAACCTTTCCTTCGTCAATACTCGTTTGTTTTAAATCCTAAAAACAGTATTATACTTAACTGTTACTCGGGTGCGAGACCGGTCCTGTGGGACTTCTGTGTCTTTATATATCTGCATGCTTGCGCTGTCAATCGACATTTAGTATCGTTTGTATTTCAATATCAGGTGTGTTTACGTTCGTGTTTTACGTGGTTTGACTAGTCTAAAAATGTCATCTCGCGTTAAAAAGATTTTGTTTTTAGCTCAAACAGCTGATACAATCAAAACAAAAACTGTAGAGTGTAACGAACCGAGTACTTTAGTTGAATATAAAAAATACGACGAAGATAACCCAAGTATTGTAAATTCGCGCCAAAGTCCAACTGATTTAAGAGACCATGTGCTTGCAGAGTTGCCAAATAGTGAGAGTGAAAATTAACGGGACGATTCTTATGATTCGGACGATTCTGTTATCTACAAAAACTATGTTCTTTCTTCAGATAAATCGTACAGTGCTGTAAGTGACAGTGATTTATTTGACGATGATAATGAAACAGAAATTGATAACGAAAAAATGTCAGAATCTGAAAATGATGATGAAAACGAGTGGCATGATATAGGTGAGAGTGACAATAAAACTAGTGAGTTGATTCAATATTAACATATGCCTATAATAAATTTTAACGTTAAGGAAATAAAAAATCCTATAAACGCTTACAAGTTATTTGTAGCCGATAATCTTTTACACAATATTTTCACTAAAACAAGTAAATTTGCTCGGAAAATATTGTTAAATATACATCGATTCAAATCACGTATACGTTACTGACTGACTACGATATAGCCGAACTGAAAAGTTTTTTTTTCAATATGTATAGTAATGGGATTAGATGATGGTACTGCAATAAATTTATATTGGTCCAAAGATCCCATGTTCAGGAATGAGTTTATTACGACTACCGTAAGATGAGGCATGTTCCTTCTACTGATTCGTTGCATTTATTTTTGTAATAATCAGCAGTGTACTAAAGATGATCGGCTCTATAAGTTAGGGGAAGTTTTAAACGTACTGAACAAAAATTTTCAAGCTGCATTAACTTTAGGACGGATTTTGGTAGTCAATGAAAGTATAGTACCTTATCAAGTAAGACTGCAAATAAAGCAATATCTGCCAAATAAAACACCCGTATGGAATTAAATTATATAACTTATGTACAGAGGATGGTTATACTAACAACTTAATGGTTTATCATGTTAAAAATACGACTACCAATGCAAATATTGCTCAAAGTGAGCAGATGGTGTATGATCTTCAAAAACATGTTGAATTCAAAAATGGCTACTATCGCTACTTGTATACTGAAAATTATTACTCATGTTTACCTTTAGCCAAATCATTATTCAAAAAACAAATAATTTATTGTGGAACCCTGAGGTTTAGCAGAAGAGGTATTCCCAAAATGGTACCTAAAAAAATGAAATAGGGAGAAATTTGGGGTACACAGGACAACTTCTTACTTATTCTGGTGTTAAGCACTGATCCAACCCATACAACTACTTTAGAACCAACAGGAAAGCGAAACTGGCAACGTGAGTTTGTATTGAAACCAAAGGCAATTATTGATTACAATCAAGCAAAAAAAGAAGTAAACTTTAGTGATGAATTCTTATCATTCCGTTTTAAGAAAAAGTTTAAAATGATACTGTTAACTAGCCTTTGAACTTTTGCTTGAAACATCTATTTTAAATGCCTGGATTGTTTATAATAAGCTTAGTTGTTCCACAAAATTATCTATGATGGAATTTAGAAAAAGATTGGCGCAGGAGTTACTTGTTACTACAGCTGCACACGAAAACACCACCACTCCCAATGGAGTTCCATATACTTTTGTTAAACCGTCAGGACCTGGAAAGAAAAGGATAAGACAATACCAAGGATGCTATCATAAATTAAGAGAAACACATTCAAGCAAACAGGCAAGTAATATGGTGACAAAACTAAAAAGTTACTGCAATAAATATCCAGTTTATCTTGCTTTAATAGCATTCATAAAAAATAATCTATTTTTTTTGGAAAATTGATTGTTTTTTTAATAACTACGAAAAAATCTTTTATTTTTCTGAAACGTTATGCTTTTTTGTCTAATAACTAAGGACATAAATATTATTTACTTTACATGTTTTTTGTTTTCAAATATCACTTACAATAATAACATAATAAGAAGTTTTGATTTTTTAATCTAAATCTGTAAAAAATAGTAAGCTGTCTTGATACTTACAAATATTTTTAACAGGAAACGAATGACAATAAGTTTTAAAATGTTCTTACTGTTAATAACTGATCTTAAAACTCGTATAATTTATATTATAAAACTGTAAAAATGTTAAATCTAATTACGTCACTACCGGTCCTCAGCGATCGATAACGGACCGTGTTCGCGTCAAGCCACCGGTCCCGGGGGACCGGTAACGCACTATTTTTTGGTTGACATATTTTAGGAATGCAGTCAACCTGTTAAATTTGCCTTCCTTTCCATAGTAATTCCTCGACACTCTGCCTTATGTACTGGTTAAGTTAAGATGGCATTTGTATATCTTTTTAAAAAAAGTTTTATAAAATCTGTATATATGTGGATTCGAAATTAGTTTTAAACGATATAATTTTTTTCCCCTCTCAAATCTCAAGGACACAATATCCTTTAAATAAACACGTGAGTTCATATTTTTTACCTAGTTTTTTGATATATAATCAGTGAATTTATAAAAGTCTGCGATTTTCATTAAATGTACATTAACTTTACAAGAATTAGCATTTGAAACTGCTTGTATAAAATCATTAAAATTATATAAACTTTCGTCATTCTTTTAAGTGACATTTCTACTTGGTGGTGGAACGAGTCTGCTGCTATGAATGTTTGCTCTGGCTGAAAATACTTTAAAATTACACTTTCGGCAGCTATTACAGACAAATTTACAATGTGTATTAAAAAACTAATCAATGTCGAGTTCTTGTTCTGGCTGGAGCAGTTGTCTAATCAGATTATGATATTTGTGGCATCCCTATTAGCTAACAGAAAGGCATAAGATGCTAAGAAAATATCTTCCTTAGATCGCCCTGAGATGACTTCATGCCATACAACAGAAAATAGATATTGCTTGCTCCTAGTTCCTAATGAACCGAAACGTTGGTACAATGCAATTATCCGAAGAGTAAAAATGATTTCCTTGAATGTGTCCATCCTAGGTAATATAATTAGCTAAAATAAATCTGATATTAGAGATTAACTGAAAATTAAGATTATATACCGTACCTTTTGTAAATCAGCAGCTACAAAAATATCCGAAGAAGTCAAGTTTTGCTACGTCATTTTGATATTTGTTTCTGGTCTTGACTGCTTTATTATTATGTTCTATCTAGGTTATACATACATCACAATAGACATTGTCGTCATCGGATTGTTTTATTATGTCATGGTTTGTTGACCTTTTATGAAGATGATATTCTTCACAAGCCCAGCACTCCTCATGTTCCAGATTTGTAAATGAAATATTCATATCTGCTACCACTGTTCTATAAAGTTCATAGGATAAGGTTTCTATATCCTTAATGTATAAGGACCGTAAAATCCTTATACATTAAGGATATAGAAATATCACTTTCTAAGAGGTGGAATAACCCTACGATAGTGTGAAATGGTTGGTTAAAAGGAATTTATATGCTTAATAATATCGATTCTATTAATCTTTCTAGAAGATGGATCTTCTTTGATCTTTGTTAGGAGCTATTAATCCATTTTCTTAATTTTTTACATTTTTGAGAACTCTATTATTATTTCTGTCAAATCCTTACGTGGTGGCTAAGAGAAATACTTTGCAGACGTTTACTTCTAAACCTTGTTCCACTGAAATAAAATATTTTAAAGTATTTGTGAGTTTCGAGGGTGGATGATAGAAGAAATACTGAGACTTATGGATCAAAGAAGAGAGGTCAGAAATAAAGATAAAAAAGAATACAAGAGGATCCACTCAAAAATCAGGCAGAAGATAAGACACGCGAAAACACAATTTTATAGTAAAGAATGTAATGAAATTGAACAGTATGAAAAGAAACACGATACATTTCATCTGCACAAGAAATTAAAAGAGGTCGCTTAAAACAAACGGAAACAAGTATCCCAAAGTTTAGAAGACAAAAACGGACACAGAATATTAGACATCAATGAAAAGTTAAAAGAATGGGAAAACTACATTTCTGAATTATTTGAAGATGAGAGACTAGAACACTATACACCGATTGCTATATCAGGTCCTTTTATAACAGAAAGTAAGGTAATAAGTTCAATACAAACGGCAAAAAACGGAAAAGCACTTGGCCCCGATGAAGTAAGTGCTGAAATAGTAAAGTTTTTGGGAGAAAATGGAATTAAAGCTCTATGTAATCTCTTTAACAGAATTTATGACACTGGGATATTACCAACTGATTCAATAAAGTCGACATTTGTCACAATACCTAAGAAACATCGTCCAAAGACATGCGGTGATTATCGGACAATAAGTCTGATGAGTCACATTTTGAAGATCTTCCTGCGAGTAATACACAGCAGAATTTACACGCTCTTAGAGGACAGAATTAGCAATACTCAATTTGAGTTTAGGAGGGGCTTGGGTACAAGAGAAGCCTTGTTTAGTATGCAGGTGCTAGTACAGAGATGCAGAGATATAAATCAAAATGTGTACATTTGTGCAATCGATTTTGAAAAAGCTTTTGACAAAGTCCGACATAACAAAATGCTAGAAATATTGGAAACAGCTGGATTGGACGATAAAGATCTACAAATAATTACAAATCTATACCGGCATCAAGTGGCAATAATCAAGGTTGAACAAGAACTGTCAGATGAAATAAATATAAAAAGAGGAGTAAGATAAGGCTGTATATTGTCGCCTTTACTTTTTAATTTATATTCGGAGGAAATATTTAAGGAAGCCTTAATGGAGACAACCGAAGGTATTATTGTGAATGGAGTAACCGTCAACAATATTAGATATGCCGACGATACCTTAGTCCTTGCCAATTGCGCAGAAGACCTTCAAAATCTCATGAACAAAATAAAACAGACTTGTGATCAGTATGGATTAAAACTCAACGTTAGAAAAACTAAATATATGATAGTTAGCAAACAAAATTATATACAGAATGACGGTATAAAAAGTGAAGATGCCACACTGGACAGAGTAGAGAAACTCGTGTATCTCGGCAGTAATATCAGTGAGAGCTGGGAATCAACCGCAGAAATTTAAAACCGAATGGAACAAGCCCGAGCTGCCTTTGTAAAAATGAGAAACGTACTTTGCAGTCACGATCTTAGCATTGGCCTTAGAGTTCGTATCTTTCCTGTCCTGCTGTATGGAGTGGAAGCGTGGACTCTAACTGAAGCTATGCTTAAACGCTTGACAGCCTTTGAGATGTGGGTATACAAACGACTACTGAAAATAAGCTGGGTCGACAGAGTTAGAAATGAGGAGGTCCTTAGACGGCTGAGCCAAACAACACAACTGGTCAATATAATAAAGACGCGCAAGCTGGAATACTTCGGTCACATTATGAGACACCCTGAAAAATATGATCTTTTACATCTGATCATTCAGGAAAAGATACAAGGTAATCGTGGTCCTGGTAGACGAAGAACATCATGGCTGAAAAATCTAAGGCAATGGTATGGAAAATCAAGTACATCGTTATTTGGAGCTGCTGTTAATAAAGTCACGATAGCGAATATGGTAGCCAACAGGATATCCAACGATCGATAACGGTCGTGGAACTAGAAGAAGAAGAAGTGAGTTTCGAGTTTCTAGTTTTCAAGGTATCTCTTCAATTCAGAATTTTTTTGGTACATTTGAATATAAATAACTACTACTGATTATTTGATATTGTCCAGTATTGTTTATTAATAGATTTCCGTCGAGTTTTTGATATTTTTCTATGGCAGTTCATAAAACATTTACAGACTTTCTTAATTGTGATTGTCGATTTAAATTTTATTTTTTTTTTTCGCTTGTAGTTCACTAGGCTTTTCTTCGAATTTTCTCCTCTTTACAAGCTCTCCATTTTTCGTGTACAACTTACTTTTTAATGTTTAGATTGCATTTTTACAGCATTTTCTAAAATAGTAACAATAAAATTATAATCCAAATTGGTTACAAGTGGTGGCATACTATTTGATAAAAAATCTTTCTGCGCTATGGTTGCTTTCGTGTTTGCATGCCTCACTATTATTATGTATGATATTATGTTGATTTTTGAAGTCGCTTTATTGTTCTTCAATAATTGTATATCCGTTGAAAATGACTCGTCTTCTATTTCACTAGTCTCAGTTTCTTCATATTTACCTTCTTTAGGTATATAGTCATTATCTTTCGTTACACACCTTGGTTTTTTCGTCTTCTGTCTAATTACACTTATTTTTTTCTGAAAAGGACTCTTCTATTTCACTAGTCTTAGTTTCTTCAAATTCACCTTCTTCAGGTATATAGTCATTATCTTTCATTACACATCTTGGTTTTTAGTCTTCTGTCTGATTGTACTTATTTTTTCTTGTAGGCTTTTATTTAACACAGCCTGAACCATTCTCTTGGAACAACTTGCAGTTCTTCAATTTCTGAAACAAAAATGAAACATAAAATCTGAAATAAACAAATACATATTTATTTCAAATTTATTTAACAAAGTCACTCGCAGCCAGTTTATAAATAAGGTACACGTATCTATAAATGATATTCACGTAAAAAAAATCATGTTTATGTATTTTCTCCGCGCAAATAAACACATTAACTTCTATCACATTTTTCATTCAGAAATATCTAAAGTAGGTAATTGCTTAATAGTATGTACTTATTCAGTATCCATTGCAATTCTTCAAATATATTGCTTCTTTTAATTTACTGTTTTTAAAAATAAAAAATACCAATAATAATTCACACCGATACACGTCAAACTATACAGTCAGAAGTTATTCCTTACTGGGGTTTAAGTTATGCTGTTAAGAGGCAACATCAGCCCGTCATCAATATTAATTCGAAAAATGGTCGCCGCAACGTCTTTCAATAGTTCTGCGAATCTTTGGCAACAGTGCGTCGACAGTACGTGACATTATCAAAGACGAAGGCACAATATTGTGATAATTAGAGTTCGTATCGGATTTAAAAGCATAAGGCCGGTCGTCCTTTGGATGCGTTTTCGTCCGAAATATTTTCGTCAGAAATCGGAGGAATAATTTCGTCAGATTTCGCATATGTGGTATCGTCCACTATAGACAAGTTTTCGCATTGTACGAAGTCAGTCATATGTAGTAATTTATCAAATAAGCGTACTATAATAATTATTAATACTTAATATGGATCATATTCTTTTGGAAAATAGTTACCTTGTTAGACGGCGATTAAAATTAAACAGAAAAAAATGTTGGGTTAATGACATATTAGCAAAACGAAAAGAATTCGGAGAATTTCATCATTTATATGATGATTTGAAAAAGGACGAGAAAAAGTTTTTTGATTACTATCGCATGAATCAGGATACATTTAACTATATTTTAGATGCCATAAGAGAACCAATTAAAAAAATGTCGAATTTCCGTGAGACCATTTCACCAGAAGAACGATTGAGTGTGACTCTAAGGTAAGTTATAATAAATACAGTAGTTGCAACATTTCCAATTTTATTATTAAAAAATACAAAGAAAAGAAATACATTGTTTTATGCGCTGAAGTGAGTAATATAGTTCTGAATGGATAACGGCTGTTGAGAGGAAACATCTTCTCTTCTTTCACTTGAATATTGTGAGACCACGGAAGATTCTGTATTTTGCAAAGATGAAGAATGATGTGGTGTTGATATTAAGTCATTACAATAGAACGACGCTCTGGAGGAATCGGTGTCTGTGTAAGACATTGGAGAAGGCAACGGTGTTGATGTAATTGTTTCATTGGAACGATATGATGCTCCGGGCGCGTGTCTTGTAGATAATTGCTCCTCATCAAGAAATACTTGCTGCAACTTACTTCTTATTAGCATTTGTCGATTTTGAGGTACAGCCTTTAAAAAGGGCAGGAGACTGAGTAGGAATTGGCGTTCACTGTCACTATCTTCTCTATTTTTATGTTGGCACAATATTTCCAATTTGGCTCTTTCTATTTCGAGGAACTTGTCGTCCATTGAATTTGCCTCGGAATTCCTAGCATATTTTAGACGACTGTTTGTGTTTTTCTTAGTTTGCATAGTTGTACTACTAGGTGTACTGAATGTACTTTTAACCTCATTACCAGATGTGGATGGCTGCTGTATATCTGTATTTACAATTTGCTGTGATGACTCTTGAATGGTTGATTGAGAGTATGCATTGTCTGCATCAGGCTCCAATGTTGATTCTGTTTCGGAATAAGAGTTGTTATTGTCTTCCTTTTGCGGAGATATATTTCCATGCAGTTTACGTAGTTCAACAGTTTTAGATAAAAACAACAGTATTTTATAATATGGCCATTTGGAGGTAACTACCGATTCTGCACCATCTCCAGATTTCTGTTTTTTCGACTTGTTGAATTCCTTCCGGAATGTGTCTCGCAGCCCCCTCCATTTATTTTTTAGTTCATCAACTGAAACAAAAAAATCGTTACAAATTAATCACGTTTTTTTTTTCATTTCAGGTATTTGGCAACGGGCTCCTCGTTTAAGACATTGGGGTATTCGTTTCGAATATCAGATGTCACGGTGGGTAGAATTGTTCACGAAACGTGTGATGCTATTTGGGACAAGTTGGGTACTGTACATAGCCATTTCCGAAAAATGAAGACATGGAATCTATATCTGAAGGATTTTGGAATAAGTGGAAATTTCCAAACTGTGTTGGATGCATAGATGGGAAACACATACGCATACAGAATCCAAAGCACTCTGGAAGTATGTATCGAAACTACAAGCAATACTTCTCAATTGTTTTACAAGCTGTGGCTGGACCAAACTACAAATTTATAGCAATTGATGTGGGAGCGTACGGTAAAGAAAGTGATGGTGGTATTTTTTCGCATTCAAATCTTTGCCAAAAGCTTGAAAACGGAGGATTAGGTGTTACAAGACATTGTGCACTGCCGGAACAAATATTAAAGTACCTCATGTTCTTTTGGGAGATGAAGCTTATCCACTAAAAACTTATTTAATGAGACCTTTTCCAGTATCAAAATTAGGACCTTCAGAAATAATTTTTAATGAGCGTTTGTCTCGAGCAAGACAAGTTGTTGAATGTGCATTCGGAATTATGAGTAGCAAATGGAGATTATTACAAAAATCAATTGAAGTAAATCCCGAATCTGCCGATAAACTTATTAAATGCATATGCCTCTTTCATAACATTATAATTGATAAAGAAGGAGAGCAACAAGTAGCATGTACATTCGAGCAAATCCCTCATCAAACACATTCAAGAACGGGAAGATTTGGAACCTTGGGTGAAAACAGAGGCACCAGTTCAGCTTATGACATCAGGGATAAATTTAAAACTTATTTTTCATCTCAAGAATTGTATAATGCATAATTTAAAATCAATAAAATATTCAAATACATTTTGGATTTCAATGAGCCTTACCCATATATGCCTTTTCTACATTATAAACAACAAAGACAAATATTTTGTTTGTTTGCAAATACATATATCATAGGTACCTGACACCTAAATTTGATTTAACTTACTCTTAGTATTCATTTCAACTGCCACTTCTTGCCACAATTTTCTTTGTATATCTCTCATGTGATATGATTTATCGGTCATATCCCATAGAGGCTTTTTTTCATAAATTAAAGTAATTAATTTTTCAACATCCATCTCGTTCTGTTACAAATACAAATCGACTATCAATTCGTCATAACAACTGCGAAAAATCCCATTTGTTTCGGATAGATCGCACTTCGCATGTTTTCGTCCGAATTCGTACGAAGCAGTTCGGACGCTGTGTACGAGCATCAATAGGTTTCAATGAAACGGGATGCTTCGCACTTCTTCGTCCGATTTCTGACGAACGCAATTCGGACGAAAACGCATCCAAAGGACGACCGGCCTAAAGAAACGCACAAAAAGCATAAAGATTTTATGAAAATATTTTATTATTTATTTATTATATAAAAAAGCATAAACATAAGCATATAAATTTTAACAAACCTTTTTTACGAAAATTAGTATAAAACCTCTTAGCTTAAGAATTAGTAAGTACCTATCATAAATTTAATAATAATATACAGTGTGTTTCCACGAAAATTTGGCCCTCCCAGAAACTCAGAAACCAAGAGTTTGTCAAAATTAAATAATTTACGAAATAACTGAAGATAATTTTTGCTAATTTATTGGTTGAACATAAGTAATAACAAAAAACATAAAATTTCATCGAATTAACCAATTTAATGTTCGAAATGACCTCCTGTGACCTACATACAATAATACAGTATATTTTCAAAGCCCCTTCGTACATTTGCAAATACCTCCGGTCTGAATAATCGGCATTCTCTCAAAATTCTTTGTCGGAACTCGGTAAGATCTACAGACGGAGTGGCATATATTTTTGATATTAGGTGTAAGGCAAAAGATCAAGTGATTGGCCGACTACTCTATTGGACTCCTTCTGCCAATCCAAAGCCCTGGAAAACATTGATTCAAAAATTGTCTTACGCCTATATAATAATGTGGGGATACCTTGTCCTGTCAGAAAGTCATTTTATCGTTTAAAAGATTACCATCAAATTCCAATATGTCAGTAAACAGCGGATCAATAACGTCTTCTAACAAATTTAAACAAGTTGTTCCGTTGAGATTTCCTTAAAAAACTAATAGGCCAATATCGTCATTCTCTAAACTTCCAACCCATACATTTAGTTTCTGAGGTATTTGTGTATGTGTCTCAATGAATAAATGAGGATTCCTGTTACTCAAATAACGACAATTATGTCTTTTGTCTTTACCATTTAACATAAAAGTACACTAGTCGAAAAAACACGTACAATCGATGTTGGTTGTTTTTGTGATTTCACTAAATTATTCACAAATTTGACGTCGTTGGTCAGGATCATCTTCGTTTAATTGATGAAGTAATAATATTTTATAAGGCTAAAATTTATAGTAATTTATAATTCGATAAACACTGGATTCTCATAGACCAGATGGACAAGGTAGTTGTCTGATAGACTGTCGATTATTCAATTGTCAATGACTTAATACCACCACTTCAACTGCTTAATTTCGCACTCAACTTCTTCATGCTTTGTGTTATTAACGTCACCTAATATTGTTCTGAAGCTGTTTTCTTGTGGCATTTTAAATTAATTTTTATTTAACTGGGAATAAGCCACAATTAAAGATAAAAATACGTTTATTGACGTTTAAATTTTCACTTCGAAAATCGTTCTCAAAATACAAACAGTAAATTAAAAAAAAAAATTTTTTTAAAACAAAATTTGTTTAATTTACTGTTTGTATTTTGAGAACGATTTCTGAAGTGGAAATTGAAACGTCAATAAACGTATTTTTATCTTTAATTGTGGTTTATTCCCAGTTAAATAGTAATTAACGTCACCTAAAGCTTCAAACTTTTTTCTTTTAAACTTTTTCAGTTTAATGTATTGGTGACTTACGTTTTTTCTGGATTTGCCTTAGCCTTAGGACACTGAATATTTTCATAGTATAGCTTCACTTCTTCCATCTCTATCAACATAGAGAAATAGTCACGCAAATATGATAGCGGTGACTATTTCTCTATGTTGCCAACTCACTCAGTTAAGTTTGATTTCTTGTTGCAGATAATTGATTTTAGTTTATTTTATTAATTCCAATGTGACACAAAATCTAGGCATTGGATAAAAAAGTTTATTTAAAGAAAGTGTATTTTTTTTGTTTTTATTAATGGCGGTAAAGACACGTTTTTGTAATATTTTATTTAGTTATAGAGTAATTTCCACATACTAACATATTTCTCAAATTAGGCTTCGTACCGCCATTCTTTACTATATCACGTATATATGTGCCAAATATCTCGTCAAAATATTTAAAATTAACGCTGCAATCTTGGAACGCGTTTTTCGTCTTGATAACGCGCTGATGTAGCCTCTTAAGTCACCTGTTGCAAAACGTCATTCTATATTAAGAGACATTGTCCTATCTGCATATATCAGCCAACTTTAGACATACTCGTCTAGCAATATTACTTTAGGACAATTTAATTTGGTATTTGATTAACTTTTGTTGGTTGGAACAAAATAAATATAGCAATTTTGTATCATTGCCTGTCAGTTACGGCTTTTTAACGTAGTAAATATGTTAAGTTTTAAACTAAGAGTGCAGTGAGACAAAAACCTGAAAATCTGAATTTTTGCATATAGGGGGGCAAATTTGGTAGAGTACATACTCTTTTACGACCCCCTAAAGTTTTTTCTGTTTAAGTTAATTTTCTACAAAAGTGGAACTGCATTTTTTTGGTGAACATTATTGGTGACATTTCTGAGGATATACTATTACAGGTAATTAGTGATACTAAAAGGTCCAGTAGAGATACCTTATTTGTTTAAGCTGGATACAATCTTTGCTTAGGAATATACTTAAATATACCACCATAATTGTAGAAACCGTGTTGTTTTGGGTCAACAGAGGATTCAGCCTACAAAGAAAACTCCTGTCCCTACTGCTCTAAAATCTTTTGATGAACAAACCACTACCACTAATGGGGACTTATATAGCGTCATAAAACAATTATTTATACGGATGATTTAGAGGAACTTATAGGACTTAACTTATAGGACTTTAGCAAGGATCTAGATCTAAGCCAGAAGTTCGTTATGGTCGCATTTACACGAAGACAAAATTAGAGGGATTAGGTCTCTTACAACTATAGATAGAAAGAGTTTTAACTAAATGGAGAGGTAAAGTATCTCAGGGTTATACTTTCATCATTTATTATACTAGACTCTAAACTTACCTTGAGCGGACAATAAGAAAAAATAACACACAGCGCGGTGACAACTATTATGAGTGTCACGCGCGTATATGGCAAGAAATGGGCATTAAAGCCAGATATGGTGCACCGGGTCTACACTATAGTGATTAAATCTTGTAGGAGCTTGGTGAAGCCCTATTGAGGCTTTACTGGGCCTGCTTCCTTTGAATTTATTAATATAAATAGAAGTTAGATTAGGAGCCTAGAGAATAATACAATCACTGGAACTTCGCAATGAAACGACAGTGCATATAAATACCACAAGAGCTGTGAAAAAGATAACTTTATTGTGAAATCGGATCACATGACATGTCAAAATTATACAATTGTGAGAAATTATACAAAGTGTCTATTCGGATAACAGACGGATGCTAGACTGAATAAGGTCAAAAGGAAAAAATGTACTCAAAAATCTAAGAATTAGCAAAAGATTTATGCAATACTGCAATATACAAAGAAAACTAATAATAGAGAGCTAGAAAAGAGCTATCCCAGCTCTTTTCTAGCTCCCAGAAAAATCCAGCTGCCCGGAGATGTGAAGTTCTGCATGAGACAACTGAATGACCTAGACAAACGGACTAAGATTGAACTTCTCTGGATACCAGGTTATCAGGGCATCGTAGGCAACAAAAAGCAAACTTGATAAAAACGGATCAAATTATTCAAACAGACTAGCTGTAGCCCTGGAAACACTAAGGGCTGTAGTAAGTAGACAACTGAATCCACTAGTAAAAAAATTACTGAATAAATAGAACTTAATATATACAACACAAAAAAAACTGTATGAGCAACCAACGGGAGTCTCTAGAATATATTAAGCAAAAGACCTATACAAACTTATACAGGGTGCAAAAATTCTAGACTGGATGTAGGAAATAAGGATAAGTAGCAAATAAAATGATCTAAAGTGATAACGGAAATGTTTTGGATCAGACGGTAGAGAGAAAAAAAAAAGAAGATATGCTTAAGGAAAGCCCAACTTAAAACATGATACAGAAACTAAAGAAAAGTTAACGCCATAGCGTATATTGCAACCATTATATATAACCATAGCATAAATTTCTACGGAAAACCTAAAATTACTTTTGAAATTGTACAGTACTTAGGAGCAGAAGGTAGAAATAAATCAGTGGACTGATCTCTATACTGCGCTGCAAAAAGTAATTTAAAACCTACCGCATTATTTTTTCCAAAACAGTGTCGTATGACGTTTGTTTATTATGTTAGTAAACTTATTCGGCATTCAAAGTCGGGCATATGTGTATAATAATCGACAGATTCTAAAAATCCGTTGGTACATGGAATTTAAGAAGACTTTTTGCGTCAGGTTAACTTAATAATGCTATACAAAAACATACTCAGACTTAAAGACGGCCACCTAGTGTCATGTGTAAAAAACAGAAAAAAGTAATTGAAGTGATAAAAATATAGGCTTTATCGTAAATAACAGTATTAAAAAGTCCATACGAAATATTGTCCAATACTCAGATAGAGTTAATTTTCTGTAAAAACATTCTAAACCAATAAATGTAAATATTTGCGTATATATCTACTTACAACACATAAAAAATTATAACTTTCTTTTTCCCTTTACAAGAAATTTTGCTTGTTTGATGGATTATTACCTCTATGAAAGGTATTCTCTGCATCTTTAAAAAATAAGAGTTATTACGTCGTTTTAAACTTCAAAAAATTATTATAATTCTAGGTGAATTTAATACTAAAGATGAAGATGTAATATTAATAATGTAGCAGCTACTTTCGGATGTGGTATTAAAAACAAACATGGGGAACTAGTTCTCCAATTTTGTAGGGAGGAACATCATTATTGAAAATATGTATTGCAAATTTTATTCCTTACGAACATACAAGTCACAACTTCACCAAGCTAATAATTGTAACCTACTAATTAACCACATAGATTACACATTAATCAATTAAGGATATCCAATTAGTATTAAATAATTTGCCGCTTGTCCATGTACCAACCTTGTCTCCGATCAATATCCTTGGATTGATGATTTTTAATTTATACACTAAATAGTTTTAAAGAAAACAATAGCAACATTGACGTATTATGTAAAACAATAATAAATATAGATAGTTAACAGTTAGACACAAAATGGACTCAAGACTAACAAAACTATGTAAAAATTCACGATATAGCGAGTGTCTGGATGATTAAATAACCTAAAGCAGGGGTGGCCAACCTTTTTAAGTCGAGTGCCAATACGAGAACAAAAAAAATTTGGCGTGCCACTAAAATTTTTCGACATAGTAATATGGATACTATATGTTAATAATATACGGTACAATATGTATTTCTTACGTAAATTCCGCATTTTTCCGTTTAGTCAAGATAGTGGAGGTTTAAAAAATAACGTAATAAGTAAAACATAACAACAAACTTACTTTATTGTTAATAAAAATAAAATAAAAACGTTAAACAAAAAACTTAAATATTTTCTTATTATCTAAAATTCAAATTATTAAACAGTTACTTATTTAATGTGGTATTCGAACTTGTATTTTTTTAATTAATTCATCTATATTGGGATTAATTTCGGAACTAGCCAACATAATTAGATTTTTTAAATACATGTCAGTTAATCGTGACCGATATTTTGATTTTATTATGTTCATAATAAAGAACATTTGCTCACAAACGTACGTTGAACCAAATCTACAACAATATCTCAGAGCTAACTCTTGTAAATTAGGAAAATTGTTTGCTGGTACAAATTTCCAAAATTCAATATAATTGGGATCAGTAACAGTTGAAATAATTTCCCTATATTTGGTTTTTAGTATAGTGTGGTTCTGTAAATCAATAATTTCGATCTGTATTTCAGCTGAGTAACAATTGATATCTGGCAGAGAAATAGAAAAAGGATTTATGAAAAGGTCAACATTCATTTTGTCTTTTTGAAAATCTTCAAACGAGGTATTGAATGAACCTAGCAAAATAGATATAAGGTTTTTAAATCTGTCATAATTTGGAGTTCTACTGACCTTGTTGGCTAATTCCTGCATTAATGTGAAATGTGTCAATATCTGTTCTCCAAAATCGTTACAAAAAAACATAAATTTATTCACAAAAGAAGATATATGACCAACTAGAGTAGGAAAAATACAATTTTTTCCCTGTTATCTTAAATTTAATAGATTTAAAAAAAGCTAAATCCCAAAGCCAATCTTTATCATTAAGTAACGAGCACTCACTCATTGTTTTCTTGCAAATATTTTAAGACGCACTCCTTCAAGTTCCAAAACCTTTCGAGTGCATTTCCTTTGGAGAGCCAGTGCACAATGCAATGGAGAAGTAACTCTCCATCTTGCTCCGTTTCTTCCGCGAACAGTTCTCGAAATTGTCGTCGATTCAATGCCCAAGCTCGTATTTTGTTAATGCAACGTGTTACAGGGTCAACAACAGATGACATGTTTAGGTCCTTGGCACAAAGAGCTTCCTGGTGAATAATACAATGGTACTTAAAAACTTTTCTTCCCAAATAGTTTTCCAGTAATGTAACAAACCCCTTTAGTCTACCAACCATGCAAGGAGCTCCATCTGTACAAACACTATCTAATTTTGACCATTCAACTTTGTTGATTTCGATTACGTTTTTAAGCTGTTGAAAAATGCCCTCTCCTGTTGTTGTGACTAGTTGGCGCAAATCCAGAAGCTCTTCAGCATTCTCAAAATTATCATTGGTATAACGAACAAAAATGCTTAACTGCGCATTTTCTGTGTTGTCACAATTTTCATCCAACGCTAAAGAAAAGAATTTGCAGGATTGTAATCCACTTATAATTTGGGAAACAACATCCTGGCCCATATCATCTATACGGCGCATGACTATATTTCGGGATAATGCAATATTATTGACCATATTTTTGATCTTTACATCTCCCACATTTTTAGCAAATATTACCAGACTATTTTTAATTATCTTCTCTCCATCAGAGTAGGCTTTTTTTGTCCGGGCTAACAGCAGAGAAAGTTCATATGATATTTTAACCATAGTTTCCATTTAATCACTTCTCTTCTAAAACAGTGACTGTTGGCTGGCTAGGGTTTTCTTTTTTTTTTCAATAAAGTCGGCTCGCAAATGTGAACCAATAGGATATTTGTTGCTGAAGTCCTTATGCAGTTGTTTATAATGTCGTTCCAGGTTAAATCTTTTCGGAAATGCTACAGACAATCCACATATCAAACAAACAGGCTTTGAAGTATTACGATTAGTAAATAAAAATTTTTCTTCAGACCTTCTTCAACCAAGCAGGTTGAAAATCGCGAATTGCAATATCATCTTCGTATTTTCGTTTTGTAGTCGAAGGCTTACTCGTGGACATATCGAACAAATACTTTTAAAATTTTAAAGAAACAATGCACGATGACAAAATGTGCACATACAACGGGTCAATTTAAAATAAACCAAGCAAGGGTAACGCAGTCCTATTGCACATTACGACAGCTAGGATCACGTGCACCAATCGCAGCAATATCGCTCGCCAGAGGATGCAATGATGCCGCATCTATCGCATCTATCGTAACGCGTAGCGTGCCACTGATAGGACTCAATCGTGCCACAGAGTGGCACGCGTGCCATGGGTTGGCCATTCCTGACCTAAAGCATAACAAGGGTAAAAAGGAAGTTTCTTGTGTCCTAAAACTAAAACGTGTATTACTACTAATAAGTTCTGTCCTTCAACTGGGAGGTTATTTTTTTACCTGAAGTATAAAATATTGTTTAGTATTTTTTACTTGAGCCAGACTCCAATAAAATCTTAAAAATGTATCCAATAAATTTTGATAAGCAGCGGTTAAAGTAATTTTCTTCGACATCCAATATCACGAAGCAAAACATCCCCGACATTTTCCGGTCGAGTATGACACTAGTCCATAAGACCCCAGAGTAGTATTGGATTAACCGTATTTCGGCTAAAACCTTAACCACTCTTTCAGAGTGATGGTCTTATCACTCAATAAAAAACTAAAATCGATACAATAACCATCACCTTTAAGGTACTTTTAGAAGGTCAGATCAGTTCTCCATTCAGTTTCAGTTTCAGAACAGTTGGCAGTTCAGTTTGGGTTGTTAAACGTGGTTAGAAGATCAGTTTAGTTGTCAGATATCATTTGTCTTTCACAGTTCAGTGATGGAGGAAGATAGCCTAATTGCGGTCGCGTTGTGCTTGGCTCTAAAAAACCACGAAAAAGGAGAAGTAGATGGAGTAAAAATTGGCTATTGACAAGAAATACACTTTTGCATTTAAATTTTTTTAAGGAACTTTATTTTGAAGCTTTTGATTGCTCAAACAATTTAAGAATGAGTGAGGATGCATATCTAGAATTGTTGCAGTTAGTAACACTAATTATAAAAAAGCAAGACACCAACATGAGAGTAATAAATATCATAAATCATAAACCATACTGCATAAACATAAACACAACAAACTACAGGAAAAACTGAAACTGATACTCAGCTGTTTCTTGATGTGGATAAAGGTACTTTTAGACAGTCAAATCAGTTCTCCCTTCAGTTTCAGTTTCAGAACAGTTGTCAGTTCAGTAGACGTGGTTAGACGATCAGTTTAGTTGACAGTTGTCATTTGTCTTGCACGGTTCAGAGATGGACGAAGATAGTCTAATTGCAGTCGCGTTGTGTGGCACTAAAAAAACACGAAATAGAAGAAGTAGATGGAGTAAAAATTAGCTTCTGAAAGGAAATATACTTTCGCATTTAAATTTATTGTAATACGTTTTGAACCTTTTTATTGGTCAAACTATTTAAGAATAAGTGAGGATGCATATCTAGAATTGTTGCAGTTAGTAACACCAGTTATAAAAAAGCAAGACACCAACATGAGAGAAGCTATATCACCACTTTAGTGCAACGATTACATTTTTGGCTACTGGAAGTACATATTAAAGTCTTAAATTTCCTACTGTCTTATTAACTCCTAGTTTAAACATCTTAATACCCGAAACCTGTAAAGCAATAATAATAGTACTGCAGGATTATATGACGGCTCCGCTGTTAGTAGTCTCCTTAACCTTTTTTCGTTCTTAATTATAAGCTGATCGTAAATTGTTTATTTTCGCTTTACTGTTTTGCTAGTTGCACTGTTATCTTTCTCTTTGAATTTTTCAACCAAAACATTATACGCAGCTTGTCTTTTATTTGTGTGGTGGTATTGTTGATCTTTTTTGTTTCACAGATATGGGTGTTGCTGATAAAGTTCGATAAATTCAGTAATAAAGTCATGGTTTGCCATGGCGCCAGATACACACTACACCGATCGATAATTTGATAGAACTGACAGCTGATGCGATAACTTTAAGTAAACGCATCGAGCCACAGCTCAGTATCAGTTTCAGTTTTTCTTGCACGTTTTGCTAATGCAGAAATCATAAAAACCATCAAAATAAACGGCCTAAGATGAATGAGTCACATTATGCAGATGAGTTAAAGTGATCCTTTAAAAATACCCATGCTAAGTAGGCCGGTCAGAAAAAGAGGAAATGGGCGACCTACACTAAATTATTGGACGATGTGCAGGAAAGATAGATTAGAGTAAGGAAATGGAGAAAACAGACACTGGACAGGGAAGGATGGAGGAATGTTTTGAGTCAGCCCAGAGCTCAATAACTCGCAAGGTGTTGTAGCGGCAAATGATGATATTGATACGTCTTAGATGTCTACGTCGGTAGGTTAACTCATTTAGTTATTTTTCTTCTTTTTATTCTTTTTTTGGCTATGTCCTAGACAATTTACCCATATTACGTCGAGGGTAGACAGTTTTTGTGTTACTTCAGCGATAAGTGTCTACCTACACTTATATTCTTCCTTTTGTTTGTTTTGAGTTGTTCTAGATGTACACTTGTGCTGGTATATATTTTTTTTACTAAAAAAATTTTAAGACTAAAATTTTAGTACACAACAAAGGTATAAACTTTTTTTGCTCGGGGTTAGCCTTCAAGCTTTGCACCCATTAGAAATGATAACAACAAATAAAGTAAAAGCACTCAGGGCTTAAAGAAGAAAGATCATAGTTTATAACATGAAAGGTAGAAATAAAGTTGCATAAGGTGTTTATTGTATTTTTATTAATATTTGTGAGGATTGTGAAAATATTTATGGAAGTGAGAAGTTTAGTTTTAGCTAATTCGGCAAACAAGTCAAAATATGGGTTTTAGTTTAAGCAAAATTTGAATAAAATATTATTTAACCCTCCCACTTGGCCACATTTGCAATAAGGATTGTTTATGAACCCAATTTTAAATAGATGAAAAGGGGATGAGCAATGACCTGTTCTCATACGGGTGATTGTAGTTAAATGTCTTCTACCGATATATGCGAATTTGTTGAATCATGGTAGTGTTTGAATTCGCTTATTAATTTTGACATAGAATGAATTACTTGTGCCATATCCTTCGTACCATTCAGCTGCCCAGTTAGACCAAATCTCTCTTTTTAAGTAGGGTGTAAAATTTAAAAATTGTAGCTTGATATTCAGTAAGTAAGATTTTGATATTATTGTTCCTTGCTAGGATAATTCGTCTTTTCGTTAAAAACGATATACGTTCTCTGTCTTTGGAAAATCCTGTTTTTTTTTAATTTTTGGAGTGCACTTTTGGAGTCAAAAAAGGTAATGGCTTCTGTGACATTTAGTTCCAGTATAATTTCGACTGCATGATTGATCGCGGTTACCTCTACTGTACATATTTTGGTATGATTATGTAGTTTAGATGAAAATGAATAGTTTATATCTGTGAAAAAACTCCAAATCCCGCATTTTCCATTGTGTCTGTTGAGCCATCTGTAAATAATTTTTTGTATGAATGAAATGTTTAACTAAGTTCACAAAATTCATAAGGTTGAATTTATTTTTTGTAATGTTTTTGTTCAGAATTGTTATTGGTTGAAGTTGTAGTTTCAGTTCATATTCATGACAAGGAAGAAGTTTACTGGAATATATGTTCTCTAAATAAGGTTGGATTTTTCTAAGAGTTGCTATCAATATGGAATGGGTTTTTCCTCATTTCTCCAGTATTCATTGTCCATATTACAAAGTGCTTCTAATTCAACGATTGATTGAATGACAGGGTTGTTTTTAACACTTTGGTTTTTTAGCAAAAAAAATTGTTGTGAGCCATTCTCTTTTGCTTGCACATGCATCTTGTAATAATCCGGATACTTTGGTAATGCATCTGATCTAGTTTCTTCAATATATCATTTAGTTATGCCAATATCGTTTATTTATTAATTAAATTTGTCATTTGTGCATCGTCTTTTGTTTTAAAGTCGAAATATATAAATAAATATATATACTAAATATTCACTAAATATGAGATATTACATAACATTACAGAAACAACCCATATCCAACAATTAAATCCATAAACGATCAACAACGTCCATACATAGCCGCTTGTTATGTAATTAGTCACGTTGGTCGAGTGTTCACATAATTCGTTTTTTTTTGTAAAAATTTTTAATTCCATTTGAAAGCAGCGAAACGTAGAGCTGCGGTAGTCGAGGGAAAATTAGCGTGGCTGTAAATAATACAATAATTTTGAAATATTTATTAAACTCTGGGGAATTCGAGCTTTCAACGCAGGAGCCGCCACAGAAATTAATAAGGTGTGTCAATATTAGACCGCTGTTTATGTATAAAGAATGAAGGGCAAACGGTGGGGATGATACGTGGAAATTGTATGAGGTATCTTTTATTTTGTGGTGTTTTAGGTTGACATATATCTAGGTTTTGTAACTTTCGTATAGAAACATGTTGCACAATAAGGTATTGTTTTAAGAATTTAATATAAAAAATCTACCATAATTAAAGTATATCCCTTGTTGCATCTCATGTCTGCATATAAGGTTGTTGCATCTCACAAAATTCTTTCTAATATTTGTATACAATTTTTAAAATATCTTACGGTTTTTTGCTTTACGACTCTATTCTGCTTCCATGCCTTGCGTTGAGATTACGTAAATAACGTATATTAAAATTGCTAAATTCCAGAATCCGCTCATTTTATCTTATCACCAATATGTTTATTAATAATCTATCCACCTTCTTAATTGTATTCTGACTATTGTCTGCTTAGTATATTGTTTTAAGATTTCACGTACATTTCATGATGTTTTTATTCATGCGAAATTGGCAAGTGCCAAAAAGCCCTGATGTCCTGAAACTATCATCCTCTATCGTATAGTGATATCCGATTCCCGTGATTAGTAACATTTTTTATGGCCATATTAATGGTACTTGATGGAGTCGTAGTAGTACTTAGGAGTCTTTAACGCAGTGGCAATATTTATAGGTTCACCTGCCTTAGATACTGATTTCTCAGTCTCAGGATAAAAGAGCGCTATTCCAGTTATCAGCTTGTCCACCAGGATTCATTGGCCAGTAAATATAGAGATTATATTTTCAATCACTGGAGGAAATTTTCGATCTATCCGCTTAACCTTGCTTAGTTTAGATTACAGGTAGATAAAATTACCGTACCCAATGACTACATGGTTTATTCATATAAGTATCCATAATTAGAGATAAATTAAAATGGCTAAAAAAAGGGATAATCTGAATACAGGAAATTAAAAAACAACTGTATTGAAGCATAAGAAACAGGAGTTTTCTTAGAAAAGAAACACTTATTAACTTAAAATAAATTGATGAGTTTGATCTTCTACAATAAATAAATCGTCAGAGGCTAAAGAATGTGTACAGATTTCAGTATAAAAAAATCAAAATAAAAGTAATCCGACAACAGTAAAATTACACCACAGGAGCAAGAAAGATATTTAAAACGATATGGTGATAATATATGATGGATGGCCAAAAGAAGATTTAAACCATTTGAACCAATAATTACTTAGGTTACTATTAATAAAACAGATTTTAGGACTTAAGATCACTTAAGGACAAATTTATGCCTGAGCAATATCCAGTACTAAAACAAATAGGTATACGTTCCTCTTTTTTTAACTACACATACGGTATTTTAAAAGTATATATTTGATTTTATAGTTGTCTACACTAGTCATAACTGTATAAGAGCTACTATTAATTTTTAAGAAGATGTTATTATGAGGTAGTATAAATAAACATTTTTGTTTTTGTGTTCAAATTATTGTAAAGTTCCCTACTTCACAATATTATTCGGCAATAACAATAACATAAACGTTTATTTTGTGAAGCAGTTCTAATCTGTGAATGTTTTATTCTTATGGTTATAAATTGTGTGCTATTGAAAATATTTTTTAATCACACAAAATCACGCATTCCGGGGACAAAAATAAATTAATTTAATTATACTTACCTTAGTACAAAAGATACAGCCCTTTGAAGTTACAAAATAAAAACTGTTTTTTTTTCATTATCTCCTAAACTACTTGACATTTTGTAATAAAAATGGACACGTTACTTTTTTATTCTGAAATAATTTTTCATAAAAAAGAAACAACAACATCTAAGCGCACAGAAAAATTTTAAGGGGAGTATGCAGCCCTAAATCTCTTAACACATTATTTTTAAAAAATTTTTGCCTCATAACACTTTTTTCAAAATACATTTTTTATCGAGGTACTGCTCTTTTCATTAACCTTTAAAAAATTACGTGCATCTAAATAAACGGCATAAATGAATTAACAAGTACAAAAAATGTCTATAACCTTTATAAATATGATATTACAATAAATGTTCAAATTGACCTTAATTTTCTTCAATACACATTTGGTATCGTTTTAGTAAGGAAAACCAAATGCACTGAAAAATTATGTTTTTCGGACGAAATTGATTTGCAGCTTTAATTGTTCTAACCCTCAATTGTTGCTCGTTCTGTATTGTTACAGAATAAACTTTATCTTTCATAAACCCCCAAAAGCAAAAGTCCATGGGGTTAAGACCTGGAATTTTGTGTGGCCAAGAAATAGGTTCGTCACGACTGTTTCCAAACCACCGACCAGGATGCTGCCTGTAAACGTATTCTCGGACTTCACTTTTTCCAAATACTCTTGTAAATCGTTTGCCAAGAACTGCAAATAATTATCACCATTTAAATTGTTGAGAAGAAATACTGGGCCTATTAGATTTTTATCCACAATTCCTGGTCCAAATCCAAAACTCCTTTGGTGATGAGTCGTTTTTTTGGCGTGAGGATTTTCATAGACAAAAATTTGCTCGTTATGATAGTTTGTTATTTCATTTCTACTGAAGGTAGCCTCGTCAGTAAACAAAATATTTCTAATAAAATTAACATTTCGAAAGATTTCCATTAACAAACAATCCCAAAATCTAATCCTATTAGGTTAATATTCAACCAATAACTCTTGAACCGTTGTTAACTGATAGGGTTTAAGCAGCTGATTTTTTAAACGCCTCCAAACGCTTACGTGAGGAACATTTAGTTGAGCAGCTGTTACCCTTGTAGTTATTCTAGGGACTTCTTCAGTTCTTTCTAGGGATTTCTAAAATGTTTTCGGTTGCATCCATTATTGGACGACCACTATTGCCAGCAACTTGCGGTTGGAATGTACCCGTTTTCGTAAACGACGATCAACGTTAAGAAATAATCGTCTATCGGGTGTGTTTCTATTAGGGTATTTTACTGCATAACGCCTTGCGGCTGCTGCACTATTTCCTTGACATTCACCTACGATATTTCCGATAGTTTATTGAAATCATAATTTTTATTATTAATCTTATTCACACAATAAATGATGGCTTCAAATTATTGACTATTATTGATGGAACTGATATATATATATATATATATATATATATATATATATATAGAAACTAATTGTAATTTTAGGGCCAACTAGGAAAAAACTAGTTTTTCGAAAAAGTGATAAGAGGCAAAAAAGTTTTAAAAATAAAATGTTAAACTAATGATGCCACAAAATTTATTTGATTTGAACGTACTCAAAAGTTTGAGGAGATTTAGGGCTGTACAGCCTCCTTAAAAATTTTCTGTGCGCTTAGATTTTGTTGTTTCTTCTGTATGAAAAATGCTTTCAGAACAAAAAAGTAATTTGTCCATTTTTATTACAAAATGTCAAGTAGTTTAAGAGTCAATGCAAAAAAAAATTATTTTGTAACTTCAAAGGGCTGTAACTTGTTTTGTGTACACTTTTATACTAAGATATGTTGGATTCAATCAATTTATTTTTGTCCCCGGAATGCGTAATTTAATTTATGACATACCTTTAAACTATTCATGGTAATATGTATGAGATTCGACCGTTACTTGATGGAAGTTTATTCTTAAAAGCAATAAAACACTACAAACTTATCTTTTCAACGCTTTCACAAATTTTTGTTATAATTAGTTATCAATACAGCTGTTTCGGCAAAGCGGATTTCTCAGTTAAGCTATTTTTATATGCGTCAAACACTTTTATAGTCGTTGATGGATTCGAACGTTACTTGATGGATATTCATTTTATGTAACAATTAAACATTGAAAACTTTGTTTTCAAAACTTCCACAAAATTTATTTTAAACTCTTATCGCTGCAGCTGTTTCGGCTGATTGCCTTTATCATGTGATCTATTTTTGGCATCCGTCTACACTTTATAGTCTTTAATGAAATAGGTTAATGAGGGGAGAACTATTTGTCTCAAGTTGGTCATTCAGAATTATATCTGTGTTTTCTTAATCTGTTGATTTCCATAGATTCTAACAAAGACAGCTTAAGGCCTTTATTTTGAATGTGAAAAATTTTAAATTTGTCATTAAAAGAATTATTATGATCTAGAAGGTGAAGTGCGTATATAAAATCTGTTTTTTTATTATTGAAAGCCTTTTATGTTCTGCTATTCGTTTATTAAAATTTCTACCAGTTCGACCGATGTAAGTTTTTGGAGACTCACCACATTTAAGTTTGTAACCACCACTGTGTAAGTGTTTTTTATTTTGGTTATTGTTGTTTTTAATATATTTGCCCAAATTGGTATTTGTTCTGAAAGCTGGAGTTATTCTATTCCTTTTTATGTGTTTGTCTATTTTTGTTATTTTGCCTGTATATGTAATCGACAAGAAGGTACTGGGTTTTCTCTCTGGTGGTGGAAAAACTAATGTCAGAGCCTTCTTGTGTACTTTTTGATTTAACATTGTATTAATTGTTTGTTCGTTATATCCATTGTTTACTGCTATTTGCTTAATGATTTTTAATTTTGTCCCAAAGTTGTATTTTGACATCGAAATTTCTGTTAATCTATGTAACATACTATGATTGAATGATGAGATGATGAATTGTGTATGGTCGTTTCAGTATGGATCTTCTTCTTCAGGTGCCATCTCCGCTACGGAGGTTGGCAATCATCATAGCTATCTTAATTTTTGAGGCAGTAGCTCTAAATAGTTGTTTTGAGCTGCATCCAAACCATTCTCTTAGGTTCTTCAGCCATGAAATTCGTCTTCTTCCGATGCTTCTTCTGCCATCTATTTTTCCTTGCATTATGAGTCGCAGGATGCCATATTTATCGCCCCGCATCACATGTCCGAGATACTGTAGCTTTCTTTCTTTAATTGTAAGTTCAATTTCCTTCTCTTTGCCTATTCTTCTCAGTATTTCATTGTTTGTAACTCTATCTTCCCAGGAAACCCTCATAATTCTTCTATATGTCCACGTTTCAAAGGCGTTAAGTCGTCTCATGGTATCTAGATTTAACGTCCATGATTCCACTCCATAATATAGTACACTGTATACGTAACATTTTGTTAGGCGTACTTTAAGAGCTAATGTTAGATCTTTGCCACATAGGACCTTTTTCATTTTTATAAAATTAGAACGTGCTTTTTCGATTCTGACTTTGATTTCTGCCGTGTAGTCATTATTTTCTGTTATAAGTGTTCCTAGGTAAGTGTACTTTTTTACTCTTTCGATCTGCTGGCCCCTTACTATCAAGATTTCGTTAGTATTATAGTTGTTTTTACAAACAGTAAAAACAACTATAATACATACTTTCAGTATAGATAGGTTTATGAAATATGGAGAAGTCAAATCCAGAACATCTTGCCACAAATACAATAAAACTACAATAAACCCACAATGGAACATGGATGAAATACACAATGCAGAGAAACAACAAAACTATAGAGATCAACTTAAACAAACCTTAAACTCTAAAAGAGAATACAATGATATGGAACAGCTAAAAATTAAGAAAGCGGACAAGATCTTTGGAAGAAGTAGCAGAAGAGGGCAAAAACATGGTATGACGAGGAATATCGGAAACAGCTGGAAAAAATGCAAACAGTAAGGAAGACTTGAATACAACTGCAAACAGACCAAAGTAGAAAGGATTATGACAACTGCCGAAAAGAAACAAGAAAAATAATACGCACAAAGAAACGAAACTGAATAACAAAAATATGAAGCTATGAAGAGACACCGGCACAAACCAGGCTCCAGAAAATTCTACAAAGAAATTTCTACTGAGAAAAGAGGACATAGAACCAATTCCATCCATACACTGAGGGACAATTAAGGCTGTATGATAATCGACGGTTAAGAAGTAACTGAATAATGGAAAAAGTGTTCTAGGAACTTTCTAAACATCATACAGGAAGAACAGCACAAAGAAGAGATCTATATCACAGCGGACATGACCGTCAAAAATCCCTCCTTTGAAGAAACCCATAAGGCCTTAAATAAGCTGAAAAATCACAAAGCGCCAGGTACGGACGAGATTCCAGCAAAACTTCTGAAATATTGAGGAGACCCACAATACCGCCAAATATACCAGCTAATACCGCACACATGGATAGAAGAAGGGATACCAGCACGATAGAAGGAAAACATAATAGAGCCCATCCACAAAAAAGGGGACAAAACAACGTTAACACTAGCTTTATTTTTTAGGACATCCTTCTTTTAATGGTGAAAGCCACACACAAATTCCCGTTATCATAGATAGTACTTTGGGAATCTTTTCATATTTTTATTTCTTCTGGTGGGAAAGCTTCATCTGGTATTATATTTTTGTTAATTAGGAAAATTTAACCTTTTCGGCATCTACCCAATATAACATCTGTTAAAAGTTTCGCAGAGAAATTGTGAAAACATTTTCTTTAGCAGGTTTTAGCCTACATACCGTCTTTGTCAAGATATCAACTTTTCATCCCTTTTTTGGTTTAAATGTCCGAAAAACAGGCAGACCTTATGGTTGGAAAAAATAACTGCTGTGTGGTGATAGTTTTAATAGGTTGCTCTCGATAAGTAGCTGCTTTAAATATTTCCAAACTTATAAAGGTTGAGTGACTATCATATATAATCAAAAATAAGTGCTGTAATCAAAGATATCCGGAAGTGGTTTATAAAAATATCACTCTCTAGCCAGCCTTTCTTACTGGTAGCATAAATGGTATCTGGAAAATCTGCTTTGGGTGGTGCAAGCCACTGGTTTCACAAATTCTTTCCTTTAAATGATATTAATGGTGGGGTTTATCGCCAGCTGCATTGTACAAAAGAACAGTTGTGTTTTCTTTGCCTTAGAAACTTACTTTTCCCAAAGAATCTTTGTTTAAAGTTTCTTTGGGAATCTTTAAATCCCGTAGATTATAAATAGGTCTAATATTTTCTTTCTAGCATATTCAAATATTTCTTTTATTTGTAGGATTTTTAGATTCATATTATGACGCTTTTTAAAGTTAAGGAATCAATCCTCTCCAGCTATACTGTCTTTAAATTTTTTTAAATTTTATTTTCAGTTACAAATTTTCCAACTACTTGAAACACCTCTTTCCTGGACATATCGAATCCTTACTTTCCAAGAAATCTTTAAACCATTGGCCAATTTTAATTCTTCTGCAATAGAAATATTTATTCAGCGTCCTTTGTTATCTTTTTTTGTTTGTCGTATTCCTCTAATTGGACCATAGAGTAATAAATATTCAAATATATTGAATTGTAAAAATAAAACACAGAAAACTTTGTTTTCAAACATCTACAAAATTTATTTTAAACTATTATCACTACAGCTGTTTCGGCTGATTGCCTTTCTCAAGTGAGACAATTTCCATCAAGTAACGGTCGAATCCATCAATTACCAATTATATTGCATTCTGCATTTACTTCCACTATTGCTAAATTTAATTCTTCTTTCTTGTATTTTGCGTCAGGTGTATGTACATACCTACATTTTTATGTATGTACACACCACGGTGAATCTAAAACAACAGGGTAAATGTATTACATGTAACAATTACCCTGTATTATTGTTTTACACTTGGCTTAAAAAGCATTTTGGATGGAGCAAATGTGATACTCAAAAAAATATGTGTGTGTGCTTGGAATATTGACTGCGAAACCTATGGTTTCATTAGCCTAATCATGTTTTACTTTGATTCTTAACAACGATTAAAATAAAATCTATTAATATTTAAAATTTACATTATTAATATTTTTAAAACAATATCACTACGTTATTCGAATTCTACGAATTCTACATTATACAATTGGTTAACTTACAAACATCATATTTTTTATTTATTTATTTATTTATTTTTTTTTAATTTTATACAATTTTGTATACAATTTTCTAGTAGAAGGTATCCAGTTTCGTATCCATGCATCCAGTGCCCAGTGGTTGTTTATTAAGTATTATCCAATTCTGCAAGCAGTGTTTTTTTTTGTTTTTTTATTTATTTTATTTTATTTTTTTTTATTTTTTTTTTGTTTTATTTTTTTCTTTTATTTTTTTTTAATATTTTCAATATTTTTTCTGTATTTCTTTTTATTAATATTGTCTAATATATATTTTTTTATTGTTGAAATGCTTTCTTTTTTATTTTGTTTTATATATATATATATATATATATATATATTTTTTTTTTTTTTTCTTTTTGCATTTATATACAAGTTTTGGTATACATAGGTCTTTATAAATTATTGTTTCATATTCTTATTTTTAGACTGCTTGTGTATTGATACAGCAACTTATAAACTTCTAAATTGTTAGAAACTATTAACCCATAAATATTAAGGAGTTTTACTAAAATTTTTATTTTCATAATGGTTTCCATAAAAACATTGGTCTTTATTCTATTTTTACTACAATTTAATATCATATGTTCTAGTGTGCCATATTCTCCACATTCGCAGTTTGGGGAATTTACAATTTTTAATTTAAATACGTGAGATGGTGCTAGGGAATGTTCTACAGATATTTCTGATTGCATCTTTTTTTGTTATAAAATTACAGAACCATGGTTTGGTAGGAATTTTCGGCTGAATGCCTTTATAAAAAAGTTCCTTGGTTGAATGATCATATTTATTCATCCATTCCTGCCTAATTATATTTTTTGAAATAATATAAAGGTCTTCAGGAACTAATAAATAATTTACAACAGTATCGGAATCTAATGCTTCCTTGGCCACTATGCCTACTTTTTCATTGTGGATGATCCCACAATGAGCTTTAACCCAAACAAACTTAACTATTTTTCCTTCCTAATACAAGTATTTAAAATTGATTAATATATTATTTTGTAAGATATAATTAATATTAATATTAGTAGATATGTTTGAAAGTTTATGTAAAACACTTTTAAAATCTGATATTATTAAAAAAAATTATTATTAAATAATGTATTTTTAATATATTTTAATGCTTCTAATATAGCGAGTTGTTCAGCTAAATAACTTGAAAGTTCACTCGGAAGTTTTTTAGCCTCGAAATAGTCTCGTGTAGGGTCCCAAAATGCACAGGACGTTTTATCGTCTTTTTTTGATGCATCTGTAAATATGATATGATAATTTTTAAAATCATTTTCTATGTCTGAATTAAACATCACATTTCTCAACCACATGGGGTAATTAGAATAATCTCTTAGAAAACGTATGTCTATTTCAGGCACATCAGTTAAGTTTGTTTGGTATATCGGTAACAGTTCGTTTTTATACATATTGTCTTTATATTGTAAGCCGTCTTGATATTATGATTTACATAAAACCAGTGATTCTTTTTTCTGCCAGTACTTATTAGTTAAATCCATTATGAAAAGGTTGTGAACTTTATTAACTAGACTACTATTTTTAGATGAAATTTTGCACAAAAATTTATTACAGAGATATTTTCTTCATAGCTCTAAAGGAATTTTACGACATTCTACTTAAAGATTTGAAATTGATGTACTTTTAAAGGCTCCAAGGGATAATCTTAGACATTTATTCACTAAATTATCTAGCTTTTTTAGGTTACTGGAGGCTGCTTGAGAGTATAGAAAGCATCCGTAATCCAAAATTGATCTAATAAATGACCTGTATAAAAACAGGGACATTTCTGAATCGGCTCCCCAACTGTAAGAACTTACAGCTCTTAATATATTTAATCCTTTCTCGGCTTTTTTTAATATTCTTTCTATGTGCTCTTTCCAGACTAATTTTCTATCAATTGTTACTCCTAGGTATGTTACGTGGGAAATAACGGGAAAACTATGGTCTTGTAAAACAAGCTGATTGGGAATAGTTCTTTTCCGGGTGAATATACATGCTTTTGATTTCGTGAGTAAAATCTTTAAACTTTTCCCGTGACATCATTGGTTAAATCGAAGAAAAAATTGATTTAAAGAACTCTAACCAGATTCAAAATCACAATTAGAACAAAAAAAAAAGAACCAAGTGATAATATTTTTGTCGCAAAAACTTACATACACATATTATAACTATAAATAAAAAGTTACCAAATATTAACCCTCCAGCGGTCGCACAAAAAAATTCCATAGTAAGTCGCGTGACGGCTTTTACACCCCATTAGATAGTTTCGATTTTTAAATCTTTAAATAAGACATTTCATTGTTTTCTTCAGTATTTACAAAAAAATAAGTTTTTAGTTTCTAAATTTAATTTATTACCATTACAAACAATTTACCTATAATTACAAATAAAACATACTCGTCGTTATTTTTATCGCATAGTGCGTAAATTTTAATTCCATACCGAGCTGGCTTGTTCGGAATATATTGAATGAATCCGCATCTTCCCCTAAAGGCGTTTCATCAATTTTAACAAATGAGAGTTAAAATTCGTAACAAATTGTTTATAAAATTCGCGTATGGATGCCAGTTTATCAGTTTTTTTTCGCTCGTCTCTAGTACGTAAATCATTAAAGCTTATTGTTCGAAGTAAAAATAAAAATCGGTTGTAGCTAAAAAGTGCTCGTAATAGATTCATTCCCGTTCCGTCTGTGTCCCAGAGCTCGGCACAGTTTGTGTGTGCTCCTTTTTTAACACCAATAAGAAGTACAATCCCTGTATCTTGAAAATTTTGTATATTTTTAATTCAATACATTGGATTGGATTAGATACAATGTTTTCTATTATTTTATCAGTGATGAATAAGCTAAATGGTTCGACACCGTTTGAAGCGTTTCTAGCTAACAGTTTTGTTCCGGGTAATATTTTAATAATACTTTTTGACTGTGTCTTACCTGAAGTAAGAGGTTTGCTTATAAAAACATTTTCATGATCTCGTCCAATAAAAAATGTGTAATCTCCAGAAAAGGTCTTGAAGTCTCCAGGAATGTATGCATTCTTTATGATTATCTTCATTAGCAGATTGCTCGGACATACTATCATGATCTTTTTTCACTATATATTCTACTTCTCTTGCTATACACTTATCATCGTCAGTGTCTACTTCACTTTCACTGTGCTTTCCTTGTTCGTTCAGCCTTTCATCTTGTAATTCTTGTAAAAATAAATAATAATAGAAGTAAGTTTACTAATCTTAAAGTATAATTATTAATATTTCACAAGATTAGTCTAATTTAACCCTCCGGCGGTCCCGCCGTCGGCAAACACACCACACAAATTGTTTCAAATCATGGTACAATGAATACAAGGTATGATATTGCGCATGACATTTTACAGCTGGCCATTAGCTGGCCCCGGAGTGTGACGTAGTCAAGACCGCTCCAAATTTTCTCGAATCTATTATTACATCTTAACGTACACATGAATTTTGAAATTATGGTCAAAAAATGATCGATTTTTTTTAATGTTTTGTTTTTGGTTATAATTGAATAAAAAATATATTTTCAGTAGCGTAAAACCTTTACTCTTCTTGGGGATTCAGGCCAAATCTTTATTTTTATTTTCATACATATACCAATAATATATGTACTCTTTTTGTATGCAAATCCGTTGAAATTTAAAAATTGTGTGCAGAGGAAATACTGTGAATAGGTAAATAGTAGTAGATTTGCGTATTCTGATTCACTGTCACTCATTTCCAAGCAGTTCTACTGAAGTAAAAACAAAATAGATTACAATAAAGATAAATCTGATTTATAATTCAATATGGTAATTTAGATGAGTTATAATGAAATTTAGTACAATCAAAAATATACACTACTTATATAAAATATACAGTGTGGAAACCACTTATGAAATAAAATTGTTTCTGTCCTTATTTTAGAAAATAATAAAAAACGTTGAGATACCTTAACTTTTAAATTTAAATGTACGCGTTTTAGGCATAACTTTGAATGTACAGGGCGATCAATGCAATTCTGGCATAGTGCATAATCTGTATTTTAAGTGAAACACCCTGTATATTTTTATGTTTTTAAAAGCTCCTTAACAACCTGATTTCAACGAACTATTTTTGTAGAGTCTATTATAAATAATACAAGGTGAAATTTAGAAATTAGGTAATTTCTTCAAAACAATGAATTCATAGAATACCCGAGGTAATTGATTGGATTACATTAAAATAAATGCTCAACATGTTCTCCACTTTATTGTTGGCAATAACACAGTCTCCTATAAAACTCGTGCCGAACTTTGTTTAAAGTTTAAGGTGAAATATTCCGTATTTCTGTAGTTATCCTTACTTTTTGAGGTCTTCAATGATAGTTTATTGTGTTGAATATATTTTGTTCTTAAGATAACCCCACAAAAAATTAAAAGGCGTATGATCTGGCGACCTAGCTGGCAGCTTCCTAGTCCCCTTCATCAAATCCCCTTATTGAAGAAGATTTCATTCAAGTAATTTCTCACCATTAAAGCATAATGGGGTATTGAACCGTCCTGCTGGAACCAGACAGTTTCATGCGGTAGGGTCGGATCTATTGGAGTGGGATTTAAGTTAGCCAACTAAGGAAGAACATCGTCTCTTAGCATGTTTAAATATTTTCCCGCTATCAAATTATCATCTATAAATATTGGACCAATAATATGACCTCCTATAATACCTGCCCAAACATTCAACTTTTGAGAAAACTGAGTGTGTGCCTCACGCACCCAATGAGGATTTTCGCTGACCAATATCTACAGTTAAGTCAGTTTATCTCTCCGTTCAATGTAAATTTTGATTCATCAGAAAAAAGAATTGTGCCAAGAGCTATTTCATTTGTTAATTTTATCCCTCATTTTTTTGCAGAAATCCATTCTACGATCCGGATCGTCTTCTGTTAGCTCCGTCAATTTATATGGATGAAGTTTCCTTCATGGAGACACCTTAGGACAGTTGTGTGATTCACATTATTTTGGCGTGAAATTTGACGTGAACTTGACGTTGGATTCTCTGCGACACTTAACAAAATATCTACTTTCACTTCATCTTGTAACGATAATATTTTGCCTACCACAGGGGCCATTAATACAAGGGGGTAGAAAATTGGCGGAAGAAACTAAGGGGGTGGAGATAAGGTAAGCAAAATAATCGCTACTTGTGCGAACGGACACTCAGGGTTTCGTAGGAGAGCTGGGGTCGTGGATAAGTAAAAGGTAAGGGGGTTGGAATGGGGCAACTACAAGAAAATGGAATAAAGGGGTCATTAATCTCTTGGAACAAACACAATAAAAATAAACAAAAAACACCTCAAGGAATTTAATATAGGGCGCCACTTGAGGTGCCTAATTATGCCTATTACAACCACTAGTTGTAACTGGGGAAATAATTAGAAAACAAAATCAAAACATAAAAAACATATCTTTTTCAAATAAACTCAAAAAGGGTTACTCAAAAAAAAATAAACAAAAAGTTAAGACAACAAAATTTTACCTTTAATTATGTGTACCACAAACAGTTACAAAACAAATGATAATTACAAAAAACAAAATTGAAATCATATAGATCTTTCAATGCAGTTTAGATTAAGGTCAACTTAAAAAAAACAAAACAAATTCAAAACTTATGGTTAGTTATGTGTATAAGAATAATTATTATGACAGCCAAATCCTAATTATTATAATTTTACTTATTACAAATTTTTCACCTTGTCATGAAAGCAATTATTAATGATAAATGTCTATTTTTTCTTTAAAAAAAATTTAACAAAAAAAAGTACCTGACTTCACCAAATATTAGTTTTGGGGCTGGAACTGGTTTTCTAAACACTGCAAAATAACACAAGCGTCTCCAAGCTTCAGAATGGTCTGGAATGACCAGGGACAAACAAATAGACGAAGGAAGTTGAAGTTCGGCTGGATCATCGGGCTTCGGGTAAAAAAATTGCAAACTTCTAAGCTTGGATTTTCAAAACTTCATTGAAAATACGATGGCCTCTTATATCGTTGTAACACCTTACAAATCTTCCATTTAGGACATATTACAACACATATAACTTTCTAGAAACAGGATCTGTCGGCTTTCTGAAGATTACAAGCCGAGCTCTTAACTGCTACCACACTACACATTTTCCCATGACAAATGACAAAAAAAAAACGAAAAAACATTACGAATTTGAAGAAAAATTCGGACTCCAATAAAACTACAAACGCTCTTGACAGCGGTTTCACCGAGAGTGACGAAATTAAAAATTTGTTCGCTTAACTTGAAAATCAACGAACTGCTGAAATAGCAAAACCAACGAACGACGTAGATATCCTTTGAGACGCATTTACATGAAAAGAAATCGCCGCAGTAAAATAAACAACAATTAAATGGATTTATTACTCTACGACGTTAGAATGATTGAAAACACTTTTCGAAAGATACGAACTAAAAAACAGAAAACATTCTTCGTTTTATTAAGACGATTTCATATACGAGGCGACTTTAAATATACTTCAAAGAATCAATCAAATTTAAAATGCTACAATACCCCCACGTAAGAGCGAAAACTGGACTAACAGGAAAAGTTTTCGTTTAGGGCGAACAACAATCAGGTTGGAACAACAGTAGCATTTTCTAACTACTGCAACAACACATAATGACTTCAATAACTCAAACAGAACAAAAAACAACAAACAAAAATCATAACCAAAACTACACATCATAACTGTTTATGGTTCTAACATAATAACATACAAAATAAAACTGGATGCTCGATTTGACGAATCGGCACCAGGTACAGTTCGTTGGCTCTTAAGCACAACGACACAATGGCAGATTCCTAGTAAAATGGCTCTTGCCTAACCAAAAACGTGGAACAGACCAGTGTTGAAGTTTCTGGAAGCGAAAAGAAAGGTGTTTCCAGCTCAACAAAGGCGGGTGGCCAACAACACAGCTTAGACAAGCTTCGCTATGGTTATCCACATAATAGATAACCAAAACAATATCACACAATAACAAACTTGACTATAACAGTCAAGCAATGAATTTTCAACCACTGGTTGAAAATCAAAAACAAACGGAAAAAAACAGGATGGCCAATAGTTCCATAGAAATATCCTCTGGGATCGACGCAGCGAAAAATTTCCAAGTTAGGAAACTCCCAAAAGGACAAAAGAAGAAAATAAATCCAAAATGCTAATACACAATCTTGGAAAAGAAGAAAGAACAGGGGCACATGGCATACAAGCCATAATCAATACACAATCAGTTCAGTCTCAAACTAAATACTTTAAAAGAAATCGTAACAGTCTTCCAAAGAAAACAAAAAGTTACGACAACACTCCAAAACAAACAAAAACATCATTACAGATCTCCAAGGGGACATGAGAATCACCATAATCTTCCAAAAGAACAAAAAAAATCATTACAGTCCGTCATCAACAATAAAACTTTCAACTGGGAACACAAATCTCAAAAGCAGGGCAAGAAGGGAAAAGAAGAAGAAGAATATATATATATATACAAGGCAAAAACTAATGACTTATCTTCCTTAAAAGCTCAACAGGTCACCTGGCGGAAGAATCCAAAACTCATCGACCTAGCCGTTCCTCTTATGACAACTAATAAGGTCAAAGACACAGTTTGGGAAGGGAATAAAGGGACAACACAAAAAAATAGACTTCATCATTTCACGGATAATAATCAAATACAACATCATCATACAAATCAGAAAGAAACGTTCACTATTCTTCAACAAAACTCGAACATAGTCACAACAATATAAGTCTGGGGAATTCTTAGTGGGTCATTCAACGGTAGTACTAGAAAAACTTCAGATGTTTCTCTTACATGGTCTCACAATCGACATAAACAAATATTTTCACAATAAACGGCGGCCAGGTACTTTCACCTCTGCAAACAAAACGTCACAATGGACAATGCAAGTATTTGTACCTCCGTTTCTACCAAATCATAAACATTACATCACAAACACTACAACAAGAAGGAATGCTATTGAGACTAGGTCAATAGTCTTACTTCAACACTTAGAAAGGCTTATCCTTTCTAATATATCACGGAAAGGGGATGCTGCTATGCAGTCTTACACAACAACAGAAATATCCAAGGAAACACAAATCCAGGTCACATGCCTGTACGTCCTATATGATATTTCAACAACACAATACTCAAATCTCAAACTAACACATTTTAGACCATCAACATATAGCTCTACTACAACATCTGACCACACAAAGAAACAAAACTAAAAGACATAAGAAAACATCACAATACTTTCGCTATGCATTCTCAACAAATCGGCCTTAGCCAGGAATACACGAAGTCGTATCATCACTCTCCTCTACTTGTACACAAAAAAAGAACTAGGGAGAAACACAAGACTAACAGACAAAAGAAAAATAACAATACTCCGCTTTGTCACTAACAAATCGGCCTTAGCCAAGGACAAACGGAATCGTATCATCATTTCCTCCTACTTATAACACAGAATAGGAACAAAGAAAACACGGGGAAACACGGAAATAACAAACATAAGGCAAATAACAATACTTCGCTTTGTCACTAACAAATCGGCCTTAGCCATGGACAAACGAAATCGTATCATTACTTCCTCCTACTCATAAAACAAAAAACAACACGAAAACACACGGACTGTAAAATCAGAAACATTCTCTTTTTCGGGGCTAAAAAAAATTTCACACATTGCTTGGACTATAAAATCTTCATATCTATCAAGCAAAAATTTGACCTACATTTGCTCAAAGACTCAATAAGACGAAATAGATCACTTATAAACACTTTAAGAAAGAACAGCGTCTACATACGAAATAAATTATTTCGTTAACATAAACAAAATTCTTTTCTCAGACATGGGATGGTACTTAAGACGAACAAGAATAAACAAACTTGATATCGTTCACATTTTAAATACCGGCAAATAAGGAATGACATCATTCCAAATACGTATTATTTCGATCTCAGAAAATAGACGGAAATTATTTCTACGTAATTTTACGAAAACTGGACACAACAGAAAATGGAAATCGTAGCAGTTAACTTGGGACAGGAATAGACTTGATTTAACGGAAAACTGGATAAAACAAATCACAATATAACTGTTAATACCGTTCGAAGCAAACTTAGATGAACTTCACATACAGGGCGGGACAAAAATACTAAAACAATGTTTGGGTGAAAGCAAATACACAATGTATACAAAACAACATACTCGATAAACTTCACATACAGGGTGATACAAAAATACTAATAATATTGACAACTTGACTTTTGAGTGAGCTACACAAAATAACACAACATAAAAAACCTTGCTCTTGTTCTGAAAACTAATTGAGACTGCTCCTAGGCAAAACTAAACAGCACCTCCGATCACGAGTATAACACTTGTCATCATTCAGATACAAGACAGGAAACACAAAAGGGGACTCAGGGGAACACAATCTCCTATTAACCCGTGGCATTACATACGCCGTCAAAGCTGGTTAATTAGGGAACAACAGGGGACACAGGGGGCTACTCTTCACATCCACAATCTCCTACTAGCCCGTGGCATAGCACAAACGCCGTCAGAGAGGGCCTAGAGGAAACAATGAAATGGCATAGGACAAACGACAAAACAACAACTGTACTCATCAGCTCAAAGAAAAGTCACTCAAACAATAAACACATTTACTCAAAATGACCGGACAAAACAAAATTACAAAAACCGATTTTTCTGTAAGAAATGTCAAATCAATCAAAAATAAATGGCACAATAACATTACACTTAATTTGTTACTGTAAATAACTTAAAATTCTTCTCAATATCAAAACATTATTTAAAATTCAATTTAAATATTCAAACTCAAAATATTTGCTTTCATTTACCAATACACAAAAAATACATATAGAAAAATTTCTACAGTACACGAAATAAAAGAAACAACATTACATATGTCAATATACAACAAAAACATCTGTTGATATACAATAATACATATGTTAATACAAATACCATACAAAGAAAAAACAACAATACATATGTTGATACAAATACATAAACAAACTGTTTGTGGGACACCGGGGCACTACCTGGAAGACGGGGTTTGATATAAATGGCTGAAAACTAGGGACGAACTGAAAAAGATATGTGGCTTCTCGAAAAGGGACAAAAATCTAAAGAACGCCAGCCACGTTGGGGGCCATTTTTGTAACGACTAGATACAAAAATGGCGAAAATCTAATACAGGCCACACACGTTGGGCGACATTTTTGTAACGAAAAGTAAAAATGTCGCAAATCTAAGGAATGCCCCACGTTGGGCGCCAAAATTGTAACAACTATTTTGCTTACCACAGGGTAAGAATATGGGGGACAAGATTGGGCAAACAAAATAATCGAAACAAGTGCATACGACACTCAGTTGGTTGTTGGAGAGCTGGGTCGTGGATAAGTTGAAGATATTGGGGGTTGGATTGGGGCAACTACAAAAAAGGAAATAAAAGGTACTATACGAATCTATTGGACAAACAGAATGAAAATAAACGGAAACACCTCAAGAAATTTAATATAGGGCGCCACTTGAGGTGCCCAATTATACCTATTACAACCACTAGTTGTAACTAAGGAAATAATTGTATAACATCAAAAATATAAAAAAAAATATCTTTTTCAAATAAAACTCAAAATAGATAAGAGAAACAAATTAAACATTTATTATTGTCTCAAACAGTTTTCAAAAATACAGCTTATAAAGCAATACAACTTACAGCAACGAAGGCATATTATATATAAATAGCTGTCCAATACAAATAAAAAGAACTTACATATCTGTTTACAAAAGGTTACAAAATTCTCTGAAATGGTTCCTAGTAGATAATGTGGCCAAATTTTATGGATATCCTTTTATAAAGAATAAAATTTAATCTTTACTACAAATCAAAATAGATTAAAAATCAAACTGTCATACGTCAAAACAAACATTTTTAAAACAGGATAAAATTATGACATGACAGTTTAAACCAGGCCCTAACATAATATAATTACAAATATATTTTTTTTTTAAATAATTTATAAAAGAAAGCAAATTTTGTCTTTTTAAAAGAAAATGTCTATTTTTACTTTTAAAATTAATAACGTAAATGTTACCTCAGTTCACACATGTTAACTTAAACTTTTGAACAACTGGCTAACTTCTGCGGGGTATCCAACTGCACATCAACAGAAAGCTTTATTGGAAGCTGAAACTGGCACATCCAAATCAAAACTGCTCCAATATTATTCTACATGAGGTGAAAAGGGCATCTCGGAAAGGAACTGGATTTCTCAAAAAACGAAAAACAAAGCAGGAACTAAACTTGTTCACTGCTCAAACATCATAAATCTTCAGCCAAAATAAAAACAGTGGTTACTGGTCACTCTTTCAGAAACGACATATTACTTAGAATGAAAATTCCACCATTTTGGCGAATGAATGCCGGTTTACCACATCACCATTAAAACGACCTTTCGCTGCGAGCAATTATTCATCACTGCCCTCGCTGACCCTCTCGATCTCAATCTCCGGATAGTAACCCCTCTTTTCCCCGCACAAAACCATTGCCATCTTGTCAAATCAACAAATTCTTTACTCAAATTCGTTCAAAACATCCGGCGTTACTGCGCTTTAGAAAAAATAATACCAAGATTGCAATATTTTTCTGGGAACGTTGAAGTTAAAAAGCCATAAATTGTTCTCTTTAGCAAATACGTTTTTATTTATTGAAGAATTATTGCGTATTTAAAAATCTCTACAGACAACACATTTCTAGCGTACCAGGGGCGTACTATATAGAATCGAATTTATATTATTATTTAGACATTAAATATAAAACGCTACAATCTTCAAAGAAGTTCGATTTTCTTTTTAATGGTTTGACATATCCAAGTTCTCTGAATTGTGCATAAATTTTAAACACAGTACCTTGTGAAATATTAGGCAACTGAGGATATCTCAATAAAGGAAAATCTCAATTCGGTGGGCCTTAGTTAAATATTTCATTTTTATTTCTGCAAGAAATTAGTTTTTAATTAGGAATTTATTATTTTAATGTAAAATGTCAACAGCATGTCAACTGATTAATAACAATCCGCATTATTTACCGATTTAGTTTAAATAGCAGACTATCTGTACAGTTTTTACCTATTCACGACAATAAATGTCAACACGGTTACTAAACAGAAATTTTCCCCAATATACAGTATACTGATACTTAGAGTAGGAGTTTATTGTCTGTATTTAGCTAATTTAAAATAATACCATAACACGTGATAAATTATTAATTTCAAAATTTCACCTTGTATTATTAATTATAGACCCTACATGATATAGTTTATTGAAATCACGTTGTTAAAAGTATTTTAAAAACATAAAAATATACAGGGTGTTTCATTAAAAATAAGAATTTTGGACTATGCCAGACTTGCGTCGATCACCCTGTACATTTAAACTTATGTTTAAAAAGCGCACATTTAAATTTAAAAGTTAACGTGTCCCAGAGTTTTTGATTATATTTTATAATAAGGACACAAACAATTTTATTCCATAAGTGGTTTCCACACTGTATACTACTACTATAACATACCAATCATTATGTGCAAAATTTACTTACCAAACAATATAATATGAAATAAGGCACAAGTTAGTTAAAACGCAAAACACAATAAATATCGACTTCAGACGACTTTACACCGACAATACAGAAGGCTAGTATAAAAACAAAAGTTCGACAATAAAATCGGTTGTCAATAGTGACGATGCAGTTGCAAGTTATGAGATAATAAATGTATTTTCAACCAACTTCATGGAAGTGGACCTAAACCAGGAAAAAATTGTTTAAAAACTTATTAACATCAGCTAATAATGTTGATTGTGACGATAATGTAGACATTTTTCTTTAGGTAAAGAATGTATTTCAGAATTAAGGAGTTGAATCTTCGTTTAAAGGACAGTAAGGCAAAAATTAAAAGAAAAATGTCAAAAATTGTAAAATAATGCTTATCCATAAAAATTTTCACTTTTTTTATTAGCCAACTTCTTTTTCTTCTTCTTCTAATGGCACTACAACCCTTTGTAGGTCTTGGCCTGCTTAACAATGTACTTTGCTTCACCTCTGCCTGATGTTCATGGTTTGAAGATCTTCCTCTATATCCTCTATCCAGCTTTTATTGGGCCTACCTATTGTCATATTTGCTTGGAGTTTTAATATCTGGATTACTTTTACATCTCGATTATCTTGCAAGTGGCCAACCGGGTTTAGTCTTTGTCACTTTACAAATCTAACTATATCTGCGCTCTGCAGTAATTTATCCAGCTTGGCATTAATTCGTTTTTATTCTTCATGAACCATCTTTATTTTTGAATGTTTGTTAAAATGAATGTTTTGAATGTTTGTTTATGTTAAAAATAGGTGCTTTTAAAAAACATTTGGGTAAACTGAGTGGTGTTCATAGTTATACAACTATAAAAAACTCCGTTATAATTTCTTTCATTTTTTAGATTAACGAAGACCCAGAATTCATATAAATATATCAGTTTAAAGAGTTTTAACGTGTTACTGTAAAATTGTTGTTATGTTTTTAGACAGCAACTTTAAATGTTTCTTTTATATCAATTTGTTAAATAAGAAACTAGCCTCAGCCTGCTATTCAATTTTCAATAAGAACTGTTTCGAAGGAAATCAATTTAGCATCCTCCAATCTAACATATATTTCTTTGTTAAATCATATTATTATTATTAAAATATATAATGTTGTCATTATTATAAACAATACCAAGATAATTTTATGTGTGAATATTAAAAAGATTCATTTAAAATATTGTGCAATATTATGTGACCTCACTAACTCATATTCGATGGCCAGCTTGCTCATCCGATCTAAATAAAGTTGACTTTATCGGTATTTATTTTTATTTTGTGTTTAGTTCAGTAGGTATATACGTACAAACTTTGTGTACCTTCATTAGCACTTTTTTGTATCTTTTTAAACATCTGAAATATTGAACTCTTGAGTATAAGTTGATTAACCTGTACCTGATTAACCTGTACCTAAGTATAATAAAAGATAATTAAAACTTATTTTATAAAGGACATCTATGTTAACAAAGTAACTGTACCAATAATCAGTAATCTTGAATTAACTTGAAAATTTTATTTATGATAAATATTATAACATAATTTTATCATGTCTTTATAATTACTATGATTAAATTAGCCAAATTATAAAAAAAAAACTTAAAATTATAACACTTAACTATACAACTACATTCAAATGTTGCGGGAATAAGCGGTCTTAAGGCCGATCCTCGCGATTCTGGGCATAGGTAAATTCCAATGTAAAAGTTTATATCAAATAACGCAAAAACTATGGCAGATATTGAGATGATTCTTTTTTTATATGGAAGGTCTAAAAAAGTTCTAGTGCACTATTTGGTTGTAATTTAATAAATTGTTTAAACAATATTTTTTTTCAAATATTTTTGGTTAAAATAAACGTAAAAAATTTTTTTTTGAAATAGGGCACTACAGAATTTGACCCACTTTCCGAATCTGTTTTTATTTTTAACATAAAGTGTAACACAAAGCAGCTATTTGATATAAACTTTTAAAAAATTTAAATTTCCGCTAAATGCAATTTTCTCTCCGTCAGCACAGGGTGTCCTTGTCGGTAGCTTCTGGTATCTCGCCACGTAGGTAAAACCCTCGGAGGAGGATAAATCAAAGTTGAATAACATTATTAGGGCTTATTTCGACTTTTGACAAACCAGTGTGTTTATTGTATTTAAAATAGCAAATTTTATATAAATAAGCAATAAGTACCTATAATTTTATTAAATTTTTATATGTATAGAAATATTTTCTGTTGATTTTCCATTTTCCTTCTAAATATTTATACTGTTTTTATAATAATACAATTATTTCAGTATTTGCTTATATAATAATAATTTATTATATAGAAACAGCGTAGAGTTTTGGTCAATCATCCAGTACATTTTTTTTTTGTATTTCAATCAGAATTATTATTTTCTTTTCTTCTTTACATGAGCTCAGAGTAATAAGCAAATATTTTGCAGTATTTGAATATGAAATTTAATTATTTATATTTATTGGTTAGCAACCTACCAATCGTAAAATCAAATACTGCTCAAAGAAACAATGTACAGTCTCGGAACTGGATTGATACTATGAAGACGACTACGGCAAGAAATAAGGACAAGCGAAAAACATCCAAAACCCAGATGAGAATTACTTGGAATATCAGATCACTCAACTCAAGGGACCAAGAAATAACCCAAGTGTTGAAAGAGAAAGAAATAGACATGTGTGCTCTACAGCAAACAAAAAATAAAGAAAAAGGTCAATCAAAATTAGGTGAATACATACTAATCTACAGTGGAGTAGCAAAAGAAAACAGGGCCAAAGAAGGTGTAGCCTTACTAATACACCAAAGGTATCAAAATTACATCAAAGAGTGTCAATACATATCAGAAAGAATAGTAACATCAAAGATAAGAATGGAGAAGGAAAACCTGAACATTATCGGAGTATACGGCCCAGAAAATAATAAGCCTCAAACAACAAGGGAAGTGTTTTACGACCAATTACAACAAGTAGTAGATCAAGTCAAAGAAAAGATGATAATTCACAGCTAATTTGATTATAATAATTAAGGAACCTCATTTTTTGCCATGTTAAGGAATGGGATTTGTATTTTTTGTTAAAAAATTTTCACAAACATTGTACCTTTACAGGACCCTCTACGAATTTTCAAAAATGTAGTTCAAATGGTGACTAGGAAGAACCTACAAATCCATACCGAACAAGCAATTTCAAACTAATAAAATTTTCTATATCTCCGGATCTACTCAATGGATTTTGATCATTCTTTTTTTAATTTGTATGTAATTTCTACGTACATTAGGAATTAGTAATTTGTTTATATATTAATTAATTAATAAATAGTCTAGTTTGTTTAAACAATTCGTGCAAAACAATTGTCTTCCAAAAATCTATTTTTTTTAATACTAGTATCAATAATCATAGAAACAGTCGCGTTTTTTGCATCAAATTGTCAATAATTAAAAAACAGCTTCAGATTCAAGGCAACATGGTCTATTTTTTGCTTATTTCCCTTGAGTATATATTTGATTAACATCTGTGTAATTTCTTTGTCGCTTCCTTGCTGGTTTTGCACATTGCTATGATAGCAATATCTTCGGTAAATGTTGCAATTGTATATTTTCTAGGACAATAATACAACACGTATACAAAAGGTAAAGACACTTCTTTGTGGCAGCCCTGCTGTAATATCTGTCAATTCCATGTATGTTTCTTCCTGTTTATTACTGAAATATCTTTCCAAGATGCAGGATTCAATTATTTGAGAGTATCGTTTTGGTAAATGTAGTCTTAGTTTATAGTTATGGCGTCTTTGCCATACTTTATCATATACCTGAGTCACATCCTAAATTATTGATATAAGGTTGAATGCTCGAATAAATGAACTTTAAAAATTGAAGGCAAATTTCGAGCACAAATTTAATAATCAAATCTTGCCCAAGTACTTTTGCTTTCTACAGCATCATCAGGGACATCTGCGCTTGCTGGATAGCCCAAATTTGACGAAGTAAGTCTAAAATGTTAATCACAAAAAACCTTTATCATCCATTAACTTCGAGGTTTTTATCGAAGTTTATTAATTTTCTTCATTTAAAAAAACTTTTCTTGGCTTATTTCAGATGCCCCTGATGATGCTGTAGAAAGCGAAAGTACTTTTGCAAGATTTGATTATTAAATTTGTGCTCGATATTTGCCTTAATTTTTCAACGTACATCCTAAAATGTCCATCATATTATCCTTCATGATCCATATTTCACATCCATATAAATAGTTATACAGTATATTTCATCATCATCATCATCATCAATGGCGCTACAACTCTTCGTAAATCTTTGCCGCGGTTACTATTGCCTTCCATGTTTGTCGGTCGTGTGTCAGTAACTCCCATTGTCGCACTCACATTTTCTCTAGATCTAGGAGTATATTTACATATAACAAATTAAATCCTTAGTTGTAAATTTTTGAAATAAGTACTCAGTATACATCTGATCCCAAAAAATATTTTATTCGAAAAGATTGATAAATATATGGAACTGTGGGAAAATATGCTACAAAAATTTCAAGATTTTTATTATAATATTTATTTGAAACACCTTCTGAAGAAACATTAGACATAATTCTATATTTATATAATTTCATATTATCAATTTTAATGATCGTGATACTAATTAGATAAGATTTTTATTATAATTTTTATTTGAAAAACCTTCTGAAGAAACATTAGACATAATTCTATATTTATATCGTTTCATTTTATCAATTTTAATGATCGTGATACTAATCAAATTTTTATGATATATAATAATAATCTTTTTTTTATAATTTTTGTTTTCCGTAAACTTTAATCTACGTTAAACTTCAGACAGCCAATTTTTCCGTAAAAAAAATAACAAATAAATTATGTATGTACATTTGTTACATTGTAAATTTATGAATAGATTATATTACTTTGATCTGTTATTATATTTACTCAAAACACCACAAAACCTGCCACTGCAGGGGTTGTCTCGGTGTATAATCAGCTCGAGTAAAAGGTAAACGCATTTTTGACCTGGGCTTGAGAGAGATACGAAGTTTAGAATATTACTTCATGACAGATTTGTTTTTGTAAAGAAAGAAATTTTTGAAATAGAGATAGCAAACTGAAATTTACCGTTAGGATTATCGAGGATGAGCCTTAAGTACGTCATGCGCGAAAACGAACCGATTTTGGAACATTATTTATTATACTTGTATTCATTGTACCATGGTATCAAACTGAATAACACAAGAAACGCTAAATGTCCAACTCTCTAGTGCTACGTATTTCTTCCTTTCAGTGTACACGAGCGGCTATTGGAGTGCAGTTAGATTTTCTGTCCGTTGAGATTACGTTTTTTGAATATTGGCTTATGTTACAATACCTTGCTTACGCGCTGCTTACAGACCAACTGACTAGAAATTTCCTTCTTTCTAGTGGTGGGTGGATTTGTACGCAACCTTAACGGTTATAATGTAGATGGGAGCATCATATTTTAATTTGTGGTAAATCTGTAAGTTATCGTGACATTTGCGCCATTATCATATTTACACCACTTCACCTTAAAACATAATTTTTGCTCATGTGTCAATGATTTTCAATGGCGAGATATAATATTAAATAAAATAAAAACGTGTGTTTCTTTTTTATGCTATCACCATATATTCACAATATTTTACCACGTTTACCACAATGATTTAAATTTTAAAAATAAAACATAATTCAATTAACTAACATTACACAATTTCCATCCAAAAATATAAAATATTCAGTGTATAACATGACATAAGAAAAGCTGTATATTAAATGTAATTACATAAAAACATTCTCATAAGTGTGAGTGATCAAAGAGGAATTGGACGTTTTAATCCATTATGATGAGTAGGCGAAACTAAATACAATATGTCAATATGCATGACATTTATTGACACATAAAAGGGAGAACAATGGCTGCATTAGTGGTAATGGTGCAGTTTTAATTAATTGGGTATTCCGTTATGATGTTAGAGAATAAACAATTTTTTTGTATAAAAATTTAGAAGTGCATGAATTTAAGAAGTAGTTACTTATTTAGAGTTCGTCATTACCTCTCTTTATACATTATTTAATAAAGTCCTGTTTTACAGAGGCAACGTCGGTGCGTATCCAGTTGTGCCTAGCAGATTCTTCAGTTCCGGTCCATTTCCTAAGCTGGCTCTGGGTATAGGAGAAACAATACGAACGAAAATACGATAGTTACAATATGCACAAAAAATGAAATCAATGACAAACAAGAGGAAATTCAATAAGTTACCCAATAGCATAAAGGATAGCGATGGAAATGTTATCTCGGAGCCATCAACGATCTTAGAAACATGGAAATCATACATAGAAAAATTATTTGCATCTGACAGAACTGATGATCACCTATATGGAGAAGGAGAAATAGGACCTTCAATCCTAAAATCAGAGATAGAAGATGCCATTGCAGCACTAAAATACAATAAGCCAGCAGGTCCGGACAATGTACCTTGAGAAATATTTAAGATCCTATGTAAATCAGACAAACAGTTCCTTGATAATCTAGTTGTACTTTTTAACAACATGTAGAATCCCGGACAACTGGCTGCATTCAACATTTATTACAATCCTGAAGAAACCAAATGCCCAGGTCTGTGATGACTACTGGCTTATAAGCTTGATCAAGTCAAAGTCAAAGTCAAATATTGATAGATCGCAGTTTGGTTTTCGGAAAGCACTTGGAACTAGATAACCAGTTTTCACTCTCCACGTGCTTATACTGCGGTGTAAAGACGTTGATAAGAACGTCTATTTGTGCTTTGTGGATTTTATAAAAGCATTTGACAATGTCAATCATGAACAATTGATAGATATTCTGAACTCACTTCAACGAACTCACTGAAAGTGTGCAGATCAAAAGATGTATCCGTCAGGGGTGTATCTTATCCCAACTCCTATTTAATATTTATTCCGAGGAGATATTTAACAAATGTATGCAAAATGCAAATGAGGGCCTAAAAATAAACAAAAATAAAAATTCAAATAAGGGCATAAAAATAAACGGCGAAATAACAAACAATATAAGATATGCCGATGACACGGTGAACCTTGCCAGTACCATAACAGAATTACAACAGGTAATGGAAAGAGTTTATTCAGTTAGTGAGGAATACGGCCTTAGCCTCAACTTCAAGAAGACAAAGTGAATGCTGATAAGCAAAAAGCAACAACCTGCTCGACAATTAGGGATAACTAACATACTAGTTGACCATGTAGAATCTTATGTGTACCTTGGCACCAAGGTAAATTCAAAATGGGGAGGGACCACAAAAATTAAGGCAAGACTGACACATTCTTCGTATATCCTGGATCTAACATGTCACCAACAAAGAGGAAATCCAAAGAATCGGAAAGGGGAAAGAAATCGTGAGCACGATTAAACAAAAAAAGCTTGAATATCTAGGCCACATATTGAGACACAATACGTAATGTCTACTGCAATTAATTTTCCAGGGAAAAATAAACAGTAAGCGCGGGCCAGGCAGTAGAAGCCACTCGTGACTCCAAAAACTGCGGAAGTGGTTCGGGCTCACATCGGTTGAACTGTTCAGAAGTGCCGCAAACAAGATCAAAATGGCCATGTTAATGGCCAACGTTCGCAACGGACAAGGTTCGCAACATCAACACTTGAAGAAAAAGAAGTAGGGGAAACAATGCGATGACTTCGGTGCTGAAGCTCCTTGTAAATATTTTTCTTTATTTAACTGGGCTAGTTTCTAACAATTTCTCAAATTCGTATAATTGAAGTCTTTAATAAAAAAAGTTTACCTGAACTTCTCCGCATACTGGGAGACGCATCTACGGTCTTCTGGTGATATGAAATCTGCGGATTGCTACAGTAAGGAGAGTGAGGTGGATTTCATACCGCCAGTAAGTATACTACTTACTTTGTTTAATGCCGTTTTAACTTTTTGGGCATGTCTTCAATATGGGACAGGTATATTGTTCTGGTCAAAAACAAAAATCCTTGGCTGTTAACTTTAACACCTATTTATTTGCACACGAATTTCTACCTACAAGTTTTCAGGGAAGGCTGTCTCCCGAAAAAGATCTTTTGTTTTGTATTCGAACACTGGTATTTACATATCATATTAAATATAAGATCATATTTCGGTGTGTCAGTATGTTCCTAGTGTAGTCCCTCTCAGGATACACTCAGTTTTACATTTGCCAAATAGGTGTTGAGGTGGAGTGCATATAATTTTGTTTCAACAGTATATAGTTAAGCACAGATAAAGAAGTGTGTAATATTTATTGCAAAATATCCAGGCAGATTCATCAGATAAAATAAGTTCGATAGTTGTAGAATTTTATAGAAACTGGGCATGTTGAACACATCTTAAACGCCGTGGACCCTAAAATTGATAGCAACATGAAACTTGATATTTTATTAAATGTACATTACAATCTTCACAGTAATTTTAAACAAATTGGTGTAGATACTTTAGTTTCTCAAAACTCAGTAATACGTATTAAAAAAAAAAAAGAAAACACGATCCTGATCACCGACTGCATTACCATCATCATCATCATCATCATCATCATCATCATCATCATCATCATAATCATCATCATCATCAACATCATCACCATTATCATTCTGGCGTTACACTAGCCTTTTCAAGGTTTTTTCTCCAGTCGTCCCCATCTGTTTACTTCTCTGCTATATTTATGTTCTTAGTCTTGCTGTATTGTTCACAGTCTTGGACCGTAAATAAAAGTGGTGTCGTTGCGGGTTTCAAAAAATATGGTGCCGTAAAACTGTAGACATATATATATATATATATATATATATATATATATATATATATATATATATATATATATATATAGATATATATATATATATATATATATGTATATATATATATATATATATATATATATATATATATATTTATATATATGTATATATATATATATATATATATATTTATATATATATATATATATATATTTATATATATATATATATATATATATATATATATGTATATATATATATATATATATGTATATATATATATATATATGTATATAAATATATATATATATATATATATATATATATATATATATATATATATATATATATATATATATATATATATATGTATATATATATATATATATGTATATAAATATATATATATATATATATATATATATATATATATATATATATATATGTATATAAATATATATATATATATATATATATATATACATATAATATATATAAAACCTAGAGCTAAGATTAATATTATTACTAAAATTAATATTAAACTCACCAATCTTCCGGGTTGAACCGCGTAGTAATCCATTTTGCCAAGCTTTCGGCATCCTCTTTCCGGGCTTCCGAGGTCTCAGTCTCCCGAGCCCCCAGACACTACTGCACTGTTCACTATTCACGGCACGATCACTACTACGTCTGGGAACAGGAGACGATACATTTATACCGTCGATGATGGCGTGGCTTAGGTGGGGGTTGGCGCGAGAATGGGTGCTGGGGTTGGCGCGAACATTTCAGGCTGTGGAATTTTGATTCGAGGATGGAGGGGGGGATATTTTCTTTATGAGAGGCCTCCATGTAGAAGGTAACCGTATGGCGTCATCTCTTTTATTAAGACAATTTGGCCTTTTTTCTATTTCTATGGCTTCTCGGATGATTCTTGGTTTATAGAAGCGGATGGGGGCTATGGTTCTGGAGTTTTCAAAATCGATTTTATGACCTGTATGAAGATGATGTTGACCAAGGGCTGAAATTGAATCAGAATTGCGAACAGAAATGGAATGTTCATAAATGCTGTTTTGGATTCTACGGTTTGTTTGGCCTATATAGGATCGGGGACACTCTGCACAAGGTATTTCATAAACTCCGTGTTGTTCATTTGGAATATTGTCTTTGATAGAACGGACAAGAGATGAAAGTTTTTGTTGGGGAGTAAATATTGTTTTTATTCCTCTTGGTTTCAGAATTCTGTCGATTTTGTCAGTGACACCTTTGATATAAGGAAGAAAGGCTTTCGTATGATAAGGGTCTGAGTCTTTGAGTTGAGGATGAGTGGGAGATTGATGTCTGCGAATGCTCCTATTGATGTGATTTTCGTGGTAACCCTTTTGGATTAGGGCTTGTTTTAAACAAGAGAGTTCAGCGGGTCTACTTGCATCATCGGAAAGGCGTATTGATCTGGAGACAAGGGTATTAATTACTGAATTGATTTGTGAAGGTGGATGGTGAGAGTTGGCATGCAAGTAACGATTGGTATGTGTGGGTTTTCAATAGACAGAGTAATGGAAACCTTGGGATTGGTTTTTCTTGATGAAAACATCGAGAAACGGTAGGGATGAATCAGTTTCCATCTCCATCGTGAACTGGATACTGGGATGTATACCATTCAGATGAGTTTAAAAAGACACTAAAGCATCCCTGCCATGGGGCCAAATGACGAATGTATCGTCAACATATCGTAGCCAACATGTGGGTTTGAGCATTGATGTGGATAGTGCTCGGGTCTCGAAGTCTTCCAGAAACATATTGGCAATTACTGGAGATAGAGGGGAGCCCATTGGGGCACCATTTATTTGTCTAAAGAATTTGTTTTAAAAGATGAAATAGGTGTTGGACATACAATGTTTAATGAGAGATAAGTGATCTTGTTAAATATTGTATTTAGTTTTAAGAATGATTAAAGTTTCATCTATTGGAATGTTTGTAAAGAGTGAGACAATATCGAAACTTACTAGAATGTCTGACGGTGATATAGGGTATTGCTTAAGAAGTTCGATGAAATGAAAAGAGTTTTTGACGAAGGATGAAGCATTTTCGGCGAAAGGTTGTAGAGTTTTGGCCAAATACTTGGCCAAGGGTTGTGTAGGACAGTTGTATGCACTGACAATGGGACGAAGAGGGATATCGGGTTTATGAATTTTGGGTAGGCCATATATTCGAGGTGTTCTTGAAGATTTTTCACGAGGAATTAGAGATTTTTTGATGTCAACAGGAAGAGAGGTTTTATTGATGATAGCTTTTGTTGTTTTCTCCAGATAGGTTGTTCGATTATTAGGAATATATATATATATATATATATATATAATATATATATATATATATTATATATATATATATATATATATTTATATATATATATATATATATATATATATATTTATATATATATATATATATATAATATATATATATATAATATATATATATATATATATATATATATATATATATATATATATATATATATATATAGGTTTTTCAGATTTGATACCTTGTCCTTGTATTAGACGTGATACACCTTGTAGCAAAATATCGAAACTCTAGCTTGATAAGTAACGTGGGAAAATTTTGTTTAAACCATCTAATATAAACATTTTGTCATTTTGTGTTGGTCAAAGTATCAAATATACTGCAAACTGACGAAAATGAAATATTCGATACTTGTGTTTTGCATAAATTTAATCAAAGGTATATTTGTAAAACGCAAAATGACGAATGTGTCACATTCATTATTTTCAGTGTTGTAATTGATACAGTTATTTAACTACAATCTGCAAACTGTTGGCTCTGACGTAGTCTAATCTAGAGGTCTAATTTTCTATGACTTTTTCCAATATTTGCGGTCGTATATCGGCAATAACGCGGCGTATGATATTTCCCAAGTAATCAATCGTTTCAGGTTTATCGGCGTAGACTAGTAACTTTACATATTCCCACAGAAAATAGTTTGGCGGTATTAAATCGCACGATTTTGGAGGCCAATTCATATGTCAAAAACGTGAAACTACGCGGTTACCAATGGTTTCTTTTAATAAATTAATTGTGGCACGAGCTGTGAGACATGTTGCGCCATCTTGTTGAAACCACAACTTCTTTGAACAACATCATAGTTGTTCAAATGAGTAATAAGGAAATTGGTAATCATGGCTCTATATCGGTTACCATTGACTATAACGTTCTGGCCAGCATCGTTTTTGAAGAAGTACGGACCACTGATTCCACCAGCCCATAAAGCACACCAAACAGTAGGTTTTTCTGGATGTAATCGTATATCAACATACACTTAAGGTTTATCTTCACTCCAAATACAGCAGTTTTGTTTGTTTACATAGCCATTTAACCAAAAGTGAGCTTCATCGCTAAAGAAAATTTGCTTATGACTATCAGGATTTTGTATTGGGCCCATTCACAGAATCTATGCATTGCTAGGTGACCGTGCAGCCTTAATTATTGCAAGAGTTGGATTTTGTAAGCACGTAAACCAAGATATTTCTGCAGACTCTTCCATAAAGTGGATGGACCCATATCCAACTGCTGTGCACGGTGGCGGATAGACTGATTCGGGTCTTCCTTTATGCTACGCTCAACATCAACAATAACTTATTCTGTACGCACTATACTACGTCTTTGTGGAGCCATTATATCATTTAGAGTAAATGTGGTGCGAAAACTTTCTATGGTTAATCGTATTAATTGCTCTGATGAACGATTTTATTGACCATAAAATGGACGTAATGCGCGATATGTATTTCGAACAGAACCATAATTTTCAAACTAACTGTGCACAATTTGGAAGCATTGCTTAGGCATCAGTCTATTCCTATAATAAAATTTTAATCCAAACTAAACATAAATCACTTGACAGCTGTCAAAATGGCTGCCAGTTAAAAAAGTGTTGCCAACTTACATTTCTAAACCTCTAAAAAACACCCTTGAATATCTAAGAAATACTGTTTTGTATATTACATTATACAATATTATAATATTATCCACTAATATATAAGTAATAAAAGAAATTTTTTTTTCAGGTGAGTGAAATTTTTTTGGTGACAGCATCATATTCCAACACTTTTTTCGCGAAAAACAGTAAGTAATTTCTAATGAACATATTAAGGACTATATTAAGGAATACATACATATATATATATATATATATATATATATATATATATATATATATACATATACATACATATATATATATATATATATATATATATATATATATATATATATACAGGGTGGTGAATCGTCAAACGGTCCATAGGAAACTCAATGGGAAATTCTAAATTGTTGAATTCCTGCTTCCCTAATTATTTTACACCCAAAGTCATGGGAAACTATTTGTAGAGGACTCAAATATGTATCGAAAACAACTGTTAAAATTATTCTACGACTTAAAGGTATTCCAAAATTTTGCTAAAATATAATACATTTTTCTGTGAAAAAATGTGTATTACGTGTTGCGTTTTGTCATATTATTGTTTCTGATATTTGACAATATTTAAATCAATTATATTACATTTATCTATGATTTAAATGGCCAAAATTTTGTGATTTATTGTTAAAAAAAAAATTAAGTTGATTAAAAAATGTACTCAGTTGAGGAGAAAAAAGCAATAATAAAAATTTTTTATTCATGTTTTATTATAACACTTGTTATAGTTTTATGTTTATAAATTATCATATATTATTATTAGAAATAAAGATCACAGTAACAGTATATTGGAATTCATTGAATTGTTGTATAACTTAACATGGAATTAAATTTTAGTGAATTAGAATATCTTACGTTAAATAAAGATCCGGTAGTGGCAGGAAAAGGTTCGCGCTATTGCCTGAGTACAACATTATGCGATTTTTCGTCAACTGAGTACATTTATATTGATCGATTTGTAAACAATATAATTTATTGTTCACAAAGTAATAATGTTCATTAGTAGTAGTATTTAGTAAAACTCATTGTTTATAATTTAATCATAAAATAAAAAAATTGACAATTCAAATTGTCAAACATCTGACATAAATATGATAAAACACAAACGTAATAATATATATTCTTGCATTACGTGTGGCCTAACTTTTAGGGGTGGCCTGAAAAATGTATTATATTTTAGCAAAATTTTGGAATACGTTTAAGTCGTAGAATAATTTTAACAGTTGTTTTCGATACATATTTGAGTCCTCTACAAATAGTTTCCCATGACTTTTGGTGTAAAATAATTAGGGAAGCAGGAATTCAACAATTTAGAATTTACCATTGAGTTTCCTATGGTCCGTTTGACGATTCACCACCCGGTATATATATATATATATATATATATATATATATATATATATATATATATATATATATATATATATATATATATATATATATATATATATATATATATATATATATGTATATATATATATATATATATATATATATATATATATATTTATATATATATATTTATATATATATATATATATATATATATATATATATATATATATATATATATATATATATATGTGTGTGTGTGTGTGTGTGTGTGATATACGTACATAAAAGATTTTATGTTTTACATAAATCAAAATAGGTAACGGGTAAACTGGAACTGTGATTGGCCACTAAAATATTTTATAAGAGGTTTTTAATAATAATGAAATGTCAGATGTTATAAAAACTCAGGTTATTTTAATCAGAAATAATAAAATATACTAAAAATTAACACAAATTTGAAAACTTACAGAACTGCATAGTTATTGTTCATACAAACATAGTTATTGGCATATAGAATTACAGTCATTCATCATTAATAAAATTCCTAATTTTCTTTTTTGTTTGTGCAGGTAAGGCAGACAAAACTCTTTAAGTTTTTAATTTCTTGTTGTTTCTGTGCACAAGTACAAATATGGTAGCCTCTAACACAAAATAGACATTGTATTCAAACTTTTGATTCAGATATATTATAGAAACAAGAATAACACAATCCTGTATACAAAAGTTTGTTTACAGGTGGGTTAGTATTGTTTAATTCTTTCTCAGTTATATCTGAGAGAATTTCTTCACTTGTTAAAGTAGTGCTTTGAATTGTTTGATGAATAAGTTTGTCTGCTTTTAAAATATTTCTATCTGCATATCAACTGTATTTACTGTAACATTTTCTTTATTCTTCGCAACAGTTTGCCATTTTTTGCTCCCGGAATTGACCTTTATTGTTTGCTTTTGCGTCAATTCGCTTTGTTTTCGTTCTAATTTTATTATTTTTTTGTTCTGCTTTTTCTTAAATTTTACGCCTCTCTGCGTTTTGACGATCTGAAGAAATGATCACAAAAGGCAACCTTTCTGTTTGCTTTGTACCCTTTCCTTCTGGGATTTTTGGCCAACAAAAAAGAAATTGTTGATTGAGGTATTAATTTCTTTGGATAATGAGTTGTCTGGATTAACTAAAGGCAGATTATTGGATGTCGATGGGATATCTTCTGTCATTGCATCTTCTGTAAGTTGAACTCTATAATCCGAAAGTAGATTTTTTTCTGTAATAACAGGAATATCTTGTAAGTTGCATATGATTTCATTGCTACCTACTGGGTTAAGTGTAATATTTGAAGATATATATGGGTTTCTGTGATAATAGAGGTATCTGGTATATCATTTGTGATTCCACCTGTCTCTGTAGTCTGAATCGTGGGTAGATCTATGGTATTTTAAAATAAATTGAATATATTAAATGGCAATTTTGAATGTCCATTTAGTTCTTTTCAATTATCCAAACTTTGAAATTCCATTGATCGGTTCCAATTTACCTTTAATGGTTTAAATTCAGCAATACCTGCAGGTTGTACAATTCTGGTCGCATTGGGATAAAAGGCAACTAAAATAATTTGTAACTTTAAACATAATTCACTGGTTTAAATGGTTACGTGAGTTTTATGTCCATCAACGAACAAAATGACTGAACAATTAGTGTTTTTCGCAACTAGGTACTTATATAAGACGTTTCCTTTATATTCATAGAAGTTTTCTTTCTTTATCCATCCCGTTTCGCTACATGATTTGCCCCATTTTCGTGGAACGGAATTTAAAATATTGCTAAGAATTCGTAAGAAGGGTAAATAATCATTTGTGCTGTTATTTCTCTAGATACTGAAAAGGTAAACATAACCGTCAAATTAACTTTGGAGTGATGGTCTATTTAATATAAATTTTTGCTTTCCTTTACAGATAACTTCTTTTTCTTAACGTGCCCTATCAAGTCCTCTTGACGTTGGCGATTAACATGGCGAAACTGTCTCTGTCTCGAGCTATTCTAAAGAGTTGCTCAGCTTTCCTTATTACTGTCCGTTTCCTAATATTCTTCAACCAAAAGGCCTGCTTTCTATCAATTCCTCTGCGTCCTTCGATCTTACCCATCATAATAGGTTAAAGAATATTATAAAGGTCTCCCCTTACTACGTGTCCAAAATAGGCCATCTTTCTACATTTGATGTTATAAAGCAGCTCGCGAGCAGATTTTGCTCTCTCAAAGGCTGCCACATTTGTCAGCATAGCCGTCCATGGAATTTTTAGTAGGGGTAAGAGGACAGGGATTGATGTAAGAGAATTAAAAATTATAGCTAATCTGTATTGGAATCAATCAGCGGTACTCCGAATAGATGGAAAATATACAGAACAGGTCAAAATCTTAAAAGGAGGGAGACAGGGGTGCATAATTTCACCACTGATATTCAATCTGTACTCTACAAATAGTGTTTTCCAATACCCATAGAAGGGCTGCAAAACTTAATGATTAAAATAACAGAAACAAGTAGAACCTATGGACTGGATATAAACATTAGTAAAACCAAGCTAATGATCATCAGCAAGCAAAACATAACTGGAGCAAATCTGTATGTGAACCAAATGAGAATTGAACGTGTCTCACAATACAATTACTTGTATTGTTACAATATAATCAATGAGTCGTGGGACAATACCCAAGAGATTAAATGTCGCATCAGAAAGACCAAAAGTGCATTCTTGGCTATGAGCTCTGTGTTCAAAAGCCATGACCTCACCCTGATAACAAAAATAAGGCTCCTTAAATGTTACGTATACTCAGTACTTCTGTATGGAGTAGAAACGTGGATATTGAAAGCGGAAACTCTATCAAAACTTCAGGCGTTTGAATTATGGTTATACAGACGAATCCTTAAGATAGCATGGACAGACAAAGTCACCAATGAAGAAGTACTGCGAAGGATAAACACAACCGCGGATTTGGTAAACATTGTGAAGAGCCGTAAGCTGGAGTACTTGGGACATATTATGAGAAATCAAGGCAGATACGAGCTACTCCAATGCATTTTGCAGGGTAAAATTGAAGGAAAAAGAGCCCCGGGACGAAGAAGAATATCCTGGCTTGCTAACCTGAGAGCATGGTATAGAAAGACCTCAACACAGCTATTTCGTATAGCAACTAACAAAATTATCATAGTCAGAATGATCGCCAACGTTCGGAACGGACAGGCACCCTAAAAAGAAGAAGATGTCTGTGCAGCCACATTTCAAAGGTCTCGAGACGATTAATGGTGGATATTTTTAATGTCCGTGCTTCGACACCGTATAAGAGACTGACCAAATGTAGCATTTAACCATGCGCTTTCGAAGTTGAAGTTACAAGTTTTCATTGTAGAAGAATTACCTCATTTTTAAAAATGTCGTACACCAATTACAGCCAACACTCATTTTTTTTGGGACACAAGAGGAAGCAGGTTTCATCGCCATTTAAAACAGGTGAAGAGTCTTGAAGAATATCAATGTAACCTTTACGATGCAAGTATTCTTGAACACCGGTAAACCATTTTTTACATTTTCATTAGACACGACCGAACTTGTAGACATTACCACTTCTGGAGTTCTCTCGCTTAAATCTGGGTGTCGCTTCAAAAAGGATCTATACCAACCTCTTCCGGGCCAGTTGTCAGTAAAAAGATTGGCACGTGGATTTGCGTCAAGACAACCTTTAACCAAGTCTTGTATATCTTCCACTCTTAATGGAAAACCTTTGTCTTGGCATGTTATGATCGAATGCTTTATACGATTCTTTTTTTCTAAACAAAGAATAGAATTGGGACCAAGGGTAGTTTTTTATAAAATTTTTCACTAGCTTTAAGCTGCAATGTTGCTCTTGGCACATTAAATTGTACAGCGGCTTTTCGTTGGCTCATACCATTTTCTATTGCCTAAAAAGCAGACTGAAGGTCGTATCCTGTATATTATTTTTGATACGTTTTGTCTTTTCGAATGTTTATGGTACTTTTGATTCTAAAAATAAAAATCATTTTATAATAATGATGTTAGCTACAATACGGACGTTTTAAATTTGATTTAATATACCCACACTAGCACTTATTTTTTAAAACAACTAAAACAATTGTAATTTTATAAATACGAATCCGGACAAAAAATATATTCTTATTACACATTACAGTTATTGGCCACCCTATGGTTTAGTAATTGGCAGTCAACCAACCACTAGTTATTGCCTTAAAATATAAGCAAAAATGTAACAATAAAACACTGAAAACTTTGTTTTCAAACTTCCACAAAATTTATTTTAACTATTATCACAACAGCTGTTTCGGCTGATAGCCTTTCTCAAGTGATCAAGTCGAAAACAAAGTTTTCAGTGTTTTATTGTTACATAAAATGAATTTCCATCAAGTAACGGTCGAATCCATCAATTATAAGCAAAAATGTTTGAAATATCTTATCTTGAACCAAACTGGGCTAAAAAAGTCTAAATTATAATAAATATTTTAATTCGAAATAGGTACAGTAATTGGCCGGTAGTCCAATCATTATAACGCGGACATATTTAACATACAGTGCTTGGTCACTCAAATTTACCGACAAAAATGTATAACCTTACTATTAAAACCACTGATAACGTAAGATGTACCCCACTAATTCTTCTTCGTGTACCAATTCGTCCTAGTTATGCATTGTTTCTCCTGTTATTTCCTCCGTAAAGAGCTCTCTGTAGTAATCACTCCACACTTGCTTGTATTCTTGATTATCTGTTATCACTATTTCCTTTCTATTTTTTATTCGGTTTGTTTGACCTTTGTATTTTTTGTTTTGTTTATTAATCTTTTTGTAAAAATATTTCATATTTCTGTTTGTTCGTTCCAGCTCTATTTCCTGCATTTTTTGTCTACCTATCTTCTTTTATTTTACGTTATCACTTTCTTGGCCTTCCTTCTTAATTTTTCATATTCTTCTCTGTGTTTCTCTTGATCTGTTCTTAGCCATGTATTTCTAGCTTGCACTTTTTTTGTGTTATTTCTCTACATTCTTGGTTATACCATGAGCTTTTTGTTTTAGCCTGACTTTTACCTACCTGCATATTTGCACTTTCTTCTATTAATTTTTTTATTGTCTTTCGTACTGTGTTTATATCTTCTGCTTTATATTTCTCTTTTATTTGAACTGTTACTGCCCCTTCATATTTTTTTCTTAGCTTAGCTTTTTCATTGCTCATTTTATTTCCATTCCATTCCACTTTTTATGTTGCTTTTTCTGTTTTGTTTTAATTTTAACTTGTTGTCTTATAGTGGCTGTGACTCTGTAGTGGTCTGAATCTGCACAAGCATCTCTAAAATGTTCTTACATCTTTTACTGACGATTGTTTTTCGTTTATTAATCATTATGTGATCAATTTGACTATATGTTTTCTGATCTGGTGACCTCATGTTCATCATCATCATCATTACCCAGCCCTTTGCATCCACTGCTGGACATAGGCCTCCCTCATTTTTGTCCATTATGCTCTGTCTTAAGCACTTTTCATCCAATTTCTTGACATGTTCTTGAGATCGTCGGTCCAACGTATAAGGAGTCTTCCTCTACTTCTTTTGTCTAACCTCGGCCTCCATTCAAGCAATCTCTTCATCCACCTTTCATCACTGATCGTATGTTCACGTATCAGGTCCAGTTCCATTTCATTGTGACCATTCGGGAAATTATATCAGTAACTCCTGTTCTTCGTCTTAAGTCTTTATTTCTAACTCGGTCACGAAGCGAAATACTCAGCAGTAAGTTACCTTAAGTATTTTGGGGTGTTCAAATTTTGTTGACATTATTAACAAATTTGTTCTTGTTGCTAGGTTACATTGCGTCGCCTTAGTGACACAAAAATGTAACTACATTTTTTCCCGTTTTGAGATATCTACACCACTGAACTTACCTTAGTGAGTTCTATTGAGTGACACAAAATTATATCTCTCCAGGCACTTAAAACCCCAATTAGAAGTTTTCGTAACTACATTTTTTAGTAATCTTTTAGTGTCACAGAAATGTAAGTGCTGTTACATTTCTGTGATACTAAGTTTTCGTACTATAAATAAGCTGATATTGAGTTACTTTTTTGTGGCATAAATTTTATTGCACTAAATGGTGGTTGCAGGTAGTAACTGTGGATTTGATAATAATTTGTTTATTATGTTTAGCAGTGTGGCCTGTTGTATTTGTAGTTTTGGTATAGCTGTGAAACACGTGAATCAGTTTATAATTTGTTTATTATATTTATCAGGGTGGTCCGTTGCCTTTCCAGTTCTGTTACAACTGTAAAGACGTTATAAACACGTGAATCAGTTTTAAGTTAATTATGGTAGAGATTGTTATAATTATCGTTATAATACTGTTTTATAATTTTATTATTACACAATAATGGACTCAAGAGGAAAGAAGTTAGTTTTGTTAGCTCTTAACAAATCGGTACGAGATGATGAAACGCATAGTCATAATTTAGCGCTTTCATCACAACAAGTGACATATTCAGATAGTACCTCTCATGTTTCTACCAGTGAACCTAATTTATCAGGGTATGAACAAAGTGAGAATACATTTTTTGATGTCGATTCTGATTAAACACATTCATAATTTACCGTTCTTATCATAAGTGATACATTCAAATAGTGCCTCGCATATTCTACCTGTGAACCTAATGGATCAGGATATGAACAAGAGTTGTGTAATAAAGGCATTATTCCTTACCAGTATCATCTCTTCTTTAAGTCGTTGGTCACCAACAATATGGACAATCAATCAGATGTGCAAAGTGATTAACGAAAATGTTTTTAAAATTTATGTTTAATTAAAAAAAAAATATTTTATGATTTATTTATCTATTTATAGATATTTATTTATCTTATTTACAATCTATTTATTAAAAAAAACTTTATTGACGTTTCTTCATCTAATTCAGAAATCGTTATCTAAACATTTTATAAAGTTTCTGTTTTTAATAAATAATATTGTGGTTATTTCCATCGAGACTTTTAAATAGTATTTAATGCCACAAGAAAATATCGTCAGAACAATAAAAAGTTATAAAATTAATTACAATTATTAGTTTTATTTTATTATTAGTAAATTGTTATATATTATAATATTGGTTATAATGCTATAGCAACAAATTACAAGTAGGTACCATTTCATTTTAGAAAAGCTTAGTCTGAATCCTATTAAAAATCATTTGTATTTCAATGGCGTGGTTAAGTTTTCGGAGCAGGTAGAGATTAATAAATTTTAATCTATTGTACTTTTATTTAATATACCTGCCACTCAGTTTGTTCATCTCTCGAAATTTATCGATAACACTTCAATACAAATGACTAATAGGATTAAGATTAAGCTTTTCTAAAATTAAATGGTACCTACGTATAGTGCGCGCAAGCACTCTTGACCATGGAGCTGCGCGAAGGCCAAGTCAAATTCACGTAAAGGCAGAAAGGTTCTATTGTAAATGGAATTATACAGTGCATAGTACAATGCGTTTCGCACGGAAGTGGTGACTAAACCAAATTTCGTCTACTGCGCCGTGGCCAAGAGTACTTGCGCGCACTATAAGTCTCAATAGACTTTTCAGGTAGGGACACAAAAATGTATCTCCGCTACTTTATCTAATTGTTGTTATTTTGAGAACACAATTTATTCATTGTTGCGTATGATTGTATTACGGCAATGAAAACATTGCTAAGATAAATCATTCGGAACAAAAAGTTGAGAATAAACTACAGGTCATTACAAAATGCAAATCATCTTTTTAAAAACCTTAAATATGCTCTCCTGAAAAGTAGTCATTTTTGAGATACATTTTTGTGTCACTAAGCCGACGATTGGCTTTGTAAATTGTCATTCGTATTTTCGTGTATTGTATGCTTTCCTGCAATTTGTTGTAAAAAGTCTTTTTTTCCAATCTGGTCATTGAGGTCTCCTAGTACAATTATGACATCTGCTTTGGGTATTTTTTATCTTCTCTTCAACCCTATCATAAAAGATTTCTTTCTCGTCTGCATGCCAGAGTGATATATTAAATGGTTTGTTATTTACTATAACATAGGCCATTCTTTCTCATATTGGCTTGAAATTTATAATTTTTTTCTCTTAGGTGGCTTGGTATCATAAATCTCACTCCTGTTTGCCCTTGCTTCTTTCCTCCTGAATATAACATTGTAAAGTCTTGTTTATCAATTTGTCCTGGTCCCTTCCAGCGTAATTCTTGCAGTGTACCAAAATCTATTTTATACTGTTTGAGTTCTTTTCCTATTTCTAGCATTTTTCCTAGAGCTAGCATAGTTCTTATGTTCAATGTACTTATTTTTAACTCTTTATTTTTTTTTGTCCTGTTGTCTTCGTCTTTTATTTTTGTTTTCTTATCTATCTTTCTTTGTTTTACTTTTGTTGTAGTCTAGTTTATCTGCAGTTATTTTCTGTTTCTTTGCCTCGTGCGTTAACGAATAATGTATCCTCTCATCTCTTGCTAGTTTTTTAAACCACCTCCAGGATGATCATCCAGCTGGTTGGATTTTATATTTAATCTTTTTTCTAGACTATCCATTATCAGTTTGTTGGCTTTAATTTGGATACATTTATCTTTCTGTATTTCATCTTTTGCTATTCTTTGTATTTCCTCCTGGATTTGTAATTTCTCTGTCGTTAGATCATTTTTTATATATATTTTTTATTTTTTTACTTCTTTAAGTTTACTTTTGTTTTTCATAACTTTTGTTTTTTCTTCTTTGTTTAGTAGTCTGACTAAACATGTTTTGTATCCTAGTTATCCTAGTATATCCATGCTTCTTTTATATTTACGGTAATATTTAGCTTCTTTGTATTAAAATTTCCTATTAATTCTTTCAGTTTTTTTTACTAGTTTCGACTGTCATTCCCTGTATTATCACATTATTTTCTTTTCTTATTCTATCTAGCCTTTCAAAGTTTTTTTTTATATCATTCAGATCCTTTTTGATTTGCTCATTTTCTTTCCGAATTTCACTATTATGTTTTTTTAGTTCTGCTAGTTCAGTTCTGAGTTCCCCCATTTCTTCTCTGTATTGTTTTTGTTTCGTTTTCTTGTAACTCTGTTGAAAAATTTTGTATCATTTTTAGTATTTCATCTATTTTGTTTACATCTCTATGACTTTTAACTGGGATTTTTTGTACTTTTTTACTAATACCGAATAACAGTTCCGCTTCTTCTCTATTTCTTTTCCGGTTGTCATCGGATGTATTATCATCTGAATCCATATTTCTACTGCTACTACTCGCGATAGAGCCAACCGCCCCACTCAACGCGTCGAAAGAAGATGGTTCTCTCAAGCAGTAGCTTGTAGTAATTTATTTTTACGTTTTCTTCCTGGATAAATTAATTTTCAATTAAAATAATAGTCAGTTACTTTGGATGTAACTGATGTAGCAACGCCCACCTCTAGCTTTTAAAACTAATATATTAGCGCTAATTACCTGGGCCGGTTTTGTTATTAGTTTTTTATGTTGAAAGTAAATAAAATATACTTCGCCTTTCTACATTTATAGAGGTTATGCACTTACCTCTCTTCCAATGTATTTTCAATAATTAACATTTACACTTTTATTATTCTATTACACACTCACGAAAAATCAGCAAAATTATCGACTCACACTAACCAAAAATTGAAATTATTATGGAGTAGAATTTACACACGTATATTCCTTACACTAGAGATGCACCCTGTATATAATTACATACATGTGTGAGATAGTATATACATTATGTATCTATTTACACATATACAGCATTGTGGTGGATAATATTTCCGACACTATTCCTCTGATATGCCAATTAATTTCATTGAACTGATCGTATTAATTGCAATATTGTCATTTAGTATGTATGGCATGTCTGCTTAAATTAAAGGGATACCTCACAAAGGATGATTTTATTGGTGACAGGCGCAGACATTATTTATTATCTAATAGATTTGGCTAATTGGTAATTTAATAGCCTCCGGAACCTAACTGATTTATAGACATTAGTATAATATCAACTAATATTTTAATTTTTAATATATTAGACGTCTAATTTTAATAGGGTTTTATTAAGGTTAATAGTAAACTAAAACCTTAAACGAATACAAAATTGACCATCTTATTCTTCTTCTCCATTACTGAAGGTTGGCTATAACTACAACAAATTGTTCTCTATATTGAGCTTTTATTATTATCGAATGTGTGTCTATGCCTGTCCAGTCTATTACATTCTTCAACCAGAAGCATTTTCTTCTTTCTGGACATCTGCTTCCTTCCACTTTCCCTTTTATTATAAGTCGTAAAAAGTTGTATTTTTCTTCTCTGTAAATATTTCCTGGATAACTCGTTTTTCTATTTTTTACAATATTTAGAAGTTCTCTGTCAGTACCTATTGTTCTTAGCACCTCGTTGTTGGTTATGTGGTTTATCCAAGAGATCTTCAACATCCTTAGAAAAACCCACATCTCAAAGGCTTATATACGCCTCATACTTGTAATTCCGAGAGTCCATGTTTCTACTCCGTATTGCAATATGGAATAAATAAACGTTTTTACAAATTGGTATCGGATATCCAACGATAACGTAGAGTTTATTAGGAATTTTTTTATTCGTTGAAATGCTGACCTAGCATATTCTATACGAGCACGTATTTCGACGTCGTGGTCAAGATCGTTTGTTATCCAGCAACCAACATACTGGAATCTTTGTAATGGTTCTATAGGTTTGTTATAGATACGAATATTAATATCGACATTTGATGCACGTGTAACAGCCACTACTTTTGTTTTATTTGAGTTTATATTTAGTCCCAAGCTATCTCCCTCTCTAGTTATGATATTCAAAAGTCGTTGTAAACCCTCAGCACTGTCCGCAATAATTACTGTGTCGGCTGTATATCTTAAACTGTTTACGTATTATCCGTTGATTTTTATTCCTTCTTCAATAATTTTAAGGGGCATTTTGAAAGATCTTTCCGAAATATATATTAAATAACAGTTGAGAAAGTACACAACCCTGACGATCTCCTCTTTTTATTGGCAATTCTGCTGTCAGACGATTGTCTTTTTTGATCGACATAATTTGATTCCAATATAGTTTTTTAATAAGTGCTACAGTGTTATGGTCTATACTATGTTGTGGCAGGGTTTCTATGAGCTCTGTGTGTTTTACTCGATCAAACGCTTTTTCGTAGTCGATAAAACAGAGAAACACGTCTTTTCGTTGATATCAGCATTTTTGTAGTAATATCTGGAGGCCAAATAATGCCTCCCTTGTAACGAACCCCATACGAAATTCAAATTGATTATCGCTAAGGTTTTTTTCGCATTCTCTGTATATTCGTTGATGTACAATGCTGAGTAAAATTTTCAGAAAATGACTCATCAGTAAAGCTCGGATTTATAGGCAACAAAAATTGAAGAAAAAGGCGCCTATATAGGCAAAGATTTTTATTAAAAAAGGCAGGAATATTAACATTTAGGCAAAATATAGGCAATAAAGGAATATAACTTATTATTTATTGTACAAAGTAAATTAACGTAATATTAACTTAAGGCAAGTATATTTACACATCATAATCATAACATTAGTATAAATAAACTAGTAACTAAATAACTGTTAATTAATAATTAAACATTGTAACCACTTAAAATTTTATCATTAATAGAAACAACTAAATGTTTTTCAATATTTTCGGTCTTAAAACTATGTCTTCGATCACTTAAAATTAATTTGTACATTGAAAACGAACGTTCGACATCGACAGATGTAATTGGAGCATATTTCAGAGCGGATAATAAATCTGGCATAATTTGAAATTCCTCGGAAAATGTCCCATTCAAAACTTTAGCAACATTAGATAAAAACGAAAAACCTTCATTCTTGTCGAAAACATATTTCATTTTTTTAAAAATTAATTGACCGTTACTTCCAGGTGCCGATTTAATTTTCGTCTTTAAATTATCTATTAATTTTACTGACTCACATAAATTTATCTCTTGTTTTTCTAATAAGGTAATTGTGGTAACTATTAATTTATAATTGTCATTGATATAACCGAGTTCACCGGGACACCGGGAAGTCTTTCTTTATATATTTGCACCCTCAACGGAGCCTTTACAAAAACTTTTTTCATAAAATTTATAAAATTATTTACCAACGGAAACAGATTTCTTATTTCTTCAGCAATTCTATTTACCCCGTGGGCTACACAAGTGCAATGAATTAAATTAGGATAAAAAATTTTTAAATTAACAGCAGCTTTTAACATATATGCCGCAGCATCTGAAAGCATTAAAACTATTTTATTCACTGGTATAGCGTTGGGTAAAAAGAGGTTTGTTAAACTATCTTGTATAAATCGACTTATTGTTAAATTGTTTGTTTTTTCCAATTCTTTAACGGCAACTAAATAAGGTTTTCTCGCAAAGTTTTCGTTCAAAATTCCAATCATTAAATTAGCTATATACCTGCCGCATACATCTGTCGTTTCATCCACGATAATATACAAAAAATTGCCCTCCAACTCGTGCTTAATTTTTGAAATACATTCCACATAACATTTTTCCACAGTATGTTTTCTCAATGTACTCTCGTCCGGTAAGGATTTATTAAGATATTTTTCAAAAAAGCGTTTAAAACTAGGGTTATTAACTTTATATAGAGGAATGTTGGATGCAATCATCATCTGGCATAAATCAAATTTAAATGCGTCTTCCTCCTTTTTTTTTGAACTGCTTAAACTATCCCGCAGAGATGTTTGGGCTAACTTAGAGGAATTTAATTTTTCCAAATTACGTTTATGAAGTGGGGTTCCACAATGCTGGTCAATAAAGTACTTTTTTCTACTTGAAATCTGAGAATTAAAAAAAAATAATTAGAATTCTAAAACCGCTTTAGAATTTAGTTATGTTGTGGGACGAGAAAAAAAGAAAAAAAAAAATAAAACTTACCGATTTGCCGCATGGTTTACAAAATGCTCCATCTCCTTCTAGAGAAAGTTCCGAATAAGGTGCGATCCATAGCCTTAATTTAGATGTCATCTTTTCACACAACTGTCTTGAACGTTTTAAAACGTGTTCTTTGCTTTTCGGTATACGCAACAAAACTAAACTAGGATATAGCAATTTGCTAATTTGTGAGTAAACTCTGATACAGTAACCGACTGTACAACTGATAATAAACTAATAAAGCTTAGGGATTTCCAAATAGTTAACCCTCAAGTCTCGATCAGGTACATTTTCCTAGAAATCTATTATATAAACAAACCATTGATATTTTATTATTGACCCAAAATTTTATTATAGAATGGTTTAGTAATAGAATAATATCATGGGTAGTACCATGAAATTTTAAAAAAGGCACAAATAGGCGGAATTTACGAAAAAAGGCAAAAAGTGCAAAAAACACTTATAATAGGCAAAATAGGCAAAAAAAGGCATTTTGCCTATAATCCGAGCTTTACTCATCAGGCTAATTAATCTAATCTCAAGCTTAATTATGATTAAAGGCTAATTAATCTGAACTGTGAGCATCTATTTGATATAAATGGACCACCACATATTAGTAAAAATACTAAAAATGGATTATTTTACTTCTTAAATTTATTTTTCAATATTGTATACCTATATAACTTTTTTTTCGGATACCTTTTCTAAACTCCGCGTGCGGAAATATCTTGGATCAGGTTTTATACAAATTGTGATAATTTATAGATACTGTAAAATAAATACTGCATCATATCCAACACATTGAAAAATATTGTCTTCTGAGAGTTAATGGCGGCTCTTTTGCTGGGAAGGCTGCTAATTGGCGTGGTTCTAAAAGCTCCGAAAACTATGCGCTATGCTGTGGATTGGATGATGTCTAGTTTGTTTAATTGACTTTTAGTAGCAGTTTTGTAGCATATACATCCGTAATCTAGTTTGCTTCTAATTAGAGCTTGATATAATCGTAGAAGAATAGTTGTGTCTGCGCTCCATTTGTGAATGGAAAGAACTTTTAGACGATTTATTCTCTGTTGGCATGATTTTAGTTCATTTATGTGCTATGTCCACTTGAGTTGACAGTCGAATGTCATTCCCAAAAATTTGATTTAGTTGATTTTTATAAGAGCCTTTTCGTTTAGTTTTAAATTTAAGTGGTGTTGTGTTTTTTTTTTGTCAAATATTATTACTTTATTTTTTTTGGTTGAAAATCTCAAGCCTATATCTAAAGACCACCCTTCTAATTTATTTATTATATTTTGTATGTTTTTTCTTCTCATATATATTACAAGATAATCGGCGTAAAGGTTTGCTTTTACTGGAAGCATAAAAGGATTAGATACGTTGTTGATTGTTATTAGACACAGCAGGGGGCTTAATACAGATCCTTAAGGGATACTATTTTCCAGTGATGTCTTAGTTGACATGACACCGTTTGTGTTAACTTTTATACTTCTGTTCTCCAGTAAGTTTTTGGCGAGGGCTAAGAACTTGCCATCTATTTTACAACTTTTCATTGTTTTTAAGATGTGATATGTCCACACCGTGACCAATGCTTTTGTGATGTTAACCCGTAACCACAGACGCGGAGTCAATTTGACTCATTGCAAGTACGTGGTGATGAGTTTCGAGATTTCCCCCCACTCTATATGGCCAGGCGTAGATGTACCTTTTCAACGATCAGTATTCAACGGTTAGTGAGACGGCTGTGTCGTTTGTATATGTTATTTGCATTTTATTACGACTTCAGTTTTCGACGGAGTCAAAAAGACTACAGGTCTGTGATAACGTTATATTTCTTGTTTCCATATTTTATAAATCTGCTCGGTTTATTTTAGGTTTTAGTAATGGATTTCGAAAGTAAAGGTGGTCCATCAAAAATAATCAGATATGGCGATGCAAACTATGAAGAAACTTTGCTGAAATGGGCGGATGAGGTCGATGAAAACGAGAGCGATGCTGATTCAGATTCCGAATTTATTTATAGCGGTCATGAAAGCGATTCGGAGCAAGAAATGGAGGATAATTGTGAAAGACTTTCTAGTGAAGATGAAGGCGTAATAGAAAAAGGTGAGCCATCGCATGAAGTTTCTGTGGAAAACTATTTTTACGGAAAAAACCGTTTCAAATGGTCCAAGATATCCCCGTATTCTAAAAATACACGCACTTTGCAACATAATATTGTAATTAAGTGTCCGGGTATAAAAATTACAAAAATTCATAAAGCTGATCCAGAAGAAATTTGGAATGTGTTTTTTGATAACCGCATTATTCACATTATTCTTGAATACTCAAATTTACGCCTGGCAAAATTGAGGGAGAAATATCAAAACAAAAATTCAAGTGATATTCGGGATTTAGATATTGTTGAGCTGAAGGCTTTTATTGGAATGCTTTTGCTTACAGCTATCTTCAAATCTAATCACGAAGATATTCGTTCAATTTTTGCTACTGATGGATCGGGCAGAGATATATTTAGATGTGTGATGAACTCGAATCGTTTTGCTGTCATACTCTCATGCTTACGATTCGATGACCCAGAAACTAGACTCGCACGAAAAAAGGATGATCCTTTAGCTCCAATATCCGAGATATTCAACGCTTTCGTTAAGAATTCCCAAAGCGCTTACACTCTAGGTACAAACACATGTATTGATGAAATGTTAATTTCATTCCGAGGACGGTCAAGGTTTAAGATGTACATGCCAGCAAAGCCTTGTAAATATGGGTTGAAAATGATGGCGTTGACAGATGCTAGAACTGGATATTTATATAATGCATATATATATTGTGGTAAAGATTCGGATGGGTTCGATTTGCCAGAAAATGAAAAAAAATATTCTAAGCCTACGCAAGCCGTTCTCAAACTTGCTAAGCCAATTTTCGGCACGCACAGGAACATAACCGCTGATAATTGGTTTAGTTCCATAGAGTTAGTGAATTTATTAAAATCAAAAGGTCTAACATATGTTGGAACATTGAAAAAAAATAAGCGTGAAATTCCAGTTAGCTTTTTACCAAAAAAAGAAAGATCTGCAGGTTCTAATTTGTACGGTTTTACCAGTGACATTACCCTACTTTCTCACGTTCCAAAGAAGCACAAGGCCGTTTTGTTAGTCTCATCAATGCACCATGATGAAGGAAACATAGGAGAATCGGGCAAACCGGAAATAATCGACTTCTACAATCTAACAAAAGGGGGAGTGGATAGCTTGGATGAAAAGTGTAGTGTCTATTCAACGGGTCGAAGAACGAGGCGTTGGCCAATGGCAATTTTTTATAGAATGCTGGATATTTCGACTGTTAATTCTTTTTTGGTTCATCAGTCGTGCCGAGACAATGTGGAGCTGAAACGTTTCGAATTCAATAAACAACTTGCAATGCAGCTAGTAGAACCAGAAATGAGACGTCGTTTTCAAAATATGCACATCAGTCGGGAAGTCAGAATGTGTATTGGTCGTGTTTTAAAAATAGAAATAGAATGCTCTAGTGCTAACCAGGAAGAAAAATTTGAAGTCAGAAAATACTGCAAGCGTTGCCCAGCTAAAAGAAGACGAAAAACAGCACATTTTTGCATAATTTGTAAAATTCCAATATGTATGGATTGTACCAAAAGGGTTTGTGTGGAGTGTGCACAATGAAAATATACGTTGGGAAAACTTACTGCACGTTTCCATAATATTATTTTTATGTTAATTTCTAATTAATGTAATTGTTATGTTGTATGTTTTTAACAAATTTTGAATAAAAACTGCTTAGCAAGTTTTTTTTTTTTAGTTAAAAATATTGCGAAAAATAATGTATCAAAATTTTTCAAAAAATGTATGCATTACATTTATTTCTCTACAACTTGATTGCGTTTCATTAAAATACATCCATAATTATATTAAACAGTAATACTTATACCCTACTTAAGCAATATAAGGTAGAGGTAAGCTTAGTTTTCCCCATAAATTTTTTTCAGTTATTTAAATATAGGAGTCATTTTGACTCAACGTCTGTGGTAATGTTCAGTTAGTTGGACGTCTGTGGTTACGGGTTAAAGAAAATTGCTATTAGTTTTTGTTTATGTATAAAAGCTTCGTGAATTTCAGATTCTAATGGTATAGTATTATCTATTGTAGACCGTTCTGATCGGTTCCCACTTTGGACGGATGTAAGGAGATTTTTCTTTTCTAAGTACCATTTTAATCTTTAGCTTAGAATCTTTTTCATTATTTTGCAGATTATACAGGTAAGAGATATTGGTTGATACGAAAAAGATAAGTTTTTTTTTTGGTTTCTTGTCTTTAAAAAATGGTATTATAATTGCTTCGCGCCAGAAAGATGTAAATTTATGGGTCAAATAGATTTTTTTGAAGTTCTCTACTAAAGAAACCTTCGCGCTAATAGGTAGTTTTTCGATGAAAATTGGTGGTATATCATCAGGTCCAGGTGAGGTATTTTTAAGGGTATTAAGACTTTCATTTAATTTAGCAAGTGTTTAGTGGACTAGCAGTATCTTCTATATTAATTTTTCATGCTTTTGTTCTTTCTTTAAGTTCTAAGAAATTTGGGTGATACTGCTGATTTCTTGAATACAACTGATAGTGTTCTACTAAAATTTCTGAGATTTCGTATTTGTCTGAAGTTGTTAGATCATTTGTTGTTATTGAGGGAGCCTTGTAACTTGCTACCTACATAAGACTGTTGGAAATCTTTGGATTCCAAGGCTAACTTCAAAGGACTTGTAAATGGATGTATCTCCATAGGTTTGGTTCTTCAGTGACCGTTAAAGGATAAATATTCTTAATATGAGCAAATACAGCTCCAGAGAAATAAAATCACTTTTGAGTTTATCGATTTATATTAAATCTTTTAAGAGTAGAGAGGAACAACACGGCCGTAACTTACCATACAATATCAAATGTACTCTTTCTTTATAACACGTAAAAGAAAACACCGGTATGAGAGATTGCTCGATTTCGGCGCAGCGAAGTATTTAATGCGTGAATTGAGTTTTTAACTACTCGATGCCTCGATGGCGATGTGTGAAGTTAAACTGATAAAAACTACATGATACGTGAACAAGATTTCCCCTATTTTATTTAGGTCTGAAAATATTTAACAGGGTCAGACGACAGTCAGTTGGGTGTCGCGAACAAACTTGATCAAGTGACTGGTCTAGTTATTCTACACTAAAAAAAGTCTAAAGAATTACATTTTTATTTTATATTTTAAAACAATATGTTCATTTCTGGAACAGTTATTGTATCCATATGGTTATATGTTTTTGAACCTTTTATTTTCCTTGGCCTCGTGACGACACGTAATTGATCCAGCTCTTTTTTTGCTTGCTTTATTAAAAATCTAGATCTGGCCCGTAATGATCTAAAATTGTTCAAGTTATTAGGTGTGTTATACATGTATGTATTAAAAGCATGTTTTGTTTGCCTTAAAGCGGATGCGATTTTAGTGTTTCACCAAGGAAGAGGTGGGGGAATATGGTCTAGGAAATAGAAATGAACGTGGTGACCGTTTGATACAATTTTGCCAGACGGAAGAATTTGTAATAGCTAATACACTTTTTAAGCTACCAAAAAGAAGGTTGTATACATGGAAATCTCCCGGTGATACAACGAATAGAATAATCCGAAATCAAATTGACTTTGTCCTTATTAGACAAAGATTTCGTAATTCTATACTGTCTGCCAAAACTTACCCTGGAGCAGACATCGGTTCAGACCATAACCCCATAGTAGTCACATTACGAACCAAATTAAAACTGGTTAAAAAACCCACACAAAGTAGAATTGATATTAAGAGATTAAGGGAACCACAAACAAAGGAACAAACTGTAAAAACTCTTACTAAAAGTAAACGTAATGCCCAAGAACTGAATAAAAGTAGCTATAACATTGATCAGAAATGGGAAAATATAAAAGCAGCAATAATTAAAACAGCAAATGAAAACTTAAAACCAAAGAATAGAAAACATAAAGATTGGATGACTGAAGAAATACTACTATTAATGAATGAAAGAAAATCATTCAAAACAAAAAATCCAATTAAATATAATGAAACTGATCGATTATTAAAAAAGAGAATAAAAGAAGCTAAGGAGAGAATGTTACATGAGCAGTGCCAAGAACTAGAAGAAATTGAGAAAAAATATGACTTTTTTAACATGCATAAAAGAATTAGAGAATTAACAGGAATGAGAAAAACACTTCAAACTAGGCAACTAAGAGATGAAAGGGGTGCACTTATAACAGATATAAACCAAAAAATGCAGAGATGGACACAATATATAGCACAACTATTTGAAGACAAAGAAAGAACAGAAGCACCAAAAGAATTTAAGGATGATACTGGGCCTGACATTATACGAGAAGAAATTGAATATGCAATGAAACAAGCTATAGATGGTAAATCTCCCGGGCCTGATGAAGTTCCTATCAAATTACTTAAAATTGTGAATACTGAATCTATTGATCTTCTTTTGGATCTATTCAATACCATATATAGAACAGGTATAATACCTAAAGAATGGCTCCAATCAACATTCATACTGCTTCCAAAATAGCCAATGCAAAGGAGTGCAATGAACATCGCACCATAGCCTTAATGAGTCATGTCTTGAAATTGTTTTTAAAAGTAATTCACAATAGAATACATAAGAAATTAGATGAAGGCATAAGTAATACACAAATGGGATTTAGGAAAGGTCTGGGAACACGAGATGCACTGTTTGCAGTAAGTGTTCTTTCGCAAAGATGCTTAGATATTAATCAGGAAGTATATGTCTGTTTCATTGATTTTGAGAAGGTATTTGACAGAGTGCAGCATAATCGACTTAAAGAAATTTTATTAAATAAAAACATAGACAGTAGAGACATTAGAATCATCTGTAACCTCTATTGGAATCAAACAGCAAAAGTGAAAGTTAAAAACGAACTGACCAAGGATATCCAGATTCGCCGTGGGGTCCGCCAAGGGTGTATTTTATCACCCTTGTTATTCAATTTATACAGTGAAGCCATCTCAGAATTAGCGCTTACCGAGATCAGTGAGGGCCTTATAATAAACGGTGAGCCACTTAATAACATAAGATATGCTGACGACACCGTCCTTTTGGCAGGAACACTAGAAGAACTGCAACACCTTGCTGAACAACTAAATATATATTGCAACGATTATGGACTAAAAATCAATTTGAAGAAAACCAAGTTCATGGTATTTACAAAAGCACAAAACATCAAAGTTAAGCTAGTACTAGATAATACAGAAATTGAACAAATATCTTCGTACAAATAGCTTGGAGCATGGATCACAGAAGATACTGATCAGACAAAAGAAATAAGATGCCGCATTGAAATTGCGAGGTCAACTTTTAATAGAATGAGAAAACTTTTTTGTAATCGCGATATCAATATATCGCTCCGGATAAGAATGCTTTGATGTTATATTTTCTCTACCCTTTTGTATGGAGTTGAAGCTTGGACACTTAAAAAATCCAACATTAAAAACCTAGAAGCATTCGAAATGTGGTGTTACCGACGCATTTTGAAAATATTATGGATGGATCGCAAAACAAACGAACAAGTTCTCGAACAACTAGGAAAACAATGCGAAGTTTTAAATTCCATAAAGATCAGGAAATTGGAATACTTGGGGCACATCATGAGAGGTGAAAAGTACGAACTACTAAGGAATATAATGCAGGGTAAAATCAAAGGTAGAAGAAGCGTAGGAAGACGTAAAATCTCGTGGCTACGCAATCTCCGTGAGTGGTTTGGATGCAGTTCAATTGAACTATTCAGGCGAGTAACCAATAAAATTATAATTGCCAGAATGATTTCCAATCTCCGATAGGAGTGGAACTTGAAGAAGAAGAAGGAAGAGGAGCTTTTGTGATATTTTTGGTTTTTCCTATAGAATCTCTGGCTGCGTCTAAAATTATACCGTTGAGAGATGACAGAATAGTGTCTATTTTATCTAATATAACGAAATTTGGTATACGTTTGCTTACTAAGTTCGAGTATTTTTCCCAATCAGCTGACTTTAATTTCCACGTTTCTATGGAGGAAAATGTGCCATTATGTGCATTGAATCTAGTAGGTGACCCTGTGGTTCACAAAACTAGTTTATGTTATTAATTTCTTCTAATAACATTCGTCTAGTTTTATCTGTTTTTTGGGATCCCCATGCGATGCTGTAACAATTTGTGTCACCCAAAATTAATTTTGAAGACGGAATTTGTTTAATTACATTTTGAAGTTCTAACAAAGTAGTTTCGTCGGGATGTGGTAAATATACGTTGCATATATTGATTTTAAAATGATGTATTACCGAAACTGCCACTACTTTTAGATTTGTATTTAACGGAATTTCTTTAAATTGGATGGTTGAATGTACAAAAATTCCGACTCCAGCACTGGATATTTGCTGTACTGCTCGATTTTTTGTATAGGGCATAATTATATTTTTTTAGTTTTGCTTGATCGTTGGAAAGACGAGTCTCTTGTAGATATATTATTAGTGATGACAGTTCATTGATTAGCATTTTAATGTTTTCAATGTGGCTATAATAGCCATTCAAGTTCCATTGAAGAATGAATTTGATTGGACTATTGCGATAAATCGTAGTGGCTTTCTTCAGTGGGGGAAGATTCATAATTATGTTGGATTTATTTTCTTTATAATTCTTGTGATATTATTTTTCACGCGTCATTTTAAGTAAACCATTTTTAATGTGTATAAGCCGTCAAAATCTTCTGTATAGTTTTTAGCTGTGACCTCAGGAAATTTTGATTCTGTTGCGATTATAACAAAGTCGCATAATTCATGGAAATTTAGCGTATATGAAGGAGATGCTGTCATTAAAATGTTTTCAATTGGTTTTAATGTGGCTTTGACATCTAAAGCCTTTTTTTGGGTGCTGATTTTTTTGGAGTTTTAAAAGTTTCGTTTAAGTTTATAGTTTCTGAGATTTCAGTAGAGGTTGAAATTTGCCTTTTTGCTTGATTGGTTGTTTTAGTATTATTGCTGTAAGCTGTAGTTGAAGGTATATTGTATACTATAAGTGGATCATTTGTCGTTATATCGTCAAAAATAGGGTTGGAACAGTTGGTTGTATCATCTGAAGTATTTGTTCCTGAATTATTCTGATTTACTTCCATGGGTTCGAGTTCTGAGGTATATGTTTGTATCGCTTGAGATGGATCTTTAAGTATTTCTGTACCAGTTGATGTTGATGTGCAGTTTTCATCTTTGTGGCCAGTAGTATTACATCTAGAGCAATTTAAATCATCTAGGACTATAAAAGTGGCTCAGAAACATCCGACAATGGACAGGGCTAAATTTTGAACAGCTAATAAGAACAGCTGAAGATATAGAAGAGTTTAAAATTGTAGAAGCCAACCTCCATTGAGGAGAGGGCACTTTAAGAAGAAGAGGGCTATAAAGATTCTGTAAGGAGTGTTGTCATAGGTTATTAAGATTCTATTTGGAAGTGGTTTGGTGATTATCGGAGAGACAAATATTTGCCGCCTAAAGCTTAAGACATGACTATACTTAGACTTGGGCATGCCAACTTTTAAAAACGGTAATTTGGATACTGCAGTTAGTTATACTTGTTTGAGTTCGTCTTCTAGAATACTGTTCGGGATGCTGGGGAAGATGTTTGATATTACCAGTCTCCTTGCTGTCCTCTCTACTACACTAAGCTCATTGCCTTGGATGATTACAGTTTTATGGTTGTTTAGTAAGTATCTACTATGCTAGTATTGTTCAAGTAAATACAAACTCCGTTGTTAACTATTTGTGATGCAAAGATAACATTTTTTGGTGTAAATAGAGACCCTATGACTACTATATATTCATGTATTTTAATACCTTGGATAGTTGACAGAATAATGGCTTGGTCTTTTGAAGGAAAATTAAAGTTTCATACTGCATTGGAATATGTCGATGTTGATGATGTAGTAGGTATGTTAATGTTTTCAGAATCATCCATTTTTAATTTTTGTTTTCTTTATTTGATGACATTTTTTTCCAGAGCCAGTCCTGTATCGGCTAATTAGTTCGACTTATCGAAGTTGTCAAAAAACTAAAAACAGGATTAATTAATGTGTTGTATTGAATTATGAATTACGTATAATATTTAATAATATTGAATTTGTATTAAATTTGTAAAGTACTCACAGTTTGTTTTTTGTGTGAAGAAACTTTTTTGTTTAAATACACTATTTAGCTAACAATATTTTACGTTTCTTGATTATAAACCGCTGAAAATTAGTTTTAGTAAGAGCAGATTTTAATCGGCACTTTATCAACTAAGCGCAGGGTTTAAATCCTAATATATTTTGCAAAAATTAAAAACAATGTTTTGTGGTATAATATTAAATTATTACGATAACAAACATATTGACTTATCTTTAAAAGAGTATTCACTCGACCCTCGTTATCTCGCAAACCAAAGCAGTAAAGTAATACTTTTGAGATTTTGAGCTTGATAATATCGAATATGAGCGAAGTCACGTTTATAAAACTCAAGTTTATTCTCCAGTTACTACAAGATTTAATTATACTTCAGGGTTATCTTCGACACGTAGAGGTTGTAAACCTTTTGATAAAACAAAATTTTGTGCAACAAACTTGTGCTGTTTATGGCCAAATTGGACTTGTATATTGTAAGTAATTGTAAGTAATTGTGCTATAAAATATACTTGAAATTTGTTAGACCAGGAAATGGAACCTTTCAAACAATATTAAACGCTTTTTTAAAAATAAGAGTTCGTGGAAATTTAATTTCCTTTAGGTATGCTTACTGATGCTGTGTTTTTTTTCAACAATGTTTGTGTGTTTAGAATAATGACCTCGGTTTGGACCAATTGGCCAGCTTAAAATTTTATTAAAATTAATATATCCACAGATACAATTTACGAGCTTTAGCTAAGGTGTATTATATTTTATTAAATAAATAATAGGTAATACTAAATGAAACTGAACACTGTACTCTTTCAACAAACTGAAAAAAGTACTCTAAGTACTAAAAGTACTTTAAAAATAAGACTTTTGAGATGCTACGTATTCTCCATATTATTTTATGGGTTGGAGGCTTGGACTTTAAAGAAATATGTTTCAGACAGATTGGAAGCCTTCGAGTTATGGGCCTACAGAAGGATATAAAGAATAAGTTAAGTAGATAGAGTCACGAATGTCGAGGTGTTGAGAAGAATGTGAAAAGATAAAGAGGTTTTAAGTACAAGTTAAGTTAGAAAACTGCAATATCTGTGACATGTCATGATGGGCGAGCGTTATAACTTGTTGCAATTAATAATGCAAGGAGGAATACAGGGTAGAAGGAGTTGCGGAAGAAGACGCATCTCCTGGTTGAATTATTTGAGAGCTTGGTTTAACTGCACTTTTGCTGACCTCTTTAGAGCAGCGGCGGCGTCGAAAGTGCGAATTGCCATGATGATTGCCAACCTTCTTAGAGGAGATGGCACGTGAAGAAAAAGAAGAATAAAAAATACTAAAACTGTAACGTTTAAAACGTTACATTTTTGTTCTTATTAATTTAAAAGTACTTTCCACTAATTTTCTGCTCATACTATTTGATTTTTCCTTTTTTTGTATTTCTATATTTTATTTCAATATTTTCCTATTACATATAAATCCGCTGATTAATTTCTTAAGTCCCCTCGTAGTCCTACCTTCACTTACTTTATCGTACAAGAAACAGAAACCCCACTCCTAAATAATTTACTTCTATCAATCTGATCCGATTTAATTTCTTTTTAAAATAAACCAGCAAACGAGAAGGTATTATTAAAAAAATAAGTCCTCGTGGTCAAAAACTTCCAACGGTCTGGGTCAGTTAATACTTTGCTCTTTTTACAACAACATATTTTCATACTTTAGTCAAAAACACTTTTAGTTTTTCGTATAATTTTGTGTACGCTAGTACTTAAAAACTGCTTACAATTTTTATTTTCTTTTTACCTTTGCTGTAATAATAATAATTCAATATAAATTGTATTTATCGCACAACTTTTTCTTTTTTATTTTTCATTTAATAATTTATCTATTAATTACAATTATTAATTTGTGAGTATTGGCAACATCAGAAAATTCTGGATCGGTATACAGGTCTCAGAGAGAAGAGGTTTCCGCTTGCCAGAATTCTTCTGTTGTTGGACAAAACTCGTGCCATTACGAATTTTGTAGTGGTTTTTGTTTTTCTAGCCACCTTGGTTTTTATTCAAGAGAATCCACTTTGATTTTTATTCAAAAAAATCCACCTTGATTATGATGTAAGAAAATTTACGTTGACATGGATTTTTTGGTCAAAGAATACGAAAATGGAATTGTTTTTTTTTTCTTTTTGGAATAAGAAATCCATCTCTATTTTGAAAATCCGCATGGCTTTGGATTGGAGAGGGATCCACATGGTTTCGGCTTAGCGGCATGTTTTTGCAGACATTGTATGGTCCGAGTTGAGAAGAGTACAGCAGAAGGATTTCTCATAGAGTAGAGCTAAGTTTCTTTATTTCTTGAGATTTTGTATATAGATGCTTAATTCCCTGTTGTTAGAACCTCAATTTAATTGTTATTACATTTTGATTTATTAAAATATAAATAAATAATGATATGTGTTAAAGAAATTATTTTATTAATAATTCCCGATTTTGCAAATTAAATTAGTTTATGAAGAACATCACCCCTGAGGGGTTTCAATGTGCAATAGGTGAGCTAGCCGTTACAAAACTAAGTACTAATACTACCTATGTGTAAATATATTTTTTTCCACAGCGCTAATACCTCATCCCATCAACAGCTCGGATATATATATATATATATATATATATATATATATATATATATATATATATATATATATATATATATATCACTCAGACGAGTGGTGGGTTCTTATATCGGTCTCTAGGTGGAGAAATAAAAGACAAAGTTGATAGGCTACTTTATCTATTTTGAAGACGTTTCGCTTTCGAGTTTTGAAAGCATCATCAGTCATCTAAAAAAGTACAATATGAGAACCACACAATCATGGAAACGGTGTTAATTGTTACCTTAAAAAGACATGTAGCAGTCAATGTTATTAACAATAATGTGAATGAAACTAAGTAAATGGACCTAATACGCTGATTTTGTATAAACAGTTATGTAACTAACAACATATATGAACTTATAAAATTAGCACAGCAAATGACCATGTGGTCTAAAGTAAATTAAATGTTATTTAATGTTAATTAGTGAGAAAGAACCAAGAAAATCATAGATAACTTCCAACTATTTTATGATTATTAAGCTTTGATTTTAACTTTAGGTAGCATTATAAGTGATATTAATAAAAATGATAAAAGTAGTGTAAATGAAGTTACCGATCAAAGCCCTACAAGTGTCGCCGGGAAAATGGCGTTAGATGAACCGGAACGAACTAAACCGCGAAAAGACAGCCAACCTTGAGGTCAAAATACTTTTGACAGATCAACAAGGTGGAGGTACTAACCCAAATAATTGGGCGGTCAATTTAAGTTTAAATGAGTTTCAATGACTACTTGGTTGTAAAAGACAAAACGGTGAAAGAAACTGGTAGTGTAATATCAACTCCTCTCACTAATCAGCCCAGATTTACAAACAGGAGATTTTCATTCAACCTCATATGTATGTAATAACGTTAATCATTATGGCTAGTCAGACAGCCACAGGTACTTAACGTCCCATTAATTTCCAACAGCCCAAGCCCAATATACTTGGAACTGTGATTTGCAAAGGATTCTATGAATCAATTACAATATTTGTATTATTTAAGTATAAAATTGTTCACACTAATCAAAGTAATCAGTGTATGAAAATGCAATGTAAGTTGCATATGTAATAGTAAATTAAGTAAAGAATATTATATTATTTTATTTAGTTATTTTATGTATTTTATTTCTATTTTATGTATATAAATTATAACATGAAAAATGGAAAAAGGTTCAAATAGTACACCTAATATGACATTAATATAGTGAAAAGATCAAGAAGCCTAATTCTGCAAAATTAAAGCATGATATATTTGGCTCAAGTTACTTATGTCAGTTCTCTTATTCAAAGCATTAGGGTGTTTTAGTATTGAACACATTTCCAAAAACTGTCTTTTAGCTAGATTGCGTTCAGTGGCAAGGATCTTAACTTCATTGAAATCCACTTCATGTTTGGTATTTATCGCATGTTGTGCTAGGGCACAAGTGTGTTTTGATAAATTAATGTCACTCCGATGTGAAGTGAGACGACCTTTTAATGATCTACCAGTTTGACCAATGTAACATAAATCGCAATTAGCGCATGGAATTTTATAAATTGTGTTAACTTGTTCCAAAGTGGACAAGGGTGTTTTAGTTTTAGAGAACAAATTTCTAACAGTTTTTGCATTCTTAACAGCAATTTTAACCGGTATATTATTTTGTTTATACAATTTAATAGGCTTCTCAGTAACTTAAGGGAAATAAGGTAAAGAAGAATAATGTGTGGTAGTATTCTCAAGAACAGTATTATGCAGAACAATGCTATTTATTGAATTATTTGAGATGTTTCTAAGTTGGTCACCATCGGGTATGTCATAAATTTGGATCCATAGCTATGTGAATAAAGGTATTTATTAATGATAGAGGAAGGATATGAATTCTCTATTCGAATATCTCTCAATAACTTAAAGGATTCCCTTCGATTAATTGGATGTGTCAATTTATTTAATCTGTAGCTCAAAGCTTTTATAAGGTTTAGTTTATATTTCATGGGATGACAGGAATGGTAGTTAAGGAACCTATTAGAGGCCATTGGTTTTCTATGCCAACTTGTGGTTAGGGTGTTGTCTCCCATTCTAATGACACGCATGTCAAGGAAGGGTATACTATTGGTGGTAGTGTCCTCAAGTTCAACAGTGAACTGTAAATGAGGATCAAACTCATTAAAGAAGAAGGTACCCTGAACCTTGTCAGGTGGTAGGGCTAATAATAAATCATCCACACACCTTTTAATAAAAGGGATTTGAAAATCCAAAAGACCTAAACGGTCAGAAACCAAATCATCCAATACGAAGTTAACTAGGATGGGAGAGATTAAGGAACCCATAGGTGTACCAAATGTTTGAAGGTAAAATTTGTCATCAAAGACCATAAAATTAGTGTCAAAAACAAGTTGCAACAGTTCTGCAAATATATCCCAAGACACAGGGCAGTTAGGTTTAATAAAATTCCAATGATTTTTTAAGGAAGTGATTACACTGGACAGAGGTAAGTTAGTGAAGAGAGACACCACATCAAAACTTACTAAAATGTAACCTTGTGGTAGTTGAAAATTGTTAATAAATTCACTAAAGTTGAAAGAATCAACAATATTAAAGTCATTGTTGTAATTATATGATTTAGATAAGATGTCTGTTAGAAATTTAGCTATTTTTATATTAGGTGAATTAATAGATGACACAATAGGTCTCATGCTCAACGTAGGTTTATGTATTTTTGGTAGACAATAAAATCTTGAAGCATATCCATCATAATTATGTAAAGATTTAGCTAAAGGTAAATTGACCGCCCAATTATTTGGGTTGGTACCTCCACCTTGTTGATCTGTCAAAAGTATTTTGACCTCAAGGTTGGCTGTCTTTTCGTGGTTTAGTTCGTTCCGGTTCATCTAACGCCATTTTATCGTTATGGCGACACTTGTAGGTCTTTGATCGGTAACTTTATTTACACTACTTTAATAATTTTTATTAATATCACTTATAATGCTACCTAAAGTTAAAATCAAAGCTTAATAATCATAAAATAGTTGGAAGTTATCTATGATTTTCTTGGTTCTTTCTCACTAATTAACATTAAATAACATTTAATTTACTTTAGACCACATGGTCATTTGCTGTGCTAATTTTATAAGTTCATATATGTTGTTAGTTACATAATTGTTTATACAAAATCAGCGTATTATGTCCATTTACTTAGTTTCATTCACATTATTGTTAATAATATTGACTGCTACATGTCTTTTTAAGGTAACAATTAACACCGTTTCCATGATTGTGTGGTTCTCATATTGTACTTTTTTAGATGAACTGATGATGCTTTCAAAACTCGAAAGCGAAACGTCTTCAAAGTAAATAAAGTAGCCTATCAACTTTGTTTTTTATTTCTCCACCTAGAGACCGATATAAGAACCCACCACTCGTCTGAGTGATCCTTATATATATTGGATTGACGGTCGTACTCCTTTTTCCGATATATATATATATATATATATATATATATATATATATATATATATATATCTGTGGTGTTTGGTAGACATATGTTAACTCCAAAATGTATGTTTTTCAGTAGAGCGATTTTAACATTCCAGAAGGTTTCTTAAATCGAAGGCAACAAAATAAAAAACCAAATATATTTCATTAAATACTTTATTAAGTGCTAAAACAGATGTAACAAACAAAATATGTTTTAACATTTCTGTTTTTGATATATTGGCACATATCATATTTGTATCAAAAATATAGAGATTTAAAAAGTATTTTAATGGAGATAACGGTCAAAGAGGAAAGAACTTAAACTATTATTGGTCAATTTCTTTGTATTGGAAAACAGTGCTGTGGAAATATATGGCTTTACTTGCACCTAATTAAAACTTACGCGTCGAAATTTTCATCACTGTCGCTTGTATATTGTGTGGTACTGGTTTGAGTGTGTTTAAGCAAATGGTAGAATCTATGAGAGATTGGATCTATAAAGGGTAGTAGATCGAGAAGATCTTTATATTTCAAATAATCTATGGGTAGAGGATCACTATAAGCTGGAAGTATCTGAATATGAGACATGGAAGTTGACCTGCCTCTTCTTAGCATGGACATTGAACGAAACGGTTCATTGGGATCTAATGTATATTTGAAGCCTATATAATTATCCTTTTTGCAATGTAGCCAAAATACGCTGTTTTTTTTTAAGAATTTATAAAAAAAAGAATTTTTATCTTTATCAACATTTCTTTTTATAAAATGCGTTGTTAGAAGTTTGGAAAATCTCAAAAAGCCAGTTTCTTTCATTAATTTTACATCAAAACGAGGGCTCGTCATTTTAATTACTGATACCCAGTCCTGTGGAACTGAAATTGTGGCGTTTCTTTTTTCACAAATCTCTCTATGGTAGCATGATCTGTATCACATTCTAAATGAGTATGATGAGGAACTAGGAACATATGATGAATTTTTTTTAGTTTCCTTTCCTTCAACTGCTTTTAAAAACATAATCGGTAATATATTATTTCGGTTTTGACTGGGGCACGTATCAAAATAAACGACTACTTTTTCTACCTGTTCTGGCAAGTCTCTAATAAACTGAAATAAGCAAGATGCGATCTCATCAGCTCCTCGTTGAGCTACACCTTCATGCCACATATAACACGATGTCCGTTTTGTGGTGATATTGCGGATCGTCAAATTAAAAGTTCATAACTTTCTTTAATCGAAAGCCACACTAGATGTCAAATTAGGTGTACCCAAATACTTCTGCAAAACAAATGCAACTACTACAAGCTTGTCGTCTAAGCTCCGCATACTTTCTTCTTTGTCGCCTTGTTTTTTTGTATAATGAAAGGAGGCATTATTCTGGTATTGTTGGCTTTCATTTTCTAATCGTTGTTTTTCTTCTTCGGAGGCACAGCTTTTTATCTTCAGAAACAATAAATCACAGGTTTTGCAAGTGTCATGAGATGGCTTCTTAAACTTAGATAAAAGTAGAAGATGCTTTCTTTTTTTTAACAACGTCATCTAAGAAACATCTGGTTTCGCCAAATACTTTCAAAAAGCAACATTTACAGATATTACCATCCATATTCTCAAACTTATAAAGAACTGTAAATTACCTATTTTTGACTGAGTTACCACGCCGTGTTCTTTCTTTAGGTTCTACTGTTATTAAACTAGCCAAATAACGTTTCTGTCAAAAACTTTTCAAACCCCAGAGGCAGTCTTTTTATGATATTTTGCTTAAAAGTTTGTGAACACAGGTATTGAAACTTGAGCTAAAATGCTCTTACCTTTAGCAATAATGTATTCCTCACATTTTCTCTTTTATCAGAACGACCTTTTCTAAATTTCTGTTGCATTGGACCATGGCCCTTTCTTCCTTTTTTTTTAATACTTATTTGAGCCAAAGGAAAGTGATCATCTAACTCGTTTTGAGGGTCTTCGGAATCAGCTTTTCCATGTTTACGTTCAGAATCTGATGGTTCTCACAAATTGCTAGATCCAGAACTCAAATTATCCCAGAAGTTACTTCAGAAGCTAATACATTCAGCAGATGAGTATTTTCTTTAAGATTTACTGGTTTAAATAGTGCTGGTTTTAAAACGTGCAAATTGCTGTCTTTACTTCCAGAGGGGCCTGGATATGAAGCTGATTCAACATCAGTCAGTTCTACACTATCATACTTAATACTTACATTATTAGAAGACGACTGTTCATTTTCTAATAAACACATCTCAATTATTTTTGTAATACGAAAACTTGTATTATAAGCCATGTTTACCAAATTACTAGAACGCATTTACTGCGTCATTCCCTTCGAAGAATTTAGACAAACTGACTTTAATACTGACTTACTGACTAAACTAACTAGTCATCGATAGAGCTTAACACTAACACAATGCAATCAACACGTTGGTGAATACGACCAAAAGCTAATGAATAATTATGATAAGTACAAAAGAACGAAAAGAAAAGTTTGATATATTCATATTATTTGCCACTTAGATAAAAAAAAACTTACAGAAAATGCCACTTAAATATAATATTTATTTGAATCAAAGGTGTTAAGTGGGACATAGCATAAAATTACCGAAATAATTTGCATATTATTTGATATAACTATGATAAGTACCAATTATCACATATGGGCCAAAATGATTTACCAAACGAATGTGCATATGATTTGATCTAGACATGATAAGTACGAATTATCAGATATGAACCAAAACGGTATTGTTTAGTTTTGTTTTCGGGTACATGATATAATATTTTAACAGGGCTATACCAAACAAAATATGAATAATAGGGACTTATCAATATTATACCAAGCCGTGGCTTATTTTCTAGACGTGATAGACATACCATAGTCAGATCAAACGAAAATAGATCAAAAACAAGACACAGTGGAGGACTTAACAAAATTTTCGCTATTTTGGAGTTATCATGTTTCTCCCAAACACCACAGATATATATATATATATATAATTATATATATATATATATATATATATATATATATATATATATATATATATATATATATATATATATATATATATATCGGAAAAGGGAGTACGACCGTCAATCCAATATATATATATATATATATATATATATATATATATATATATATATATATATATATATATATATATATATATATATATATATATATATATAAGGATCACTCAGACGAGTGGTGGGTTCTTATATCGGTCTCTAGGTGGAGAAATAAAAGACAAAGTTGATAGGCTACTTTATCTATTTTGAAGACGTTTCGCTTTCGAGTTTTGAAAGCATCATCAGTTCATCTAAAAAATTATTACAATATGAGAACCACACAATCATGGAAACGATGTTAATTGTTACCTTAAAAAGATATGTAGCAGTCAATGTTATTAACAAACATGTGAATGAAACTAAGTGAATGGACATAATACGCTGATCTTGTATAAACAGTTAAGCAACTAACAACATATATGAACTTGTAAAAAATTTAGCACAGCAAATGACCATGTGGTCTAAAGTAAATTCTATGTTATTTTATGTTAATAAGTGAGTAAGAACCAAGAAAATCATAAATAACTTCCAACTATTTAATGGATATTAAGCTTTGATTTTAACTTTAGGTAGCATTATAAGTGATATTAATAAAATCTTAAAAAATAGTAAATATGAAGTTACCGATCAAAGCCCTATGAATGTCGCCGGGAAAATGGCGTTTAATGAAACAGGAACGAACTAAACCGCAAAAAGACAGCCAACCTTGAGGTCAAAATTACTTTTGACAGATCAACAAGGTGTAAATACCAACCCAAATTTTGGGCGGTTAATTTAAGTTTAACTGAGTTTGGATGAATACCCGGTTGCAAAGGACAATACAGTGAAAAAAGTTGGTAGTGTAAACACAACTCCCCTCACTAATCAGCCCAAATTTACAGACAGGAGATTTTCATTCAACCTCATAAGTATGTAATGACGTTAATCATTATGGCTAGTTAAACAGCCAGGAGGTTAACGATTTTATAATTTCCAAACAGCCCAAGGTTCAATATACTTGGAGCTGTGACTTGCAAAGGATTCTATGAATCAATTACAATATTTGTATTATTTTAATATAAAATTTGAAACACTAATTCAAGTAATTAGCGTATTGAAATGCAATGTGGGTTGCATATGTAATGGTAATTTTAAGTAAAGATATTAAGTTATTTTATTGATATATTTATTTATTTTATTTCTATTTATGTATATACATTGTTTTATGAAAAATGGAGAAAAAGTTCAACTAGTACACCTAATATGACATTAACGTAGTGAAAAGATTAAGTAGCCTAATTCTGCAAAATTAAAGCATGATATATTTGGCTCAAGTTACTTGTGTCAGTTCTCTTATTCAATGCATTAGGGTGTTTTAATATTGAACACATTTCCAAAAACTGTCTTTTAACTAGATTGCGTTCAGTGGCAAGGATCTTAACTTCATTAAAATCCACTTCATGTTTAGTATTTATCGCATGTTGTGCTAGGGCACAAGTGTGTTTCGATAAATTAATGTCGCTACGATGTGAAGTGAGACGACCTTTTAATGATCTACCAGATTGTCCAATGTAACATAAATCGCAATTAGCGCATGGAATTTTGTAAATTGTGTTAACTTGTTCCAAAGTGAACAAGGGTGTTTTAGTTTTAGAGAACAAATTTCTAACAGTTTTTGCATTCTTAACAGCAATTTTAACAGGTATATTATTTTGCTTATACAATTTAATAAGTTTCTCAGTAACTTGAGGGAAATAAGGTAAGGAAGAGTAATGTGTGATAGTATTCTCAAGAACGGTATTATGCAGAACAGTGCTATTTATAGAATTATTAGAGATGTTTCTAAGTTGGTCACCATCGGGTATGTCATAAATTGAGGATCCATAACTATGCGAATAAAGGTATTTATTGATGATAGAGGAAGGATATGAATTCTCTATTAGAATATTTCTCAATAACTTAAAGGATTCCCTTCGATTAATTGGATGTGTCAATTTATTTAATCTAAAGCTCAAAGCTTTTATAAGGTTTAGTTTGTATTTCATGGGATGACAGGAATGGTAGTTAAGGAACCTATTGGAGGCCTCGTTCTAAATTCACAAATAAAATAAATAAATTTATAACACATTTAAAAAATATTAAGATCATAGATCAACCTTTAGCTAAATCTTTACATAATTATGATGGATATGCTCCAAGATTCTATTGTTTACCAAAAATACATAAACCTACGTTGAGCATGAGACCTATTGTGTCATCTATTAATTCACCTAATATAAAACTAGCTAAATTTCTAACAGACATCTTGTCTAAATCATATAATTACAACAATGATTTCAACATTGTTGATTCTTTTAACTTTAGTGAATTTATTAACAATTTTCAACTACCACAAGGGTACATTTTAGTAAGTTTTGATGTGGTATCTCTTTTCACTAACTTACCTCTGTCCAGTGTTATTACTTCCTTAAAAAACCATTGGAATTCTATTAAACCTAACTGCCCGGTGTCTTGGGATATATTTGCAGAACTGTTGCAACTTGTGTTTGACACTAATTTTTTGGTCTTTGATGACAAATTTTACCTTCAAACGTTTGGTACACCTATAGGTTCCTCAATCTCTCCCATCCTAGTTAACTTTGTATTGGATGATTTGGTTTCTGACCGTTTGGGTCTTTTGGATTTTCAAATCCCTTTTATTAAAAGGTATGTGGATGATTTATTACTAGTCCTACCACCTGACAAGGTTCAGGGTACCCTATCCCACTTTAATGAGTTTGATCCTCATTTACAGTTCACTGTTGAACTTGAGGACACTACCACCAATAGTATACCTTTCCTTGACATGCGTGTCATCAGAATGGGAGATAACACCCTAACCACAAGTTGGTATAGAAAATCAATGGCCTCTAATAGGTTCCTTAACTACCATTCCTGTCATCCCATGAAATACAAACTAAACCTTATAAAAGCTTTGAGCTTTAGAATAAATAAATTGACACATCCAATTAATCGAAGGGAATCCTTTAAGTTATTGAGAAATATTCTAATAGAGAATTCATATCCTTCCTCTATCATCAATAAATACCTTTATTCGCATAGTTATGGATCCTCAATTTATGACATACCCGATGGTGACCAGCTTAGAAACATCTCTAATAATTCTATAAATAGCACTGTTCTGCATAATACCGTTCTTGAGAATACTATCACACATTACTCTTCCTTACCTTATTTCCCTCAAGTTACTGAGAAACTTATTAAATTGTATAAGCAAAATAATATACCTGTTAAAATTGCTGTTAAGAATGCAAAAACTGTTAGAAATTTGTTCTCTAAAACTAAAACACCCTTGTTCACTTTGGAACAAGTTAACACAATTTACAAAATTCCATGCGCTAATTGCGATTTATGTTACATTGGACAATCTGGTAGATCATTAAAAGGTCGTCTCACTTCACATCGTAGCGACATTAATTTATCGAAACACACTTGTGCCCTAGCACAACATGCGATAAATACTAAACATGAAGTGGATTTTAATGAAGTTAAGATCCTTGCCACTGAACGCAATCTAGTTAAAAGACAGTTTTTGGAAATGTGTTCAATATTAAAACACCCTAATGCATTGAATAAGAGAACTGACACAAGTAACTTGAGCCAAATATATCATGCTTTAATTTTGCAGAATTAGGCTACTTAATCTTTTCACTACGTTAATGTCATATTAGGTGTACTAGTTGAACTTTTTCTCCATTTTTCATAAAACAATGTATATACATAAATAGAAATAAAATAAATAAATATATCAATAAAATAACTTAATATCTTTACTTAAAATTACCATTACATATGCAACCCACATTGCATTTCAATACGCTAATTACTTGAATTAGTGTTTCAAATTTTATATTAAAATAATACAAATATTGTAATTGACTCATAGAATCCTTTGCAAATCACAGCTCCAAGTATATTGAACCTTGGGCTGTTTGGAAATTATAAAATCGTTAACCTCCTGGCTGTTTAACTAGCTATAATGATTAACGTCATTACATACTTATGAGGTTGAATGAAAATCTCCTGTCTGTAAATTTGGGCTGATTAGTGAGGGGAGTTGTGTTTACACTACCAACTTTTTTCACTGTGTTGTCCTTTGCAACCGGGTATTCATCCAAACTCAGTTAAACTTAAATTAACCGCCCAAAATTTGGGTTGGTATTTACACCTTGTTGATCTGTCAAAAGTAATTTTGACCTCAAGGTTGGCTGTCTTTTTGCGGTTTAGTTCGTTCCTGTTTCATTAAACGCCATTTTCCCGGCGACATTCATAGGGCTTTGATCGGTAACTTCATATTTACTATTTTTTAAGATTTTATTAATATCACTTATAATGCTACCTAAAGTTAAAATCAAAGATTAATATCCATTAAATAGTTGGAAGTTATTTATGATTTTCTTGGTTCTTACTCACTTATTAACATAAAATAACATAGAATTTACTTTAGACCACATGGTCATTTGCTGTGCTAAATTTTTTACAAGTTCATATATGTTGTTAGTTGCTTAACTGTTTATACAAGATCAGCGTATTATGTCCATTTACTTAGTTTCATTCACATGTTTGTTAATAACATTGACTGCTACATATCTTTTTAAGGTAACAATTAACATCGTTTCCATGATTGTGTGGTTCTCATATTGTAATAATTTTTTAGATGAACTGATGATGCTTTCAAAACTCGAAAGCGAAACGTCTTCAAAATAGATAAAGTAGCCTATCAACTTTGTATGTGTATTTAACTTATCTGCAAAAATTATATATATATATATATATATATATATATATATATATATATTATATATATATTTATATATATATATATATATATATATATATATATATAAATATATATATATATATATATATATATATATATATTTACGGCATAAAGTGAATCCGCCCATGTTAAAATTCAGGTTCAAGTGAGCTCCGTGGTCAAGTGGACACCGATATACGGAGCTCACTTGTCCATTCCATAATATTGGCTCTGTCGATTCGTTAAGATGTATAGTTTCATAATTCTTAAAAAAATTTTGGAGCTCATAAGTACCCCTGTATCATAAATGTATTTCGCTTAGTTCACGTGTATATATTATAGGGGTCGCTCAGATCTTTTTCACTGTATATTGGAACTATATGTATATCGGTTTAAGTAAGCTCTGATAGTTTGGCAACTATGCACTTAGGCCAGCGTTCTTGATATATATATTTTATATATTTTAAACGGTTCATACGGACTCCTTTTCATACGCATTACGATATGTAATCTTCGTCTTCTTCTTCATATGCCTATCCGTTATGAATGTTGGCGATCATATTGACAATATGTAATAGATATGTATAATACCAAATACCTGTTTTTGGTAGGTACCTGCTATTCTAAAAATAGCTTTATAAATATAAAAGGATTTCATTACCAAGTTGGACGTGTATTTTCATATGCGAATATTTCCTAATGTATTTTGTTAACATGAATATGTCTTTATACGTTTTATTTAAGAATACGATTAATAAGAACTTTTAGTTAATCCATTGTTTTACGATATCTTGTATACAGCTTCTTTATTATTTTATTTCTGGTTTTATCTGTGTACTACATATAATTCTGGATAGGTTATCTTAAAATAAATATTTAAGTGCAAAAATAGATATTTTTATGTAAAAATTGGTAGTAGTGCACAAAAGAGGGAAGAATGCTTAATTTATATAAGAAGAATGTACCAGTTCACCAATATTACATACTTCTAAATGTTTTATCTGCTATTTAGGGGTAATATGTAATCAATAAACGTGGAGTTAGTGTCAAATTTGCAATAATCTTTGGTCAGTTTTTTCTCGATTTTAGTCATAAATTGAGCTGGTATTCGTTGAGTGGATGTTGCGATTCTAGACTTTGTATCTTTTATTCTCTAGCAGTCTAGCTACTTATCTTCGGATATTAGGTGAATTGATAGCTACGATATTGTAGAGCTTATGTATGGATGTGTGTGTGTGTGTGTCTTAATATTCGCTGAATTTGGCTGTCTAATTTATAGCTAAATCTACGTGTTAAATATGTGTTGGTGTCGTCCATACTTGCAAGATATATTCGGTAGCAGAAACATAGAGTGCAAGTGTCTACGTTTTAAGGATGAAAGGATGCTTCTCATTTTTAGCTGACAAGTTTGCAGAGATTATTTTTCTGGTCCTCAGTTTGCCTTTTAGTTTTAAACAATGTTCTATGAATGACAAAGTGTGATACAAACTATCTTCACGGTATTTATAGCAAGTCCAGAGTTTAAAAATTTCATGACACTATTGGATGTTTAGATTTTTAAAAGCATCTCTGTTAGGGACATTAAAGCAGGACATCTGACTTTTTCTGAGGTTTGGCTTAAAATTGATTCATAGTCTATTTTTATTGTGTTTAAAGTATGATTTAGATTTTTCTATACTTCAGCAACAAAAGTTTTTGGTTGTGCAACAATATAGATATACCGTCTAAAAAATAAAAGTCCTAGTATTTACTGGTATGGCTTGTGTAAATATTATACAGTGTAGGCATTACGCTACATTACGCCACCCCAAAGGAGACCGTTCTTCTGCGTTTTCCATCTGTTATTTTTACCATTGAATGATACGAAAAATCTTCTGTTGTGTAGGCATACTCGGACAATACAAGCCATTGTTGTATTTTTGATCCAAATTTTAGAATTGTTCATTATATACGTAGATAGCAGATCCAAGCTCAACACCGTTGAAAGATTCCCTTAGCTGACTGGTTTTGTCCCCTCTCATTTTAAGTTTTTCTTTTCTTGTTTGCCTATGTTTGGCCCTCAATGTGTTTCCTGCACTAGAAATACGTCACATTTGTGTTAACCGCATATGTCTGATAAAGTTAAGTAAAGTAAAGTACCTATCTTTATCTCTGGATATTCCCTTTTCTAATATTTATAGACATAATTAGGATAGTTGGCATTAAAAAGGCCGATTTGGCCGATCTTTAAACCCTATAAAATATGGCTAATCTTTTACTTTTCATTAAAAATTTTAATTTTACATACTGTTACTTTTAGACAATATTTCGATCAGATTTGTATAGTAATAAATGTAGTTAATATATGTAGAGTCTATTTTGTGAAAAATAAATGAGTTTGTAATATCGGTCACAACTCATATATGGATAATAAGGAAATAAACGGTTAAAATAGGTGTACAAAATTTTAACTACATATATCGGCGCCATTGTTCAGGAGTTAGGTTTTTCTCAGAGATCAAAGGTTACGTTACATGCATATTCCAGGTTCTATTTACGTATTTTCATTCCTAAAAAAGTAGATTTATAATGAAGCCCTGAAGCTACCTTTAGATTCTATGAAAAGTAGAATCTATGGAAATTAGCAAATTAAAAAATAAAGACATAATTCTGAATGGCCAACTTGAGACAAACAATTCTCCCGTCCTTAACCTATTCAGTTAAAAACTATAACGTGTAAACGCATACATCTTTTATTGTTAGATAAAATGAATTTTTATCAAGTAACGGTCGGATCCATCACTTACTAAAAGAGTAGAAAATGACATGCTTATGCTTTAGAGTACGGCTAGTTAAGTACAAAGTACCCTTTGCTTTTGCCAATTGCTTTCTTACTTTCTTAGCGATGGGCCTGGCTTTTTTTTTATCAATAATGTTCTCGTTCGTTATAGTTATTCTAAGATATTCAGATTTCACTATATGCTCTACATTTGGTTTTATCTAATATACATTTACAACTATGACGAAATTTTTATAATATTTTATGCATTGATATTAAACTGATATTAAACTGAGGATATAAAAATCAACAATAAGACCGATAATGACGTACATAGCGAAAACAAGAGCAGATACGGCGAAAACACAAAGACTGCTAGAAACAACAGAAATGAAAGTCTTACGAAAAATAACAAACTAAACTCTAAGAGAAAGACTAAGAAGTGAAGAAATACGAGCGAGATGTGGTTTAGAGGAAATAAACGCGTGGACCAAAAGAAGAAAGCGGAATGGAATCAACACTTCGAAAGAATGACAGAAAATAGAATAGTACGAATAGCAAGAGACAAATCGCCAAATGAAAGGAGACCATTGGGACGACCGAGGAAAAGATGGTCAGACAACGTCAATTGAGGCTCAAAACCGAAGTAAAACAGGCATTAAGCCTATTTATAAAGAAGAAGAAGAAGATATTAAACTGGAGTAGAGCACTTGGTAGACAATATTTATTTGTTTTGAGTATACTTATTTTACAACATAGTACATAAAATAATAAATATTTGTGTGCTCAGTTTTTTGCTCTGAATTGAAGATTTTATCTCAAAATATGACTGTACTTTATACAAATATTATTATTTTCTGAGATACCGGTATAAATATAAATTTTGAATTTCGCAATGATTTTTTAAAATTATTTCTTGTGACGTTATGTCAGTGTTTAAGAATAATGCTGGGAATAAGGTTAAATAGGTTTTTATATTTTATTTGACGTTTAAATATTTAAATCTGAGTTCATTTTTCGAAAAACTATAAACTTGTGACAACAAATTGCTATATAACAGTACGAGGCAATATTCTTATGCTGTGACAAAATCATCATATTTGCTTTACATTGCCGTTTTTCCTGCCGTATCATATTTTAGCATAGTCTTCTGATTCATTTTATAGACAAGCGGTATTGGATATCCACAATTTGTCTAATAATATTAAGTTTTAAAAACAGCTGTGCTTTTATGCTCATTCGTTTACCTTTTGTAAAGCCACCTGAGTTATGAATAACTGCTTTTTTGTATTTTTAGAAGACATACTTCTATCGGGCATATTTTAATGTGTGAATATTAGGGATTTATATAATCTTTTTATATATATAATTTGTTTATTGATTTTACATTTTAGATAAAATTTCATAATTATAGTTCTCTTCCGTTTATTTTCTATAGTAATACATATACAAACCCAATTCGAAATGGAGAAAAACCAGCGAGTTCTAGATTGAACATAGACATTCGTCTCTCTTTCTCCCTATATGTTATATAAAGGTCATCGTCATCATATAGTCAGAACACAACAAGGTTCTATTACCTTTTGTTCTTTTTGTCTCCTTATTACTATTGAAAACTCAGCCACGTAAATGACGTTGTAAAAATTTATTTCCCTATTTCTGAAGTGCCTTTCCTGGGATAACTTTTTTAAGTCTAGTTCATTTGATTACTTGTAATTGATTTGATAATCCCTAACAAATAAGTTGTTGATTGTAGGTAGGATAGCATGTGATTGAACAGGGATGTGTTGATAAGATATAGGTAGTCTCATTATTCCTAAATCTGACCATATGTTACTTCCCTCCTTCATTCGTGGACGTCCTAAGGGCATTTTTTTTCTCGATCCTCCCAATTTAGCTTGACAATGCAGTTATTAGAGAGCCTTTGGATATAGTCAGCGCAACTTTGGCGTTGAGATTTAGTTTCTTGTACGACGTTGCTACCTTTGTATATGTGTTTGACCTTGGCATTAGTTCCGTTTGGTATTGGTTAGTACTCGGACCTATATAGGTTAGAAAATACTTCTGATGACATTTCTAGCAATCGTGATCTAATTACTACTTGAGTTTTACTTACATTGTTTTGACAGTGTTCTCGTCACATATCCACACAGTAGCACTGATTTAATTATTATTATTATTATATTATTAAGATTTAAAAGTGTTATAAGGGTTATAATATATACATCAGTTAGCTACCTAAATATTCATTTTTATTTCTTATGTGAGAACGTTATCTACGATATACTAAATACTGCAATGTTTTAAAATGATATGGGTTTATTGTAACATTATGCTCTACTCTATATCATCTTTTTTTTGCATGTTAAAGGACATTTATTTAGTTTTTTACTGATTATCAGCAAATTTTTTTGGTGCTAATAGCATTATTTTATAGCATTCCAATATTTATTCTATGGATTAAATCTGGATAGCAAATAGATATTCTTCACTTTCTCGGAGAAATAATATTGCTACTAATTGCAAACCTATTTTAATACATGGATACGAGTAATAGCAAATGACTAAAGCAAGTGAGGAAGAACTCCGAATATTTGAAAAGAAAATAATAAGAGACAACGATTTGAACCTTCGTCGAAGCTAGATTTATTTAATTACCAGTCTAATCGCACCTAGTTTTTGTGCTTTTATTTATATCCAGTTAATATTAAAAGTAATAAATTGTTGTGATACCGTAAATAACAATGAAGAATAACAATGGAGAAAATCGGTAAGGAATTTTAATCTAATTAGATACTTACTTCAAAACAAGTTCATATTATTTATATCACCTGATGTCATTAAACAACGAAAATGGATGATGTTAATAGTCCAGTGGCGTCGAGGCCCCAAACGTTATTGATATCATATAAAACTTCTTCATATTCTGTAGCGTTAATCAATTCAATTCCAAAATTCCAATATCTACTTGCACTGTGAAAAATTATAGAACCAAGATATATACATTTTTTCATCACGAATTTCAAATCACCGTATTTGTATTTACCTAGCTAGTGAAGAATTAGAAAAAACTGTCATGAAGGCTGACAACGAAAGAATAACTATCAATCATCAAATAATTTATGCTCGACGCTTAATTACACCAAATGAAAGATTACTGATCTCTAATGTTTGTCCTAGTATTTACCACACTTTCATAGAATATAAACTTAAAAAATTAGGCTTCAATTTATTACCTCCAATTATTTTTTTACGAAGAGGTACAACAAACCCATTATATAGATATATATATATATATATATATATATATATATATATATATATATATATATATATATTGAGCTTTCCAAGACATACATTTATCTTTCCTTTGAAAGCTACATTAATTCCTCCCTCAATTGTCAGAAACCACGATCAAACATCTAATCGTATTTTCTTATCTTTAGAAAACAGATGTGTTACTATTGTAAAAAATCTGACCATTTTGTAGCAAATTGGTCATTCTGTACAAATCCAAATCAGAACTTTACAACAACAGTGCCAACTACTACTATAAATACAGTAGTTAATATTCTTCCACACATGACGTCCTGATCACATCAGCATCTTCAGCGAAGTCCTTTTCCTTACAATCCTCGACTATACCTACTTAATTAACTATACTAATATTAACTCCATCTCAAATATCACCCTTAACATTATTCCCAAGTTCTCAAACTACATACACAGATAAAAATATAACAACTACCCAGTTATCAACAATACCTAATATTTCACAACCTCATATATCAATCCCAAACTATTCCTCAACACTTGCATACCCTATCAATAACATATCAATAAATACTGTAATTTAAAAACTAAAATTGCGTAGCCAATAAAAAGTAGTCATAACCCAAAGTGCTTTAACAAAGGTGAACGAATTATTAGCGTAACAGCTGTTTCAAAAACTAAATATTATGAGACGAATTGGGATATTGTATTTCACAAACTAAACCGCTTGATTATGGTTTGTTGATTAAGGAAAATATGATATGACAGGAAAGACTAATGACTCTATAGCTAATTGCCACATAAATATCAATGTAACACAAATCGTATGATTTTGTATATAAGACAAATGATATTATATTCTAAATTATACCTACAGAGATACAAATAGTAAAACAAACAATAAACAACTATTATACAATATAGTAAATATTTATTTAGATAAACCTAAAGGTTAAAACATGTTTTTTAATTCGCGGTAAAAGATTTATTAGAGTTTAGCACAGATAAATTCGGAACAAAATTCATATACCAGTAAATGGTACTCGTTACAGCAGCGAAGTAATTTTAGCACCAGATATGTAGGCTGACCATACCCCTTGACATACAGCAACCACAAAAGAATCGGCGATAGCGCAAAGGGCAGCTACCCCTTAACCAAGACACGACTCTCTTGTTTGGCAGATAGCACTTGTCTCTTCGACGACTAGGCAGCCTTCACCCCTACTGGATAGAACGACTGTCTTTGATGACCAAGCAGTCTTCATCCTTACTGGATGGAATGATTGTCTTTGATGACTGAGCAGCCTCCACTCTTATTGGATGGAATGACTCTCTGTTAATGGGCTAATTATACGGGGAGAATTAAAACATGAAACATGGACGACGAAAAAACAAAATAAGAGCCGATTGAGCATCGCAGAAAGAAGAATTATTAGAGAAATATATAAACCTGTTATCGATAATATTACAAATCAATATAGAGTGCGAAACAACCGCGAACTAATTGATTATTATGACCAACTAGATAAAGTAAAAACATAAATAACATCTTATACGTAATACCTTGTAAAAATAATATTGTACATTTTTAAGAACGAACTCCTATTTGAACATTGAAGCGTTAAATAACATAAGTACATAATAAATATTGTGGCATATTTAATTCATTCTATCCAAAAAATTAAAAAAAAAAAGTCAGACATATTGAGATGGATTACTGAATACTATTATAGCATATAAGTAGTTTGAGCTACCGAATATTTAAATACATTAAAACTTGGTGTGAACATTTTAGTTAAAAGAATAAATTTGATTTTTATATTACACAATGTAGTTGACGTTTCTATCTCCAAATTCTTTTTTAGAGTTCTTTTTATAGACACGTACTAAACAAATTTTGTTTATATTGCAGTTTCTTTTTTTTGTAGATTTAATAGTGATATGAGGATATCAGTTTGCTACATATACATAAAATACAAATAGACTGACTGTTGCAATACAGGTCCGTTTCCCCAGTGCGACAGAGAAAACTGGCGAAAAGCAGTCCCTGCAGTACATTAATTCATTTAATTATTATTTCTGAAATTTCAAGTTTATACACAGTTTCTTTTGTTCCGCATGTTATTCATTCTTATCTATCTATCTATCTATATAAGGATTTTTACAGCTGTCGCCGCCTTCCTTCTTTCAGCCAACGTCTCCAGTCCTCTCTGTTCTGCCATTCTCCAGCTCTAAAGTCTCGTTTTTTCCATGGCCTCGTCCACTTCATCCCTCCATGATCTTCGGGGTCTACCTCATTTTCTCCTTCCTATTGGGCTCCAATCCGAAATCCTTGCTATCCACCTTGTATGATCTGTTCATTCTTATCTATAGATGTGCTTATTCCCTATCAATTATCTATCAATATTTGAAGCCTTTTTTTATTTGTTTTAGTCATTGTAATGATTAGCATCCGTACATAAAAATAGGTCTAAAGCTTGTATTATGCTCTAAACTTCTTCAGTGGTAGTATTACCAACTGCGATTATTGTTCTAAGATATTCAATGTCTTCCATACTTTCGAAATTGAAATTGTTGACTTTAACGTTGTATCTAGATTTACTGACGGTCTCTTATGTTTATGCGCTGGTATTTGGTTTTCACTTCGTTGATTTTACTTGAAACTTTTTTCGTGCTCTCTGGACTTTGTTCAGTATGTCGTTTACATATTTATAGATGTAATCATCAGCATAACTAGGAGCTGCTTTGTACCTTGGGCCGTTAATGGATTACATCGTAAATCGGCGCTGATTCTATTTTAATAAATTGTTCTTTAATTTTTTGACTTTTAAATCGAGAATCTGTATTTTATTCGACTGTTTATTAAGGCAGAGTTTCTTGGGGCCAATTTCTCTCTCAAGGTTTTTGTTTCCCGTATCAATATTACAACAATTTTGCTGGATGCCGACATAGGAAACCCGTTGGTATGTACATACTGTTTCGATATCTTTTTGTCCCGTTATAAAGTGAATATTAGTTTATTAGGAAATATGATATTGTCTAATAATAGTTAAGTTGTTTTGCTTTGCTTTCTCAGACTGCTACCGTCGTGCCTTCTGGTATTTGATATTTCAACCGTCAAGCAACAATTCCTATATGCATTAACTTAATGCTGATATCCTGCTTCTCCAATCCAGTTTGCAGTCCCGAAACCAATAAAATTGCTACATTCAAGTTTTCTATTAAGCTGCCCAGAACTATAGGTACGCCTTATTATCTTACTGATGTTAGTGCTGCCCCTTATAAGTGAATAAAATATGAAAGGAAGGTTTTGGTAATTTAATAAGATCCTTGTGTTACAATATAGTGTCTCCGAGAAAGTAAAGTAATATCAAAACGCTATTCGGATTTAATCCATAGCTAAAATATTAGAATGCTATAAAATAATGCTATATATTAGCATTAATAAGTTTATAATGGATACTAAAGTTTGAAAATAATTAGAGCAAGTAATTTAAATTATCAAAGTGCTTATTAAACATAAAAATAAAATAAAATTATATTAACAATTTATATTATAATATATTTAAAAACAGTAGCCAAATATTCTTGGAATTCCTCGATGACTAACCTGGTGGATATTTAAATAAATTTTAAGTTCTAAAATGTACCTGCTGTAAAAATTTAAATCTACGACTAATACAACTACTGGCAACATCGCAGGAGCTTAGTTGTGTACGCTAAAAGCTGTATACGGATCCCAAAAATGTTTTATCCAGTTACGGAGTCCACATGATCCGACGTGTTGGTCGGAGTCCACATAAAGCGCTACTCAGATAATAATATACACGGCGTATATTCTCCTGGAGTTAGTATAATACCGTTTTAGTACGGAGCCCACATTAACCGCTAGAAGTATATATATATATATATATATATATATATATATATATATATATATATATATATATATATATGTATATATATATATATATATATATATATTTTATTGTTTTGGAGTATCAGGTATGCGGTCTGTTATTAAAAAAAAAAAAACTCTTTTTTCTTTTATTACTCTATATTTCGCTGATTTTTTCAGCTTCTTTAGGAGATAACTAAAATATGGTTAAAATTTTATATACATAACAGGTGATAATAAACAATGAATTTACTTACAGATTAAGAGTTAAAATATTTAAAAATCTTGAGCATAATATATTCAAAACAGTACTGACAGTATTAGTCAAAAGCATCAAGTCACTAGTAATTAAATATAACAAAAAAAATATATAATAAATAGAAAACAAAAACAACCAAGAAACAATAAAAACACAATAAAATTACACATTAAAAATATACAGGGTGATTTAAAATATAATTGTAAAAAGAAAAATTATTTGAACATACTAAGAATATTACAGTACATATTGCTCAACTGTCCCGTATCTGCCTTATAATTAACTGCATATTTTTCTGTATTAATGTGACACATTTCTAAAAACAATCTTTTTTTTGTAATTATTCTCTTGTTGTAGAACCCTGACATTTGAGTAGTCAAATTGATGCCCAGTTTTTAGGTAATGGTCAACTGCCGCACATGTATTCTTCTTTTTTGTGCAGTCACTTTTGTGTTGTGTGACCCGTTGTTTTAGCCATTGAGAAGTTTGGCCAACATAACAGCTCTGACAATCCAAACAAGGCAGTTTATAGATGACATTAGTTTTATTTACAGTTGGTGTCTTGTCTTTTACTTTAGAAAACAGTTGTCGGTTTTCTAAAGTAAAAGACAAGACACCAACTGTAAATAAAACTAATGTCATCTATAAACTGCCTTGTTTGGATTGTCAGAGCTGTTATGTTGGCCAAACTTCTCAATGGCTAAAACAACGGGTCACACAACACAAAAGTGACTGCACAAAAAAGAAGAATACATGTGCGGCAGTTGACCATTACCTAAAAACTGGGCATCAATTTGACTACTTAAATGTCAGGGTTCTACAACAAGAGAACAATTACAAAAAAAGATTGTTTTTAGAAATGTGTCACATTAATAAAGAAAAATATGCAGTTAGTTATAAGGCAGATACGGGACAGTTGAGCAATATCTACTGTAACATTCTTAGTATGTTCAAATAATTTTTCTTTTTACAATTATATTTTAAATCACCCTGTATATTTTTAATGTGTAATTTTATTGTGTTTTTATTGTTTCTTGGTTGTTTTTGTTTTCTATTTATAATATTTTTTTTTGTTATATTTAATTACTAGTGACTAGATGGTTTTGACTAATACTGTCAGTACTGTTTTGAATATATTATGCTCAAGATTTTTAAATATTTTAACTCTTAATCTGTAAGTAAATTCATTGTTTATTATCACCTGTTATGTATATAAAATTTTAACCATATTTTAGTTATCTCCTGAAGAAGCTGACAAAAATCAGCGAAATATAGAGTAATAAAAGAAAAAAGAGTTTTTTTTTTTAATAACAGACCGCATACCTGATACTCCAAAACAATAAATTGTTATTTACGTTTCGGTCGATAATCCTACCAGTTTTGCTATATATATATATATATATTTGTATCTTTTTTTTAATTACTATTTTAATGGGAATAAGCCACGATTAAAGGTTAAAGTGCGTTTGTTGACGTTTTAATTTCCACTTCGGAAATCTTCGGAAAGTGGAAATTAAAACGTCAATAAACGTACTTTAACCTTTAATTGTGGTTTATTCCCATTTAAATAGTAATTAATTATTCGAAATGCCACAAGAAAGTAGCTTTAGAACAATATCATTTTTGTTTATTTATTTATTTTATTGTATATAATTTGATTCTTATTATTTTTTTAATTTATTTATTTTTACTCACAACAGGCCATTAAGGCCTAGGGCATCTTTACAACATAATCCTAATATTAATTACTTACCATTATTGTAAACAAAACTTTAACTTAAATATGTATATGCAACATTCTTAACTACTCTAAAGGACCTGGTGTGCAATATTTCTCAATTCGCTTCTATTTTGTGCTTTTCTTTTCCAGTCCCTTACCTTCACGTGTTTAAGGTCTTCCTCCACTTTACTAATCCACCTCGTTCTGGGTCTACCTCTTCTTTTGGGGCCGATTAATTTTCTGGTTATAACTAGTTTAGGCATTCTGTTAGCTGCCATTCTTTCCACATGCCCCTACCATTTGATTCTTTGTGAATAAACGAACTTGGTGATGATAGGTTCTTTGTATAAAGCCATTAATTCATTGTTAGTCCTTATCTTTCAACCATCTTCTGTCTTCCGTCCTCCGAATATGCATCTCAATATTTTCCTTTCCCATCTTTCCAGAGTATCCTCTTCCTTCTTATTTAATGCCCATGTCTCACCGGCGTATGTTACTGTGGGTACAATTACTGTTTTATATATTCTGAGTTTACCTTGTCTAGAAACGTAGTTTTAGGTCAGTAGGGCTCTTATACTACCTAATTTTTGATTCACTTTTGCTACTTTGGCTTCGAGCTCCCATTTATCTTTTCTATTATCATCGAAAACTACAGCCAGGTATTCAAATTTGTCCATTTTTTTAAAACTATAGTTTTTACCAAATACAGAACTCAGACTAAAGTCTTCGTTTTTACCTTTTGTCCCTCCCATGATCATATATTTGGTTTTGTCTTCATTTATTTCCAATCCGAATTTCTGTGCTTCTTCGATGATTTTCTTCACAACTCTTCTTAATTCTTTCTCGGTTTTTGCTAGGATCGTGAGATCGTCATCAATTGCCAAGCAACGGTGCTCATTTTTCATGATCGTTTCTTCCACCTTCATGTCATTTTGTGTGTCATTTTAACTAGCTGGATAAGTTTCTTTGGTATACCCAAATGTTCCATTGCTCGATACATTTTAACTCTATCGAATCTATCGTATGCTTGTTTAAAATCCACAATCAAAATATGCAGGGGAACTTTACTTTCATAATAAGTCCTTTGTATGTCCTTTAAGGAAAAGATTTGGTCTACAGTAGATCTGTCCTTTCTAAAGCCAAAATGTTATTCATGCAGGATTCTTTCCGTGTAGCAATTTAGTTTATTTCTCAATATTCTTGCCAAGATTTTGTGTACTGTGTTTAGTAAGGCTGTACCTCTATACTTAGTTTGCCTCCTTTTTTATGCAGAGGGCATATGAGGGCCTCATACCACTCTGATGGCATTATTTCCTTTTCCCATACTTGCACTGGTAGCCGATATATTTTTCTTTGTAGTTGTTCTCCAACAAACTTGATCATTCCTATGCATATAGCATTTTTACCAGGACTGTTATTTTTTATTTCATGCATTGCTGTCATCACCTCCTCCTCTGTAGGCTACCTTTTAACTATCGCATTTTCTCCAACCGTCCAGTTGTGTACTGCTTCGTGGTCCACCTCACCATTTATTTTCTGCGGATTGCTAATTAAATTTCCGTCTTTACCTTTTATACTCATATAACTACAGTGGCTTTGGTAACCGTCTTCCAAGTTTTTAATTTCTTGATAAAACGACCTCACCTCTTTGATTTTAAACTTCTCTTCTATCTCTTTTAATTTCAACTCATTGTGGTATCTCTTTTTTCTTAGACACATGGCGTTCAATCTTAATCGAATTATTCTATATTCTTGTTTTTTACAGTCTCTTATATCTGTTAATATTTGTTGTCTGATCTTCTTCTTTTCTTTTGCTATCGCCTGACACTCTTCGTCAAACAAATCTTTGTTTGTACTTGTCTTGAAGTCGCACTTAACTATAGTATCTCTAGTTTCTACTACGGCAGATTTAATTTGGTCCCAGGCTTGATCTGTTTGTAAATTTTGGTCACATTGTTGTAGAATTTTATTTATTCTTCTTCATATTAATTTTTTATTTCTACCTCCTTAAGTTTTTCAACTTTGTGCTTTCTCTTCGGTTTATTGTTCGATTTATCTTTTTCTTCCAGCATCCTTCCACACGTGACTTTAACGGGGTAATGGTCCGAGTCAATTTCAGCTCCTCATACTTCTTACCTTCTGAACGATATTCATATATTTACTTTTAATCATAACATGATCTATTTGATTCACCGTCCTTCTATCTGGGGAGACCCACGTACCTTTGTATATCTCGTTTCGTTTTAGTTGTGTGCTTCTTACCACCATGTCTTTCTCCATGGCATATCCAATAAGTCTTTGACCATTATTGTTTGTTACTTCGTGTTTACTATAGTTACCAGTTACTGCAGTGTACAGAGGTTCTGTTCTAACTTTAGCATTATAATCACTCTTTATTATTTTTATATCACGTTTAGGTAGGCGCTCGTATTCATCATTTAGCTGTTCATAGTAAAGATCTTTTATTTCTTCGTCCTCGTCTTCTGACGGTGCATGAATATTGATTAATGCACTAGTGACCCTTGGAAATATCTCTATAAAATTTGAAGTTGTTAACTGATTTTAACCAATTTCTTTTTTATTATCATGTAATAAAAGGTCTATTGCAGTTGTCGATTAACATTCATCGAGTGTACATCGAGGGCAATTAGGAAGTGTAAATTATCAGTACCAGTTTTTAGTTAATATTTGTAGTTGGGTCTATTGAACTAATAGGTTTGTGTGTGTGTGGTTAATAAGACATGGAAATTGATGACGATCGGAATATCCCACCAGATAGGGGAAGAAAAGAAAGTCAGTATCAAAATATAAATCTAAATAATAAATATCAAAACGGCAGTAACAAGGTAAGCGAAATATCTATTGAAAATATTGAAAAGAATTATTATTCACTTGGAGATCAGGGACCGTACTATGTTTTCGTAGAAAATAAATCAGGGAATATAGGTAAACTGCATAGAATAGGAGCTGCAAGGTTAATATTAAATGCTGAAAATGAAATTAAACATAATATTGTTAATATTTCCATAATTGGTAGAAATAAATTGAAAGTAGAATGTAATACATTTTTGGCCGCAAATAAATTAGCTGAACCTAAAACACTATCGGATAAAAACTATGATGCTTATATACCTACTTTTTACACACAAAAACGAGGTGTTAGACATGTAGATACTGATATTTCTGAAATTGAATTAAAAGGTTTAATTAAAGGTAAATTTGGTCAGGTTGTTACAGTTACACAGGTTACGCGAATGTTTAGAAAATCTGAGGATAAATTAATTCCTACGGGGACTGTTATTGTCTCTTTTAAGGGACAAACAATTCCTAGTCAAGTAGTAATAGAAAAAATTGTTTATGATGTCGAAACATATATTCCTAAAATAATACAATGTTTAAAATGCTTGCGTTATGGACATATAGCTAAGCAGTGTCGTGGTAAGGAAAGATGTAAATTTTGCGGTAATGAACATATTAGTGATACTTGCGAGAAACAAAACAACCCTTCGTGTATTTTTTGTACAGGCAATCATTCTGCTACAGATATATTTAAATGTCCAGAATTTTCCGAACAAAAATCAATTAAACGTTTAATGGCAACAGAAAACATAAGTTATGTGGAAGCCCTTAATAGACATAAATCAAGCTATGCATCAGCTACTAAATCTCCTACAGAGGGATCTAAATATACAGTCAATATAAAAAGAAAAAGAATCGCAACAAGTCCATTACCACCAGATCCTATAACCCAAGAGCATAGAGATATAATAACCCTTCCAACTATCCCCTCTAGACCCGTATATGAAAGTTTTAGAAATATTTCACAATATCACAAGGTACCTTTTAGTCAGCCGAGTACTTCTTCTTTTACTCACTTTGATGCTGCATGTATTCAGAGCAACACAATAATGGAATCAATTATAAAAGTTATAAAAGAGTATATACCAACAGATAATAAGCAAATGTTAAATTCAATTAAAACGAATATTTTACCAATTCTTAATAACATTCAACAATAAATTCAATATTCTTCAGTATAATATAAGATCCTTAATACACAATAAAGGATTACTAGAAAAATGTTTGTATGATAATAATATTCATTTGAGTATTTTAAGTGAAACTTGGTTAAAGAAACATTTGAAACCAAATTTTAATGGGTATCATTTGTTTCGTTCAGATAGAGAAGATGCATATGGTGGTGTAGGTATTCTTCTGAAAAAAAATATTGCTTTTAACAATACAAAGAGTTTTAAGAGTATTGAAGGTTTAATGACTGTCTCTCTAGCTATTAAAGTAAGTAACTTATTTACAATAAATATTTATTCGATATATGCAAAACCGAAATTAAACATATCTGAAAGAAGTTGGTCATTGTTTCTTGAAAGCCTGGAAAAACCTTTTTTGTTGGCGGGTGACTTTAATTGTCACCACCAAGTGTGGGGTTGTGATATTACTGATAGAGCAGGAATTAATTTACTTTCAGCAATTGAAAATACTAATCTAGTTTTTCTTAACAATGGCGCGGAAACGCTCATTCCTTCATTAAATCAAAAGAATAAATCGGCAATAGACCTGTCTATTGTATCGCCTGATTTGGTTACATTATGCAATTGGCAAACAAAAATAAATACTTTAGGATCTAATCATTTTCCCATATTAATAGAAATCAAAAGTAATAATTATATTATTAAAACAAATCAAAACAGATGGAATTTAAACAAAGCAAATTGGTCACTTTTTTCTGAATATATTGAACACAGTAATAATCATAATAATATAAACCGATATGATAAATTTATAGCAGAATTAAACAAAGCAGCAGAAAATTCAATACCCAAAAAGAAAAAAGTGATCAACTCGAAATTTAATAAACATTGGTGTAATGAAGAATGTGATATATTAATGAAAAATCAAAAAGATGCTCTTTTGCGTTTTAAACAAAACTCAAATGCAGAAAATTATATTTGTCTACAAAGAACAATGGCTTTGTGTAAAAAACTAATAAAAAAGCGCGAAAAAGAATCTTGGAAAAATTTTTGTACTTCAATAAATAAAAATACACCGATCTCACAAATATGGACAGAGGTTAGAAAATTAAAAAATAATTGTAAAGAACTAGTCAGTAGGGTAGTAGCAGGAGAATGGACAACAACCTTTATAAACCAAGTCACGCCACCATGGGTTGAAGAAGAAGAAGCAGTTTACCCTCCTCAAGTAGAAAATATCAATAAAATTGCAATGGACAGTCTGTTAAAGAAATTTAGTCTCAAAGAATTCCAGAGCAGTATTAAAAAGCACAAAAATACGGCTCCTGGTATCGACAACATTCATTATATAATGTTATAAAACCTTCCATTATCATGCAAAATTACTTTGTTAGAAATAATAAATAATATATGGGAAACCTCGCAGTATCCAGAAGATTGGAAGAAATACATTATGATTCCAATGTTAAAACCGCAAAAAGATTCAAATCTAGCAGAATGATACAGAGGTATATCACTGGCATCATGTGTAGTTAAAACATTCGAGCGAATGCTCAAAACAAGAATGGAATATTGGCTAGAATCCAATCTCAAACTACCAAAATATCAGTTTGGGTTTAGAAAAGCTCATTCCACAATAGAAAATGTTACTCATCTAGTCACTGACATTAATATCTCATTCTCATTAAATCGTTCTACCATAGCGTTGTTTATGGATATTCAGGGAGCCTACGATAAAGTAAATCTAGGAATTCTACATCAACAAATGGTGCGAATTGGTTTTAGTTGTGAATTTTCTAGAAAAATAATAAAATTATATCGTAATCGCATAATTAACCTTAAAATAAATGAGGAAATTTTAGATACAAGAACAACAAGTCTGGGATTACCTCAGGGTAGCGTTTTAAGTCCTATATTGTATACAATCTATACCTTTAACCTAGAAAAGCTAACAGACGAATTCAGGGATATTAAGATACTGGAATATGCTGACGATATATGCATTTACATTGATAATTGTGATTTTGAATCTGGTTACAGTTCTTTAATCAATTTTTTCTTCGATTTAACCAATGGTGTCACGAGAAAAGTTTAAACATTTCACTCACGAAATCAAAAGCATGTATATTCACCCGGAAACGAACTATTCCCAATCAACTTGTTTTACAAGACCATAGTTTTCCCGTCATCTCCCACGTAACATACCTAGGTGTAACAATTGATAGAAAATTAATCTGGAAAGAGCACATAGAAAGAATATTAAAAAAACCGAGAAAGGATTAAATATATTAAGAGCTGTAAGTTCTTACAGTTGGGGAGCCGATTCAGAAATGTCCCTGTTATTATACAGGTCATTTATTAGATCAATTCTGGATTACGGATGCTTTCTATACTCTCAAGCAGCCTCCAATAACCTAAAAAAGTTAGATAATTTAGTAAATAAATGTCTAAGATTATCCCTTGGAGCCTTTAAAAGTACGCCAATTTCAAATCTTCAAGTAGAATGTTGTGAAATGCCTTTAGAGCTAAGAAGAAAATATCTCTGTAATAAATTTTTGTGCAAAATTTCATCTAAAAATAGTAGTCTAGTTAATAAAGTTCACAACCTTTTTATAATGGATTTAACTAATAAGTACTGGCAGAAAAAAGAATCACTGGTTTTATGTAAATCATATCAAGGCTGCTTACAATATAAAGACAATATGTATAAAAACGAACTGTTACCGATATACCAAACAAACTTAACTGATGTGCCTGAAATAGACATACGTTTTCTAAGAGATTATTCTAATTACCCCATGCCGTTGAGAAATGTGATGTTTAATTCAGACATAGAAAATGATTTTAAAAATAATCATATCATATTTACAGATGCATCAAAAAAAGACGATAAAACGTCCTGTGCATTTTGGGACCCTACACGAGACTATTTCGAGGCAAAAAAACTTCCGAGTGCATTTTCAAGTTATTCAGCTGAACAACTCGCTATATTAGAAGCATTAAAATATATTAAAAATAAATTATTTAATAAAAAAATTTTTTTAATAATATCAGATTGTAAAAGTGTTTTACATAAACTTTCAAACATATCTACTAATATTAATATTAATTATATCTTACAAAATATATTAATTAATTTTAAAAACTTGTATGAGGAAGGAAAAATAGTTAAGTTTGTTTGGGTTAAACCTTATTGTGGGATCATCCACAATGAAAAAGTAGACATACTGGCCAAGGAAGCATTAGATTCCGATACTGTTGTAAATTATTCATTAGTTCCTGAAGACCTTTATATTATTTCAAAAAATATAATTAGGCAGGAATGGATGAATAAATATGATCATTCCACCAAGGGACTTTTTTATAAAGGCATTCAGCCGAAAATTCCTACCAAACCATAGTTCTGTAATTTTATAACAAAAAAAGATGCAATCAGAATTATCTGTAGAATTCGATTCAATCATTCCCTAGCACCATCTCACTTATTTAAATTAAAAATTGTAAATTCCCCAAACTGCGAATGTGGAGAATATGGCACACTAGAACATATGATATTAAATTGTAGTAAAAATAGAATAAAGACCAATGTTTTTATGGAAACCATTATGAAAATAAAAATTTTAGTAAAACCCATCAACCTTTATGGGTTAATAGTTTCTAACAATTTAGAAGTTTATAAGTTGCTGTATCAATACATAAGCAGTTTAAAAATAAGAATATAAAACAATAATTTATAAAGACCAATGTATACCAAAACTTGTATATAAATGAAAAAAAAATATATAAAACAAAATAAAAAAGAAAGCATTTCAACAATAAAAAAAAAATATATATATATATATATATATATATATATATATATATATATATATATATATGTATATATATATATATATATATATATATATATATATATATTAGACAATATTAATAAAACGAAATACAGAAAAAATATTGAAAATATTAAAAAAAAAATAAATAAAAAAAAATAAATAAATAAAAAAAAATAAAACAAAAAAAAAAATAAAATAAATAAAAAAAAACACTGCTTGCGGAATTGGATAATACTGGATAAACAACCACTGGGCACTGGATGCTTGAATACGAAACTGGATACCTTCTACTAGAAAATTGTATACAAAATTGTAAAAAATTAAAAAAAAAAAAATAAATAAATAAATAAAAAATATGATGTTTGTAAGTTTACCAATTGTATAATGTAGAATTTTTAACGTAGTGATATTGTTTTAATAATATTAATAATGTAAATTTTAAATATTAATAGTTTTTATTTTAATCATTGTTAAGAATCAAAGTCAAACATGATTAGGCGAATGAAACCATAGGTTTCGCAGTCAATATTCCAACCACACACACACAAGGTCTATTGCGGGACAAAATATGAAATATTTAGTTAAATTTTTAGGGCATTCTGCGATACTTTTTCTTCTTCGAAAATGGAGAATTTGTATTAGCAATTTTTTTATTAAAAAAAATTCTACGCCACTGGATTTAGAGCATCTTCAAATAGCTATGACAAAATTTTTTTCCCGCAATAGACCTTTTATTTCATGACATTAAAAAAAAATTGGTTAAAATCAGTGTACAACTTCAAATTTTATAGAGGTGTTTCCAATCTAAATGGGTCACACGTGTTACCCATTTAGATTGGAAACACCTCTATGAAATTTGAAGTTGTTAACCGATTTTAACCGATTTTTTTTTGTCATTTGTATGACACAAATAATGTCAAACAGTAATATCGTTGACATGGTAACTGAGATTGAAGTTGTAGCATGTAAAGTTAATAATGTTGTAAGTGCGTTACTTGCATTAATTTTTTATGCTATTTTAAACATTTTTTTTTGTCTAGTACCTAGTGGTTTATTTTTTGCAGTTTTTTTGCACTTATTTATAAATTTTATTAATTTTTTTATTAATGAAATACAATACATTAATACATCTAATACATTAAAACATCGAGGAATTACCGTCCTTTAAATTTATGCTAAATTTTTCCCCGATCGATCAAACAGTTTAAAAGTTTTTTAATTTGTTTATCCCTGAGACTTATTATTTAAACTATTGAATTAGCTCTATGAATAATGTTAAACTTAATCTATCTCAGAAGTTAAATGCATATTGCATTTTCATTAAAATTATTCACAAAACAAACGTTTGAAAAAGGGGTATATTTTTTACTTATAAACAATTGTAATAACTTCTATATTTTTGAAGCTACAGATGTGTACGTACAACCGCTGGATAGCTGGTAAAAAAACTCACATTAAAAAAAATCCTTCTATGATTCTTTCATATGATATACCTTCATTGTTTATAAACATTAATAAGTAAAATGTGCACAAGTTTTGAATGAAAATATAAATTTTATATTGCAACTTATAACTATAAAATTTATAAAATTTCTCGAAACTTACAGCCTTTCGAAGGTACTTTCGAAAGATCGACATAGGAAAGTGGAGGGGAAACTCTTTTAGCTCCACATTCCAAAATTTCATCAGTCTCAGTGTAGTGGCTTTAGAAAGCAATTTACTTCTACTTCTTTGAGTAAAATATTTTGTGTATTTTGAACAAAAAAAGTTTTAACTAAACGTATTTATTTACTTTGTGATTGAACATTGTAAGTAATCCTTAAGAATATTGAATAAATAATTAATTTTTTTAAACTTGTATAATCGGTGAAAAATATTATTTCTTATAGATTATTTCATAATAAACAGCACACTCTGGCATTAACTTGTTCAAGCAGTAGTAGTTTTAAAGTAAGTATTTTCCTTTATTAATTTTGGTTTTATAACTTGCTAAATTATTGTTATACAAGTTAAACCTTTGTTTTGAAATATTATTATTGCTTTTACTTTATTGTTTATAATCATAATTAAATTTAAACTTAATAAAATAAAAGGCTTTACAAATTTTAGAAATACGATTAGGCTTGTTATGACGTTATATATTTTTTAAAGAATTCGTTCTATATAAGCTTGCCATATTCTGATTTTTCATTAATAATAAAAAAACTTTTTTTGGTTTATTTTAAACATTTAAAACATATTTTCATTCAAAAGGAGCAGACCATTTTTTACTCTTTTTCTACTCTTTACGAGGTAATTTTTAAAAAAAATTTATTACATTGTACATTAAATCGAATGAAATTATCTTTTGTAATATTTTATTTATAATCAGGGGAAATTTAAATTAATCAACGCAAGTAAAGAAACTCTTAGTTTCATGGATATTTTTTACGATTCCAACGTAAGTAAAGAAAATATAATGAAAAATGGTTGTGAGGTGATTATGGTTCTATACTCTACTGCAGTTAATTTAATTTATAAAAAAAACACAACAACACACTTTCTTTAAATGATTGAAGATACTTACAATTCAACGGAAATATCGGTAAATCATCTTTTAAACTAGAAACTCTGTCACCAACTGAAGGTGTAGCCAAACAGCATGTTCTTCGGGTTTACTATCAATTACAAAATATGTGGTTAGGTAATAAGTTTGATACTTGTGCCTATGATTGGAGACAAAGTGCCACTGGTTTTGAACCAATTTATACTCTAGATAATTTAATTCCCGAAGAGACATTAAAGCACATTACATGCAAATACACCACAGGTTGAAAAACTAGATGTGGCTGCAGAAAATGTGGTTTGAATTGTACGAACTTGTGCATAAATTGTACTGAGGAAGAAGTAGAGGAGAAAATATGCTGCAATCGTGGTACAGTTACGTTTGACGACGACAATGATTCTGAATATGTATATTTATAAACTGGTGAACTTTTAAACCAATAAATTTAAAGAAAATAAATAAAGTATTCACCGAAGTTCAATAGACATTGCAAAATTTAATAAGAAAAGTTTCGAAAAAATCGACTTATTTTATTAAAGCAGTAATACAGATTAGATTAATACTGTAGGCAGTATTAATCTAATCTGTATTACTGCTTAAAGTAAGTATTACAGTAAAGCAGTAATTAAACCTATGTCATATTTGTACGAACAATAGAATAAAAATAAATATTGTTGATTAAAAAACTACAAAAAATTATAATAAATATAAGGAATATAATAATATATTGTGTACAAAATTACCTGAAATTTAATTTATAAAATATATAGGTATTATTACATCATTGACATACAATGAAAGAAATATATTTTGATTTTCTGCGATTTTCCGAGATTTAGGAGGGTGATAATTATGTCATCATTATTAATACAGCGACAGACTATTCTAGCCAAATTATAAAATATTGTAAATTTTTACGGTGAATTTCAATTGGACTTAATTTTTCCGAGATTTCCCATATTTCCAGCCAGTGAAAACTATGTATTTATTCATATTTCGACGAACTAACTCAGAATAAAAAAGGAGGCTTTCAGCTGTAATGGAAGTCGTGATAATGTAAATTTTTCCTACGTGTTTCAATTTGAAGTTACGATGTCAAATAAAAAAAACGGAACTGAAACAGTTATCCCCTCCACTTTCCTATGTCGATCTTTCCAAAGTACCTTTTTTTCGGAGGGCTGTAAGTTTAAAAAAATTTGATGATTTTTATAGCTATAAGTTTCAATATAAAGTAATTTAAAATTTGTGCAAATTGTACTTCTTAATGTTTATAAACAATGGAGATATGATTTTTTATAAAATAGTCGCTAACTAGTATAGCTAATAGCATGTAGCTTGAAAAATGTAGAAGTTATTATAATTGTTTATAAGTAAAAAACATACCCCTTTTTCAAACGTTTATTTTGTGAATAATTTTGATTACAACGCAATGTGCATTTAACATTTTAGTTAGTTTATATCTTAAAGAATCCTATGAAATTTTCTAAATGTGTCTATCACCATTCATAGGGCAAGTTCAGTAGTTTAAATAATTAGCCTCAGGAATAAACAAATTAAAAAACTTTTAAGCTATTTGGCCGATCGGGAGGAAATTTCGCACAAATTTAAAAGACGGTAATTCCTCGATGTATAAATGTATTAATAACATTTTGTTTTGTTAATAAAAAAATTAATAAAATTTATAAACTAGTACAAAAAAACTGCTTTTTTTGAAAATATCTCCGTGAGTTATTATCAATTTTAATTGAAAAAACGGGAACATAAAGATATTCTTGATAAAATAGGAGTATCTTTTCGTCTATTCATCATCTAGTAACCCCCACCTATGGCTTACAAGCTTCAGATATCTGCGAAACATTTTTTCATCTTTTTCTAACCAGACTGGGCTATAGAATTTATAAAACTTAAACAACTTTGACGCTTATTATCTCAGAACTATTAAAACTGCACTTAACTGCACCTTTTATGTCTGACCCCCTTAAATTATAAAGTAAGGCCGTCACTGGTGAGTTTCCTATTGTCATATTAGCTTATTTCATTTATCACAAACCTATTACTACTGTAACAAAAATATATTCTTTATAGAAATCATAAAAGACTTCCCTATTTTTTGTGTGAAAATTATCAAATGACTACAAAAAACTTGAAATGGCTGCATTGAGTATGCAAAATAACAATTTTTTATATTTTATCCACTTTACTGGTAATATAGATAAATATTTTTAGCTCTTTGTAAATAAGCTTATTGCATATATTTAATTTTAAATTATATTTAGAAACTTTTATTCGCCTATAAACTTTTAAAAAACCAAAGCTAAATGCATTTGGGTTATAATTTCCATCTGAATTTGGTTGCTATTTCCCCGTTTGGCGCTAATACACAATTTGCGGTTTTAAATTATTATCAATGGCGGTAAATCGTAGTCAATTCGCTTTGGAGGTAAGCTCAGGTACATTGACATACTACCAGATTTGTGATATCATGTTATGGCTATTATTGAATTGCTGTAATGCGAAGGGCTTTCAATGAAAACCGCGTATTTATCGGAAATTTGTAATCTGTTGATCTAGGGTTTTAGATCCAATTTTGGAGTTGTAATGGGCCAAAAACATTATTAAAAATCCTAAAAACTATCGCTTCAATTTTTTCATACGATAGGTAAAATTATTTGAAACGAATCACCCACTGCCCAAAGAACAAATAAATATTTTATTACTATTGTCTATCTATTAATATATTATTCCAATTGCATATCCTTGCAGCAGTCTGTCAAATTGTCAAACATCTTTGTAGACGTAATGCAATTTTTAGCATATAATACAAAATCTTTTATCACAAAGTTATTAACAAATTTAGTGAATCAACTATCATAAAACTACTATGACTGGCAACACTTATTCTTTATTAAAGAATAAATAATACGAACAAAATTTCAAATATGCCATGAGCTTATCCTTATCTTTATTATTAGCAGTTATATTTATGGCAGATTACTGTCAAGAAGATAAAGAAGATGAAATTGTCTAAGCCTTCTATGAGGAAATCGAAAGAGCAAAAAAGCAGGAACCGGCTTATTACAATATTTTATTGGGAGATTTAACTCAGCCTAAAGTAATTGAAACGGAACTTCTTCAATACAATTAAATATTTAAGGGACACTAACTTACTTCTAGTTCTTCTAGTTCTCAAACTATAAAACTTAACAAAGAGAACCAAACAACAGAGATAAAGAGACGAGTTAGACTGTCATCGGCGGCATTTGTCAAACTAAGCTACATTCTTAAAAACAAAAGATATCCACAGCATCTTAAGACCAAAGTATACAATCAATGCGTACTCCCTGTTCTTACTTATGGTTCCCAAACGTGGACATTTACAATAGCAAACATGGACAAAATCATAAAAACCCAAAGAGCAATGAAAAGACAAATGTTGCACATAAGACTAATAGATAAAAAATGTAACGAGTGAATAAGAGAGAAAACAAAAGTGAGGGATGTTAGACAAGAAGTTGCAAAATTGAAATGGAGATTTACCGGACACAATATAAGACAAAAAGAAGACCGATGGAACAAAATTCTTATAAGTTGGAGACCGTGGGAAAATAAACGAAGCAGAGGAAGGCCCCAAATGAGATGGGCAGATGATAGCAAGAAGCATATGGGCTCTAGGTGGATGACTGTAGCGACAGACAGAGAAGAATGGAAAAGGATTGGGGATGCTTATGTCCAAAGATGGACCGAAGAAGGCTAATTAGATAGATATAACTTACTTTTTAAAATGTAATAATTTTTTTAGATGGTAAATATTTGCTATTATTATGTACACAACTATATGTATATTATTATCCTTAAACACCCGCTAATAACTTTTAGGGCTGATGTGGCTTTTTGTAAGAAAACTGTTTAGCATTTTTTAAAATTTGTGAGGTAAGTATTTTAGTTGTTTTGATAATTTTGGAAATAACACTACCCCATGGTTTGTCATATTCTTAAGCACTTTTTGAAATATTTTACCTATCAATGTATACTTTTTTTAATTTAATTCATAACCAGTTATTATACTCACAAAAATCATTAAAAATCGGTCTTTTAAATACAAAGCAAAGAAAATATTTTTATAGTAATCCATATTTCTTTAGAAATATATTTTCCAATGCCTTGTTTGTGTCTTTTAGCTTCTGGTCTCCCTACACAGCAAATCCAAATTCAATGGCTTAAATATGTACAAACATGCCACTACGTTTCAATTCGTGTTCCTCAGTAACGCTTGGTTTTCGTGTCCTCTAACACCCTAATTATTACCCCTCTAATCACCGCGTAACACTTTATAAATAAGCTGCACTAGCGGTATTTTACAAATTTATCTGTTGTGGCCAAATTTAGCTTGAATTAATTCCGCATAAATTTGAAATAACGAATCGACGAATATGCCAAAGATATTCCTGAGTGATTTTAAATTTAAATAACTAGTTTCAGTATACATCACCGCACGTTGTATATTTGAATCGGTGAAATGGAAGTAAATGGAACAGTTAAAATGAACTTCAGCAGGACTCGAGTGGTGTATATATAGCGGTAAGAAGTTAATAGAAATAATCTGGTATTCAAAGTACAAAATAAAAGATATTTCCAATAAATGATAGTCCATTATCCTGGATTACCTGTAGTCAACAAAATTTAAAGATATGCATAAAGTATTTTCTTTGTAAAATATATTCGATTGACGTGAGTGAACGTAGTGAAATTGTGAACAATGCGAGCGGAATTTCCAAATAGTATAATAGTATAATTCTCTGTTAGTTCTTAAGAATTTGTAGAAACCGATTAGCATGTTAATATTTTTTAGGAAATTTTTAATTGTTGGTAAAATTGTTGATTATTATCTAAATGGTAGATGGGGATGAATGTGACGCACTTTGATTGGCAGAAATTGAAAGAAGTGGAATAGGTATGAGGAATGAGAGTTTAGCTAGATTTTTAAGGATGAAAAGATAATCAGTTATTTACCAAGGGTGCAAGGCGAATAGTCGTTGTTCTCTGGCGGTGCCCCAGAGGTAGTAAGCGGTAGAAATGAATGTTTGTGATTTTTCCTGGAGTAAGTGTATCTGACGGAAGCTGATCCAGTAAAATATTGTAAGTTATACTCTTCTACTTATATTCCAAGAAACACTGTTCAGGCCGGAACGACAGATTCAGTTTATCGAGAGGAGAAGAGGCTAGCATTTGAACGATACGTGCATTTGAAGGAGATCATTAAAGATGAGAGGCTCGCAATAATTTGTTGTAAGATTGCTAATTACCTAAGGAACTGCTAAGAATAGATAGTGTAGGCTACAAGGAACAAGGATTTGGACAACTCATCATCAGAGAGATAGTTTTACCATTCGTCAGTTTTTCTTGGCAAAATGCAAAATCTCAGCGTTCTTTGCTGAATGCAAAATCTCAGCGTTCAACAAAATGGTCAACAAAGACATTTTGTCTATACCTAATCCGAGCTTGATTCATGACAATGAATCTATATAAGCGAAACAAGTACTAAATTATTCTACCACTAGCCACCGTGAATTGCGAATTTTTGTACATCATAGTGTCTTTGCTATGTCTATTTAATCTAATTATTAATCTAAATATTTTTATAAAATGTTTGTACGCCTTACTATATTTTCCAAGCAACAAGATAATATAAAATTTATTCATAATCAAATTAATTGGTATGTAGTCATATATACTTTTAAAGTTAAGTTTAAAGTTTAAAGTATTAAGTTTTGCAAATATTTTACCTTTCTAAATTAGTGTTATAAAAAGCGCACTCAACAAAATTTTATGAAAAATATTATCGCAGGTCGCGTGTATATTTATTTTTCATTTATTCCCTTAAAATACCATCGTGGAGCACGTAAGAACCTAAATAAATATTTACCTGAAGTAAGACTGTAAATTTTCTAGCGAAATTCCAAATTCACTTAAATTTTATTTCAGTTTTTATAGATATTGTTTTGTAGTCGATATGCCAGTAGTCAGTTTATGCTTTATTTATTATTCAATTTATGTATACGAGTTCATTATTAGGAGAGTCTAGCTGTTAAATAAAATATGTATTCAGCTTAATGTTGATAAATTGAATCAAGTGATAGGCGACATTATATTATTCTTTCTAATTGAAGCATCATTCTTTCTCGATTAATAGACAGTGAATTGCACTTCACCTCTATTTGCCCATTACCACTATACTAGAACGTCCGCACCTTTGTCATGACTAGAAAGATCGACCATAGTTAAATAAAGGCTTCTGAATTAAACGCACAAAAAAAATTATAAACAATACCATTCATTTTTATTTTTATTTAAAATTACTTATGTAGACTTAAAATTGCTGAACTCTTATTGCAAAAACTGTAGATTATTTGCTTGTATGTATTACATTGAGCACATGTAGTTTTTTTTACATCGCACCGATTACAATATTAATTTGTTTTTTTACAGTATTTTTGTTTTTTTTTTATAATTATGTTTATTTACAATCTATATCACTACAAAGTATTAAGTAAATGTGTCACAGATTTTGGGCGTGAAGGAGAGACATCCAATGATGTCTCAGTTTATTTTATTTTGGTTTAGTTTTGTAGTATTGGGGCTAGGTTCTATTTAGTTTTTTATAGCTAAACCACTATTGAATAATTTCATTATTAGCTCATTTTCATAGTGAATGATACGTTCGTTTTGTGATTCCGTGGCTCGATGGATTTCTTCTCTGATGAATGGTATTTTTAAGTGGTAGTGAAGTATTTGATTACTTACTTACCATGGTGCATCTACTATCGATCTTAGAAATTTAGACTGAAATCTTTGGATGATATTTTAATATTTATTTTAAGACGAGCTGCCTTCTTTTGGTCTGAATACATTTCTTTTATGTAAGATGTTGGTGAAGATGAAGGCCAAGGTAACTAGCGTCTGTTACTGTTGAGATTCATACAGGTGTTTGAGTTAATTTTATAATATTTACATTTGTTTTCCATTTCGTATACCAATTATTGAATATTTTTAGATGATGCTGCAGGTCTGGTGAGGCTTGTATGGCATCTTCAATTACATCTAGTATTGCTACGTCGTCAGTAAAGGAAGCGATTGTAGTATCATTGGTCTGTCGGATATCGGCTGTGTACAGTGAGAAAACCAGCGGCTTCAAAACACTATTCTACGGAACCCAAGGAAATGATGGTACAGAGATTGAATGGTTGGTCTATGAATGTTACAGGGAAATATCTATTTAATATGTAGGATATAAGTAGGAGGAAATAGTAACTGGATAGTGCTATTTTTACTTAGTAAAGTAGATCTCGGTGCCAGACTTTATCAAACGCTTGTGAGATGTCTGAAAATACACCGTTGCAGTATTTTTTTCTTCAAGAGTTTTTGATTTTTCATTTATCATTCAATGAACCTGTTGGGTAATGGAGTGATTTTCCCAAAAACCAAACTGATGTTTTGGAATAAATGTTAGAAATTCATGCTCTGCATATATTCTTTGTAGCAGCAATATTTCAAAAACTTTGCTTACGGTTAGGAGTAGTTTAATGGGTCGATAAGATGTTACTTCATTCTTCTCTTTTCCTAGCTTGAGGATCATAATGACTTCAGCAAATTTTCATATTTTTGGAAAGTATAATAAGCTAAGCATGCGGTTAAATATAACTGTAAGCAAAGTAATGGTCTTGCGAGGAATTTGTTTCAGTACTTGTGCTGAAATTACATCATAACCTGGGACTTTCGTGAGTTGAGTTGGTTTATTTCTTTCTTGAATTTTATGGGAGTAAAACTTTTAATTGGGAGATATATTTTAAATGCTGCTCTAATTAGTTCTTCCACTTTTTTATCAGGGTCTAGTAGCTCTGTTTGAAATATATTTGTAAGATGTTCAGCAAAAACGTCTGCTTTCTCTTTGTTAGAACAGGCCTATTCGCTATTTAGCGAATTTATATATATAGTTAGAGTATTATATTAGAATATTATATTTATATTTATAGTTGTGTACGGTTTTTTAAGCTTCTTAGTCGACTTTTATAACGTCTGGTCATTTGCTGTAAGGTTTGTAATGTTGTAACGCCGCTATTTGATAACATCGAGTACATACATTTAATTCAAGGTCAGGTTAGCTCATGTCGGAGAGAAGGTGTGATAAGGTCAACTGTACAAAAAAAACTACGTAGTATGTCAAAATTTCAAACACAATTAGATAACTAAAATTATAATTTATCATTGGACGCCACCCCTTGTTTATCCTCGTAGGGGATGAGAGAAGATAAAAAAATATGATATATAAAAAAATTTACAGCGAAATTACACTTTATTTCTCAGTAATAAAAAGACATTAAAAGTTTTTATTTCCAAAGGATACTAAAATACCATTTCATAATTACATTACTATAAACAAAGCAACTGTCTATCTTTTTAAATCAAGAATTGGTTGATAGAAACATAGAAAACATAGAAAAGTTAAATCTTCTTATTAACTAGGCATAATAGAAAGGTTAAGTCTTTAAACAAATTTTAAAATAATTCACTATATTCTTGTCTCTGTGAATCCATAAATAATTCTCGCGTTCCTGATAGGGCTCAATAAAAAAAAAGATACAACCTTATTTATCCAATCTCTGGGAACCAGGAAAAAAGGGATTTACTCTGCTTCTTTTCATCCGTTGGTTATTTCATCAAATATTTACTAATAAGAATCCATTTATATAATAAGTAATTATTGGAAACCATATATAGGGAAGTATTGGACCATAGGAAACTGTCTCAGTTAACTTAACATAACCAATGGACTTTAACCTCCCGGAAGAGAGTCTGAAAATAATTATTCATCTGAAATATAGACAAGAAAAAGCTTTTCTTTGTAGCTTACCTATAATCTAGAGATTCACTTCAAAAACACGTCCTATCGGGTGGACGTTTGTAACAGGAAAGGAAGCGACGCTATTTCAACGGTTTTCAATTGGGGGCGTGATTGACAAGTTGTATCGTTCTCATCTATCGGATATGTTAAGAATTACCGTAGAAACCTTGAGTCGAATACAAGCACCTGGCAGATAGGTGGAGTTAGTAGTTTTATTTAAAAAAAATAATCAAATTTATAATGAATTGTTCAAAACTTTTGGAACGGTTACAATGTAAGGTTCAAAGGTTTCGTTGTTTGCGGCTTTAATGGCTACTCCAAGTTGCCTACGTAGTCTATTGGATATATGTAAATCTAGGTTGTTTGTAGATCTTTGCCAGGTTCTCCTAGCACGATGGTTTTTAGCAATAAGCTGTCGAATGTACAGGGGAATATTTGTGGTATGTGTTAGTTTGTATTCAGTTCGTAGTGTATATTGCCATGCCGCTTTTGGCACAAGTGTGGTGAGGTATTCAGCTGCTGTATCTATGTCATGTGTAAATTTATTCCGCGGATTAAAATTGGTGTTTTTTTCTAGGTAGGAATAAAATTCTGCATAGTTGGTATTTTTTGATGTAAGTCGAGGAGGTGGTGGGTTGTTTAAAGAAAGAATTTTTTTAGTTAATGACTTGTGTTAGTTAGTTTAATTTCATACTATTTTGACCTATAAACTCCAAAAACATGTTTTTAAACTCGTTTAGGAATGTTAATATTTGTCGTTCTATATTAGTTTCTGGTTCTGAATCCTGACTGGTTTGATGTGCTGTCACGTTTGCGTATGTTCTTTGATGGTTTTGTAGAGTGGTGTTCAGCTGATTTGTTTCGTACATACATGTAGGCTATTGAATTTTGTTACTTAAGGTTGTTGGTTTCCTCTTTTCTGCATATGTCTGTTTTCTAATAGTTCCTTGTAGACTACACAGCCCTTATAGTTAGCAGGGTGATCTTGTTTGCATAGTTGAAGTGTTTCTAGGTTTTTTACAATCATGTTGTTCTCTATATTTGACTTACTTATGTGGTATATAAAATAATATAGCAAGCAAGTCTTCTACAGCTGGCGCCGCTTCTCGCATCCTAATTTCCAGCGTTTTCTGTCAAAGCAATCTTCAGTTGTTAGATCTCTGGCGGTCATCGCATCGTCGACATCGTCTCTCCAGGATCGTCTTGGTCTACCTCGTTTTTCTTCTAGTGGGCGGAGTCCATTCTTCTATTTTTTTTGTCCATCTATTTTCCAGCATTCTCTGAAGGTGTCCATACCAGTTAAGACTTTTGGCTTCGATTGTGTCTATTATGTCTAGATCGATTTCCATTTCTCTCCGAATATCTTCGTTTCTCACCCTACCAAGTCGAGTGAGCTGGCAACATCGTCTCCAGTAGTTCATTTCCATGGCCCTAATTTTTGATTTGTTTCTTTGGTTTATTTCCCAGAGTTCGGCGCTGTACAGTCCAATACTTTCTATTATTGTTTTATAAATTTTTCTCTTATTTTCTTTTGTTATTTTTTTATTCCATAATAGTCGGTGTAGCTGTCTGGTGGCTGATCTTGCTTGGCCAATCCTGGAATGTCTTTCTTCTTTATTTATAATGTGGTTTATTAGAATAAGTTTTACTATGGCTGTATGCTTGACATCGCATGTATTGGATGGTTGGTTTTCTCTTTTTTGGTTCCTTGACTTCTATTTTGGTGTGACATAAAAATTCTAGATTGAATATGTCTTTGTTGTTACTGTTGGGTTCAAGGTTTATGAAAAATAAAAATAGGGATTCTTGTGTTTGTCTGTGTCAAATATTAGTTGTTATATTGCTAACTTAATGGCCGGCTTTTTCCAGTTCCTTTGTTATATTTGTTGTAGGTATAGAGATATGTCTTATTACCACTCTGTAGGCACGTTCTTCCTTTATTTTTTAAGTGTGGTGAATGATTTCTTCTTCTCGTAAATATCTTATCAGTTTACGGTATGCATCTGTTACAATGTTGCATATGTTATAATCTTAACAGTGTAGTTTGGGAAAGTTCTGGTATAGTAGGTTTTTTCCTCCACAATTTGTTAAAATTTATTGACCACATCTTTAAAGTTTTTAACACCATATACGAATAATAAAGATGGTTTTGGTATTTTCTGTTGTTTTTCTTTTTCAGTCTGTTCAGAGCTTTTGATTATATACTATATCGATTTTGTATTTTTGTTGGTGGTGAGCTTAGAGACTACTTCCCATGAGTTTTTATTTTGAGTTTCTTGGTCATCATCTTCGCTAGACTCCATATACGAGTTTTCTGAATGTGTAATTGCAAGTTTTAACTTTGTGTTTGAGGTCTGCCCTACAGTGATGGGTTTGTAATAAATTGATTAAGGTTTTGGTAGAAATTTTTTTATCTATAAATAGAAGTTTTCTATCCATTTTTGGATAAAAGTGTCCAAAACAGAGCACAATGGACAAAAATGAGGGAGGTCTATCTCCAGCAGTGGACGCAAAGGGCTGGGTGATGATGATGATGATTGGTAGAAATTGTTGTGGTAGTGATCAACGAGCGAATTTATTTTGTGGAATGTTTGATTTAGAAGTATTTGTCGGTTGCCAGTATATGTGGTTTGGTGCATGTTCAGATGTATATTCTAGTAGCGAATATTGCTTACCTGCAATTTATGCTGATACTACAATAGACACTGATTGTGTGTATTCCGTGTGTATAAATTATGGTTTATTGTAGAAAACAGAACTTTTTGATATTATAATAATAAGCAGAATAAGCAAACAGTTACTATTGATAGAGAAACGATGCTAAATGATACTGTAAAACAAGAAATAACTAGTATATTAGAACAAAAAATGAAGTTACCATCAAGCAAAGAAGAAAGTACTGAGGAGAACTGGACGAGAATTAAATACATCTTAAAGACTGTTCAAGAAACAAAATTAAGTGCGCTAAAAGCAAGAAAAAAAACGAGAGTGGATGACAAAAGAAATACTGAGACCTATGGATCAAAGAAGAGAAGTCAGAAATAAAGATAAAAACGAATACAAGAGGATCCACGCAATAATCAAGCATAAGATAAGATACGCGTAAACACAATTTCATAGTAAAGAATGTAATGAAATTGAACAATATGAAAAGAAACACGATACATTTCATCTACACAAGAAATTAAAAGAGGTCGCTGGAAACAAACGGAAACAAATATTTCAAAGTTTAGAAGACATAAACAGACACAGAATATTAGACATCAATGAAAAGTTAAAAGAATGGGAAAACTACATTTCTGAATTATTTAAAGATGAGAGAGTAGAACACTATACACAGAACATAAAGTGAGGTAGGACGTTTAATACAAGCGGCAAAAAATGGAAAAGCACTTGGCCCCGATGAAGTAAGTGCTGAAATACTAAAGTTTTTGGGAGAAAATGGAATTAAAGCTCTGTGTAATCTCTTTAACAGAATTTATGACACTGGGATATTACCAACTGATTGGTTAAAGTCGACATTTGTCACAATACCTAAGAAACATCGTCCAAAGACATGCGGTGATTATCGGACAATAAGTCTGATAAGTCACGTTTTGAAGATCTTCCTGCGAGTAATACACAGCAGAATTTACACGCTGTTAGAGGACAGAATTAGCTATACTCAATTTGGGTTTAGGAGCGGCTTAGGTATAAGAGAAGTCTTGTTTAGTACACAGGTGCTAGTACAGAGATGCAGAGATATAAATCAAAATGTGTACATTTGTGCAATCGATTTTGAAAAAGCTTTTGACAAAGTCCGACATAACAAAATGCTAGAAATTTTGGAAACAGCTGGATTGGACGATAAAGATCTACAAATAATTACAAATCTATACTGTCATTAAGTGGCCAGAATAAAGGTTGAACAAGAACTGTCTGATGAAATAAATATAAAAAGAGGAGTGAGACAAGGCTGTAGTTGTGAATGGAGTAACTGTCAACAATATTAAATATGCCGACGATACCTTAGTTCTTGCCAATTGCGGAAAAGACCTTCAAAATCGAATGAACAAAATAAAACAGACTTGTGATCAGTATGGATTAAAACTCAACGTTATGAAAACTAAATATATGATAGTTAGCAAACTAAATTATATACAGGATGACGGTATAAAAGTCGGAGATGTCACACTGAACAGAGTTGAGAAACTCGTGTATCTTGGCAGTAATATCAATGAGAGCTGGGATCCAACCGCAGAAATTAAAAGCCGAATAGAACAAGCCCGAGCTGCCTTTGTAAAAATGAGAAACGTACTTTGCAGTCACGATCTTAGCATTGACCTTAGAGTTCATATGACATCTTGCTACATCCTTCCTGTCCTGCTGTATGGAGTGGAAGCGTGGACTCTAACTGAGACTATGCTTAAACGCTTGACAGCCTTTAAGATGTGGGTATACAGACGACTACTGAAAATAAGCTGGGTCGACAGAGTTAGAAATGAGGAGGTCCTTAGACGGCTGAGCCAAACAACAAAACTGGTTAATATAATAAAGAAACGCAAGCTGGAATACTTCGGTCACATTATGAGACAACCTGAAAAATATGATCTTTTACATTTGATCATTCAGGGAAAGATCCATGGTAATCGTGGTCCTGGTAGACGAAGAACATCATGGCTGAAAAATCTAAGGCAATGCTATGGAAAATCAACTACATCGTTATTTAGAGCTGCTGTCAAGAAAGTCAAGATAGCGAATATGGTAGCCAACATGATATCCAACGATCGATAACGGTCATGGAACTAGAAGAAGACTCTATTTACGTCAGACGTTCAATCTCAATATGTTTTACGATATCTGATTCCTAGTATACTCTATAAAGTTTGAAGTTGTATCGTCTTCTTCACACTGCATTTATATTAACCGCTCCATAGTATTGACCGACTACTTTGGTTTCGAAGCATCCATCAGGTCACCAAACCAAATGTTAGTACTAGGCGTATTTTTTGTTTTGTAGGGTTTTACTTTTATATTCTTGATATAATTAAAGATTTAAAAAGGAGAATAAGCTCAAAATAGCACCTATTGGCCGTACTAATTCTGCCGTTTATTTTTGCGGTAGTATTATTTGCAGTGTTAACGACCTCTCCCAGGTATACAATTTGTTCACTGCCTTGATGCCGTCGTTTTCTAAAACAAGTGGTCGTTGGATTTTTGGTTAAGTGATGATTTTCATATATTTCATTTTTTTTGTGTTTATTATTAAACTTATTTTTGTAGCTGATTCTTTTAGTGCTATTACACACAGTATTTTCACAGCCAGATTAAATAGCATACAGGAGAAAGGGGCTCCCTGGCGCAGCCCGTTATTTATTTTAAAAGATTCAGGAGGTTCTCCCTGGATTCATACTAGAAATTCATTTCTTTAAAAGTTCAGTTTTGTTAAATTTATTAACTGATGTAGTATTTTTCTTACTGAAACTATCCTGGTACTTTCCAAATACTCGTTCTACATGTGGTGCCATACTATAACATAATACTGTGAAAAATATTTTACACGCTGCATTTAGCATCTCCTTTTTTTGTGTATGGTACAAAGTATTCCAATATTTTATACTGGTGAGAGTTTTCTGTGTTTATATTTTGTTTATAAGCTACTGTATTGTCATTATGGTATTGTGACCACCTTCCATAGTTCTCTTAGTTTTATGGATATCTTTTCTATAATGTCAACAGCGTACTTTGTTGAGTTATAGTAATTGACTATTTTCAGTTTTTCTATAGCTCGGAACCTATACTAATAGTTTTATGAATTGTCTTTAAAATAAGCACATTGTTTTGAGTTTTTCCTAATAAAAGTTTGGAATATTGTCATCGTTTTTTAACAACTTAGTGTTATATAATAAGTCCCGGCTACACAGTGGTGTACTGACAGAAAATAAACAAACAACAATAATTATAAGCAATATATGGTACAACTTCAAGCACCTTCTGCTGGATGCCGCTAAGAAAGTATGCAAAGAAAAAAAGAAAAAAAGAATCAACAACGAAACTGATAGCGTGGTGGTCCGAAGAACTAAAAAAACAAGTAAAAGTGAAGAAAAACGCGTGGAAATAATATCAGAAAAATACAACCAATGGGAATTACAATAAATATTTAAAAAAAAATAAAACAGGTTTTTTTCTTTAAAGTCTAGATTAACGATTGTAGCACCTACTATTAACAAAAATGATCGGAATTTTCTTTGTAAACAAAAACAAGGCCACAACAAAATAAAATACTACTTTATGTGGCTAGCATAAAGAGTGTTTATTTATATCCTTTTGTTTGTAATGTTTCCTACTTTTTGATCCAACACTAATAAAAATAAACTACGACTATTTTTACATGAAACTTATTGATCACTTTCACTAATATACTTGCTTCTCCGTCCATTTCGCATTTGTTCCACTTTTAGAATTCTATAAAACAAATCTGCTATCCAACTAGCTCCTGCCTCTTCTACTGCTTTCAATTTTCCCAGAAATATCATATGGACTAACTGCTTTGCTTTCTCTTATTTTTTTAAAGAGCTTGAACAAGATTCTCATTTGTTATTTTGGTGACTATGATTGTTACTGCCTCCTTTGACTCAATTGGTTTTCTGTCAAATTCGTCATTTAATAAACTGTTAAAACACGTTTTCTATCGGTGTTTAATATCCTTTTTGTAAACTAGTATTGTATTATTATCTCAAATGCATCTGACGTATTTCTACTTTAATTATTTACTCGAGTTCAGGAGTACTAGAAACTAATTTACCGAGAATATCATTATTAGATTATTTTACATGGTGCATCGACAGGTTGTGATATGCAAATTGTAGTTTTCCCTTGTCGGCTAGTTCATCAGCTGTCTTTTTTATATTTTGTAGAAAGCGCAGTAGGCAATCATGTCTATTTTAATTTTTGCAAATAAAAAATCATTGGCTTTCTACTGTGATATCAAAAAATAATAAAGTGCCAGGACATGACACTATAATATAATAACAATCACTATAATGTCAAAGCTAGTTAATATAATAGATATCTCTATAATATCAAAATCCCTTGAGACCGAAATAAGAGTCTAGTAATAGTCTGACACAAAAAAGCTAGAAAAATGGACTAAAAGTTGTAGCGTTTACGCTACTGATTAATCCAATATCCAATTTAAAAATCGTATTCACAAAACCCCTCACGAAATTTCTTGTAATCCGCCAGCGATCGATTTTTAAATCGACATTTCTCCACCCACGCGCTGGGAGCGCTTTGAAAGGAAGATCGAGGTTGTGCGGAAGAAGTTTAGTTTGGTCAAGAAACTCGTACTACGCAGCCACGTCAGTCAATTCAAAGTGACGCAATTGGAGCAGTAAAATAATTTGGGACGAATAAAATAATATCTAATTCAATAATCATATCTCAATAATAATGAATAATAATAATTAATTTGTAAAATCAATATTCAATTTCTAAGAGTTCTACATAAAAAGGATTGTTTTTTTTGGCGTGCTGCGTGCTTCATGTAAGTAAACCATTCAATATGTATTATCTCTTTATTATACAATCAAATTTATCATTGCAGTTTAGTATTTCTTTAGAGATTTATTTTTTCAGTTCCGAAATAATTTAAATATAAAATTCCCTTGATTTACTTGCAAAGAACAGAAGATCATTTTTTATATAGTCAAACTTAAATTTTGTTTTAGTCCATGTCGTTATCATTAAGTTTTTTTTGGTTCTTTTTTTTCTCTAACTTTTTTCGTGGAATATACAAGGTTTCTACAGCCTTCTGTGTTCTGCGCGTGTTCATTTCATGGCGCAAGCCAGTCATGTCTACGAAATGAACTTCGGAAATTTTGACATTTTGGACCTAACCTAATGTTTTAAAATTTTTGTTTTGGTGCAGTCAATATATGCTGCTACAAGTACTAAATAAAATAGTAACTAAATCTGATAATTAATCCTTTTAGATTCCGTCACATGAAAATATTCATTTGAGAATATTTACTTGAAAATACTCCCTCGAGGATGTTAGTTAGTAACTTTGAATCCTTAGATAGTTAGCAACTTGCGTATGTAACCCGTGGATTTTGCTGTCACCCGGAACCATGGGACTTGTCACCACAACCATGAATTAATTTAGCCGTGCCAAGAGGAGTTTTCCTACGGACTTATAGTGTTGCTAAGATAAGTTGTTTAACTATTTGACTTTTTGTGTTACTTTCTATTTACTGTTAACTTTTCATATGCATATGATAAGGTGAATGCATTTTTGATATTGGGTGAGGGAACATACATTTCACGTTTTAAATGGGATTTTAACTAGGATTTAAAGAGTCTGACCAAACTCACTTTTTTGATATAATATTTTTTTTAATACAATATATTTTGATATAATAGAATTTTGATATTGGGGGAGGGAAATAAATTTCATGTGGTTTTTTAAAAACAATATATAAGGAGTATTGAAGACTCACTTTTGAATGTAATATATTTATAATAAATAATTGTAACAGATTTATCACTTTTGATATCTTTACAATACGGTAATTAGTATCCCATTTTAGTAGAACTATTTAAATTTAAATTACTAAACTTTAGTGTTAAGACTTTGGCTACCATACGGACTATTCTTGGTGTTACTAATATTTCAAACTTTATTTGGCCAGTGGTAGTGACTATTCGCTTGTTGAGGTGCTATTAGGTCCTAGTGTATCTTTACACCACCTACTACCACTGTTATTTAGCTTTGCATTATATCTAAATTGTTCATACATATATATATATATATATATATATATATATATATATATATATATATATATATATACACGTTTTATAAATATATTTATTGTTACTATTTTTCAGTTTCTACTAACCAGTATATAATATAGCAAGACAAGATTAGTATTTAGTATTTTGGATTTCACGTTATTATCTCTAGTATCATTTGTTTCCGGTCATTTTTTACTTCAAAATCTCAACTGTCGTTGAGTTGGCGCCCTTCTTTTTCTCTTCTTATTGTTTTCTTTCTATAAATTTATTCCGTCTCATTTCGTTTCTTGTCTCATTAGCTAAGTATCCTTGCTATCTGTTTATATCTTTAAAGCCACAATCCAGTGCATTGAAGCTAGCCCGAACACTCACTTAAGAATTAGTGTCTCTTTGGCCATTTAACTTTGTTTCTCTGAGCTTAGCCCTATTTTTAGTTTTTTTTTTCATCACTTCTCTTTCAGTTCTTCTGAAATTGTAAGTTCTACTCTTAGTAAAATCCAATACTCCCGGAGTATTGAGGTTTCAAAGTTACAAACTGTTTACATGAATGGTAAACATTCGGTTGACTTACAATATAAATATGGCTTTCACAAAGGATACAGTACATCAGACCATCTGTTGTCAATAAAAACACTGATAGCAAAGGCAAATAGGTACCAACTATCCGTATTTATTGCCTTCATAAACTATAAAAAGGCATTTGATAGTATAGACATGAAAACTATAGAAGAAGCAATTAAATATTGTAGAATAGATTTGAGATATAGGCAATTAGAGTTAACGGAGCAAAGTGTTTAACCAATGCATCCTTCCTGTCATGAATATGAATGTCAAACCTAAACATCTTTAAAAAAACCTTATTACCTAACCAAGGCAAATATAAATACACTAGTCACAACATAAAAGACGATAGAAAGCAATGTTAGGTATACGGCGCGCGGCGGTCAGATAAAAAGAAGAACGACTGGGAAAGAGCAAAAACAAAACTTTTAGATATCACAACAAAAATTGCCAAACTCAAATGTACCTTCCCAGATCATACTGCTAGACAAAAGAGCAACATTGGAATGCTACAATACAACATTGGAGACCTTTCAAAGGTAGATGGCCAAGATAAAGACCACAGATGAGACGACATTAAAGGAATAGTCGGACCAAATTTAAGGTAAGATATTTAGGTTAAAGGTCAATGGTAGGAGTTGGAAGAGGCTTTTATCCAAAAATTAATGATAGAAGGCTAAAAAGAAGTAGTTCTTAAAAATAAAAGCCATATTTTGCAGTAGAAACAGGAGACTGACTACTGGATGATATGCCAATAAAAGCTATATGCTGCCTACACTATTATAGTTAGGTAAGAGATTGACGTTCAAGATTAGAACCATATCACGTCTAGACTCTTGTGAGGTGTGGTTGTACTGACGGTTATTGAAAATAATAGTAATCAAGAGAATGTTATTTAAATATAATGAATAATAGTAAGGAACTATTAAGCAAATAATATAACGTAAGTTCTGACGTTAAGACAAGAACCATGTCACGTCTGGACTCGTTTGAGATGTAGTTGTACTAGCGGTTATTGAAAATAATGAGAATGAAGAGACTATTATTTAAAATAATGAATAATAATAAGGAACTATTAAGCAAATGTTTACAGTTAGGCGAAGGAAGGAAGCGTATTTTGGCGTTATCTTAAAATAAGTAGGGTTTTCTACAGTTGATCATTAAATAAAATTGAGCTGTATGCGGCAATTGTGAACAATGTTTCTTTTAGGTTTATAATTATTTTTCAAGTCCAAATTTTTTTTTATCTCTTGGTACTATCATAATTGAAATAACTTTTTTCATTAATATTAACAGTGTTACTGCCTCATACTGCACCGTTAGTTTTTCCTAATTATTTTATAAATAATTTTATGCGTAGCACTGTTATTTAGCTATTTACTGTTAGTTTTCTAGGTGGTTATGGATATATTACCCATTCTAAACCTTTAAATTTTTTATTATACTACAGTTATAATAAAATTATTATGTATGGCTTATTAAGGAACTATTCGATATCCAATCAAAAGCAACACAAACGCGAAGCACGAAAAATAAATATAATTTAGGATTCTTGTAACGAAATTTAGGAATTACTTATAGTTTGTCATGCAATTGCACCAGAAAATTTACTTTTTGGTGGATGTTAAAAGTTGACGATCGATGCATCTATTAGTTTTTGCTTTAATAGTATTATTGTATTTTCTTTAGTTAAAAGTCTTTAAAAATTATATTTTTGTTCACTTTTTTTGGCAGTAAATTAAGCAGCTTCAAAAAGACAAAAATAAGTACTATATTTATCTACTATTTTTGTTAGAATTAAATTACAATTGTACTTTAAAATTAAGTTTATTTAGCTTTTCTCTTTGGAAATCGTTCTTACAATTCAAAACATTAATAAATTAAACAATTTTTTGTTGTTGTTTGGTAAAAAATTCTTTTAACAATTTATGTTATCTGACTTCTTCATAATGACATTATTCAGACTATATATCTCAAACAAATGTTGGACATTTTAAAATAAATGACTTTAAAATAATATGGCCAATATTTTTCGAGTTGTATTCCTGGCAGTGCTGCCAGGTATACCGTTTTTACGGTAGATCTACCGTTTTCCACCTCGATCTACCACTCTACCGTTTTAAAACCTTATTCTACCGCAATTTTTAATTTAAAGCATTTGACAAAACACAATATACTTATATTTGATTAATGATTATGTTTTTGAGATTTTTTCTTTCTAATTTTAATATTTTTTTAAAGAATATGAGACAAAATTTAATTATTTAAATAATTTAATTATACCTATGTGCACGTGTCAAATCTCTCATAAAAATTTTTTGGACTGTTTTATAAAATGAGACATCATTGAGAAAACCGCAGTTTTGGATATAAATTATAAAAATCCTAGAAATATGTTACCCATTCAGGAGATGTATTTTGGTTCTGACATTTCTACGTCTAGTGTAGAAATGATTTAGAATTTGTAAAGTTAAAGTGTTTAAAATTGTATATAGAGGGTCTGGACTAATTATTAAAAAGGTTTCCCATAAAAATATAATCTTGAAAGATTTGCAGTTCATAAATCCTGATTTAGTGCAAAGTAGAAAAAATTAAATCAATTGCACATATTTCACCAAAATTGTTCAATATTGGGATAAATCAGGGCGATCTTCAACCATTAAATAATGAGTGGAAACTTTTACGAAACACTGAGTTGCCTGAATCTAGTGATATATTAGAATTTTGGAGTCAAGTAAGTGAAATGAATTATGGTAGTGGACTAAATATGTTCCCCAATTTATCCCTACTTGTTTTTAATGTATTGACCTTACCGTATTGACCTAAAAAAGGGCAGATAAATAAATTAAGCACAAAGACTATTGAGGCACTACTACATAGCAAGAGAATAGTTGACTCCGACGGAAGTTGCTATAATTTTAAGGTAGAAAATGATATGCGAAAACTTCTTAATAAAAACAATTAGAAGTTGAACTCGGATATTGACGAGATCTAATAGTTGATTTTTTTACAATTCAGTGTTATGTTTTGTTCTACCATATTTTTTAGGTGTAGATTTAATTTCAGTTAATGTTTTTGAAGTTTATTTAGGTTAATTTTTTAATAAAAATTATGTTTTTAATGTATGTAATTTTGTTTGTATTGTCTGGTGAAAATTAGTTACAAATGAACTTACTCTTATAAAAAGGCATTTAAATAGACCTTTGGCATTAGATAATGTAAAAAACAACAAATTTGTCATCTTTATGGTATTTCTACCGTTTTCTACCGTATTTTTCAAGTTCGCCCTACCACAAAATGGTTCATGTCACCTGGCAGTACTGATTCCTGGGACAAACCTTTGAATGGCACTAACCATTGGACAAAGTTGTGCTTATAGTAATCTAGTGTCGTGTTAGGACATATTATTTCCTAGCGTGGATGTTTAAATAAAAAATAACTTATATTAGTGAGAAATGGACGTTGAACCAGCGTAAAGTAACAAAATTACTGGTATTCGAACGGAAGATCCTACGAAATATCTTTGGACCTTTTAGAGATAAGACAACAGGAGAATGGAGTACTTAAACAGCAACTCTCTTTAGAACATCATATCAATTTATCTTGGCTTAAAGAGGCTTATGTTCAGATGTGGACGTGAATGGCTAGACGAAGAAGAAGAAGAAGAAGAATAATTAGATATTCTACATCATCTTCTGATACTCTGTAGAAGTGAGGATCTTTTCGATTACCCTTTTTAAAGATGGACACTTGGTGAGCGGTTTTTCATTGAGATCGTACTTTAATTTATTGGCGGCATTGATTTATAAGAAAAGTTATTCATTCTATTAGGAGTGAACCTACTGATTTAAGTAACTCTACAGCTATATTACTAGGTCCTGGAGATCGCCCGTTTTTCGTTTTAATTAACGCAGTACGGACCTTGTTGTTAGTAGCGGTAATGGTACTATTTGTTTGTCTCTCGATACTGTATTTCTCTCCCATATATTCCAATCTGGCATCTAAAATGGAGATGGGCAGGACACATAGCCAGTATAACAGATGGGCGATGGACAAAGAGGTTATTGGAATGGAGGTCAAGGGGAGACAAGAGAAGCGTCGGTCGACCACCTACAAGATGGACTGACGATTTGAGAAGACTCAATAAAAATGTATAAGATTTATTTGGTACGCCTTTGGCTATGTATTAAAATTTTTTGATGTTCTTGTGTATACAAGTGTGTGTTCGACGCATATTAACCGCTTAGTTAAATAATGGTCATATTTTACGTTTTAATTCTACAATCTTGAAAGACAAGCAGCCTTAAGATCCAATTTCCCATGAAAAACGTCATTGAAAAAAAATTTAATTGGGCGGCTACGAAAACAGATTGGAGGGGTGAGAAGGCTAGAGAACCGTTAGATAAGTCAAGTCGAGGTCAAGTTTAAGTTGGGATTGAAATCATGAAAGGAAAAAATTCGGCGTGTGTCGTCTAAAAAGCCAGAAAATTTTTTATTGTGGAGAGGTGTATTTAATCAAAGGTAATGTGGCAGTTTTGTTGTTTTTTTGTTGTTAATCACCGATTTGTTGTAAGTGTTGTGTCCTGTGTGAGAGATTTGTAAAACAGTTTAACGATTTAAGTGTAACATGGTTTCATGTGGACCTCTGAAAGAACTTGAGTGGCCAAATTTTGAAGATTGCAATTTGTTAATCTGAGGCCTGAATCCAGTGCCCAACTTCCAATGAATCGTCTATTTGTTTTCCCTGGTCATTTCTTACCAATTTGCATCTTGAGTCAGACGTATTTGTGTTTGTTTGCAATCATGTCGTCCAATTTAGATTTCAAAAACTTTCTTAAAGGAAATACATTAGCCACTGGCATCAGGTACTTTTTTTTAAACATTTTTCTAAGCAAAAATAGACATTTTTACTTAGAAAAACTTACTTAAATAAAAGTATATGTTTTATGGATTGGCTAATTGTCATATTATTCTTCCATTAAATGCAAATAATTTTGAAATTTAGTTAACATTTCAAAAAGTTTTGATATTGGATTGTGAGATATGACAGTTTGTATCTATTATCTTTTTCGGAAAATTGGTACATAACCATAAATTTAGTTTGTTTTTAATAATTTGAAATGTTTGTTAGTAATTTGAATTTCTATAGTATCCACAACCTCTAGAGTTTGTTGTAAATCGTTTCAAATAACACCATTGTAAGTTTGTTTTGAGTTTTGTTATTATTATTTATATTGGTAACTGTTTATAGTGAAGTAATAATAAATATGTAATGTTTCTTTCTACATCAAGTGTGGAATTATTTCCTCTAAAGAGATTTTCACCTGTTTAATATTCTTTTAGACAAGAAAAGCCTTTTCATTCAGAAAAATAATTCTTGTAAACGGCGGTCTTTTCAAATAGTTTAGAAACCTTCTTGTGTTTTATTACCCAGGAAATCTATGTAAGTACTTTTTTGATTTTCTTTCTTTATAGTTATTACTTTTCAGTCCCTCTTTTACTGTACTGCTGAAAGTAATACATAAGAGAATATATGAAAGGCTAGAGGAGGATATTAGCAAGACGCAGTTAGGGTTCCGAAATGGAATGGGTACTCGAGAAGGACTATTTGCCATCAATATATTGATTTAACGATGTCGCGATGTAAACATTGATCTACACTTGTGCTTTGTTGACTACGAAAAAGCTTTCGATAAAGTAAGACATGAAAAACTAATATCAATACTTATAAACAAGCGCATTGACAGTAAAATCATAAATATAGTACAAACATTATATTGGAATCAAAGTGCCATCGTTCAAATTGATGGGCAACACTCAGAAGAAATAAATGTCTTTAGAGGAGTTAGACAGGGATATGTTTTATCGCCACTTTTGTTTAACTTATATTCTGAAGAAATTTTCAAAACACGCTTAATAATATCGAAGCGGGAGCCACCGTGAACGAAAAACTAATTAACTACTTACGACTATGCAGACGACACTGTGATATACAACGAAAGCTTGAGTATGAATAGTGCTGAGATATGAATTACTACAAACGCTAGACAGACGAAGCACATGCTAATTATAAAAATACCACAAAATGTACGTCACTTATTGATAATTTAGTATAATTGTATAATTGATACGTTTTGGTTTGTTTGTTTACCCCCTCTCTAGCCCAGTAATTTCTGTTTCCAGTTTCAACCCCCAATAAGCTTCTAGTATTAACAAGAAAGATTCTCTGAATAATATTTGGTCTTCAAACAGATGAATTTACAGGGGATTGGAGAAGATGCCAAAATGCTTAACTGATGACTCTGTATGGAACTGAAAACATAGTTATACATAAATTAAGGCAAACCGAGTAAGACGTCCAGGTTACGTGGTACGATTAGAGGATGAGAGAGTGTTAACGACAGTGTTTTTTGAAAGACCAGAACAAAGATCAGTAGGCCCACCGAGAAAAAGATAAAAGGATAATGTTAAAGCCGATTTATCTAGAATTGAGGTACAACAATAAGAAATAGAAGCGCAGGATCGTAGAGAATGGAGCGCGATTGTGGATGCGGAAGACTCACCCTGAGTTGTAAAGCCAGTGAAGAAGAAGAAAAAGAAGTTTTAACCCCCTATATTATACCCGATGTGATAGGCAAATAAAATCGCTACAGCATTTTTCGCCGTTTTTTGATTTTCAGGTCTTGGTCATCGAGAAGACACTCTTCTATTTCTCCTGCTTTTATATTCTTGTTTTCTCCTCTTCAACTTTATCTCGGTCTGCATTTCTTTGCGTGTCTGGATTAATACCTTTTTTGGCATTCCGATGTCATGACAGTTCATTTTTACCTCAACTAAAGCCACTCCAAATTCTTAGTAGGTACCGCTACTAATTATATCAAGTAACCTGTAGTTACTTGATATAATTAATATAACCTCGTATGAATTTTTGGTAGAATATTGTTAGGCTGTAAGCTTATAGATTAACTGTAGCAATTAATAACATGTGCTTATTGTAATTATTGTACACAATATTGGTTGTGTCAATGGCCATTGCAACCGAGACACATTAATTTAAATAAAAAAAAAATTAAAAATTAAAATTTACTGCTTATTATTAGTAATATTAGTTTGACTTGGCTTCATGTGATCTACAATATTTTCGTCTTGTTTAACCATAGATTTTTCAAGCTTTTGTAAATAGAGTTTCAACTGATATTATTTTATATCGGACTAAATCACAATTGATTGTAATGTGAATAACATTTTACATTTGTTTTGATGCTCCAATTTCCAATTCGAAAATCGTTTTCAAAAAATTTTAGATGTACCTAAACATGTACAGTTTAAAATGATTAATCATTTTTCGCTTGTACATTTTTTAAAAAACGATTTACGTATTTAAAATCTAAACTTCATAATAAATAAAAAAAAAGTATTTCTCATTTGCAATCAATTGTGGTATAATCCTTTATAAATTATTTTTTAACGTAGACATGCCAAAAGACAACAGTTTTAGAACCTCATTAAAATTACAAATACTTATAAATTTTAAGAGGGTTTTATTTGAAAACGCTCCTGACAACGCCATCTCTGAAACTCTGTCGTAACATAACCTAAACAAAATTAAATTTCCTCCTCACTGCGCATTATTGATTAGTTTTCATGCTAGAGTCTGCCATCTGACGGATACAGAAGTAAGCTATACAAAATTACTGTTTTTAAGTTTTTCCGTTAGGTGAACTAAATAAAGATTTTTGCCAAGTGTGGCCTGTACATGTAAAATAGAAAACTTCGTTATCGATTTTTTCCAGTCCATTCCATTTTGATACCTCTTGACTTTTACTGCCCTCTGAGGCAAACTTATGAAATACCGCCTGGTCGTGACATGAATACCATAGGTAAAGTTGTAAAGCTTTTTAGTCGTTAAAAAAGTAAAAGGATCGATATTTCGTTCATTAGTAGGCAAAAGCATGATAAGTAAATTTATAACCATAAATTGCGTTTGATGGCCGATAAAAAGTGGAATATAATTCGCCTGAAAGTATACTTGGGCAACAATTTGCTCTACTTTAATTTTTATAACTTTTTAAGATGTAGTCCTTTGATAGAAGGGGAAAATTTTATGGTTTAATATAATAAGAACTGTATTTTAAGCAAAAAGTAAACCTTTTATTTGTTACCAAATATTTTTTAGCACTTACATTAACCCACTTGTAAGATGTGGAGTTCTTTTTAGCCTTTAGTTTATCTAACTTACTAAACAAAGTCCGTTTAAGGCCATTTATATCATACGGATCGGCATCATGGACCGTTACGAAATAAAACAAACAACTTCTTCTTTAGGTACTATCCCCTTTAAGGAGGTTGGTTTCTTTCATAACTCCAGTCACTTTTAACATTGCAGCTCTGAATATTTCTACAAAACTGCATTTAACTGCTTATACCAATTTCTTAAATTATTTAACCAGTAAATGCTTCTCCTTCCAAATCTCCTTTTTTTTGGTTTATCTACTTCGTGTGCACTTTACTTAACCGAAAATTGACGGTGTCTCTACTCATTTGTAGAATGCCGTTTTAAGCTCTTCAAAATATTGCGGTTAAGTCTTTGCTATGACACCAGTCCCTTATGTTTTTTTCCTTATGTTTTGTTTTCACAACAGTTGAAAAGTTCTTGTTCTCAACCTGCAGCTTTTAAAATGCCTCTATTCGTGTCATGTGGGGTCCATGAAACTTAAGGAGACCACATTTCTATGCCATAAAGTAAAATGAGACAGGTGTAGTACTTTATAGTACTTACGTAGTCTAAGGCAAGCTAATATAAAATTTATAAATTTGACAAAAATTATTTTGTAATTGATTCTTAGTTTAACGTCTTCATAGCAATCCCATTTTTTGTTTTGGTCGCAGTGCTTGGATAGTTGAATCGGAATACTTGTTTCATAGTATTTTTCATTGCCATAAATTAGGATATAGGTTATATTCACTTGTTTTTTCGAGCATCTGTCGCAGAACAAATATCTGGTCTATTGTTGACTTCTATCTACAGAAGCCACTTTGGTATTTGCCAACTATTTTTTTAGCGTGTGGTCTAAGTCTTTCATAAATGACGTTGGACAATATTTTGTATGCTGCATTCAGCAGCGTAATTCTACAGTTGTTTCCACATTCTAACTGATTTTCTTTTTTATGTAATGGTACAATAATACCGCCATTCCACTTCTTAACGTGCCCTATCAAGTCCCCTTGACTTTGGCGATTAACATGGCGAAACTGCCTCTGTCTCGAGCTATTCTAAATAGTTGCTCAGCTTTCTTTATTCCTATCCACTCCCTGATATTCTTCAACCAAGAGGCCTGTTTTCTACCAATTCCTCTGCGTCCTTCGATTTTACCCATCACAATAAGTTGAAGAATATTATATCGGTCTCCCCTAACTACGTGTCCAAAATAGGCCATCTTTCTACATTTGATGTTATCAAGCAGCTCGCGAGCAAAATTAGCTCTTTCAAGGACTTCCACATTTGTCAGCATAGCCGTCCATGGAATTTTTAGTATACGTCTGTGCAGCCACATCTCAAATACCTCCAGACGATTAATCGTGGATATCTTTAATGTCCATGCTTTGACACCGTATAAGAGGCCTGACCAACTGTAGCATTTAACCATGCGCTTTCGAAGTTGAAGTTGCAAGTTATCATTACAGAAGAATGACCTCATTTTTAAAAATGTCGTGCGGGCTATCTCGATTCTACATTTTATCTCTTGATCTGGATCTAGTTGTTTAGTAATATGGCAACCAAGATATTTAAAACTGGACACTCTTTGAATTATATGACCATCAACATATAATCATGCATCTTGATGTGCTAAACGGCTAAACACCATGTGTTTTGTTTTTTAACAGTTTATGTTTAGTCCAAACTCTCTTCCCACTTTATCAATGGCATTTAAAAGGCATTGTAATCCATTCATGTCATCACTTAAAATAACTGTATCGTCTGCATATCTGATTTTATTTATCAGAATTCCATTAACTTTCACGCCCCATTCCAAATTATGCAGCGCTTCTTTAAATATTCTATCTGAATATAAATTAAATAAGAGTGTGGATAGTATACAACCCCGTCTGACACCTCTTTGTATTTTACATATTTCTGTTGATTTTTCGTTTATGCAAGCTCTCGCTGTTTGACGCCAGTATAACTTTTCTATGAATCGTATGTCTTGACTATCAACTCCTTTATCTTTTAATTTTGTAATTAGTTTGTGATGCTGTACTCGATCAAAGGCCTTTTCATAGTCAATAAATACAGCAAAGACGTCTTTCCTTTGATCTCGACATTTCTGCAGTAATACATTTAGTGCAAAGAGGGCGTCCCGAGTTCCCAGTCCATTTTTGAAGCCAAATTGTGTTTCATCCTGATCTTTTTCACATTTATCTCTGATTCTACTGTGGATGATGCGTAGAAATATTTTCAAAGTGCGGCTCATAACGCTTATCATTCTATAATCGCTACAGTTTTTCAGACGTTGTTTTTTTGGTAGTGTTATGAATTCGGACTTTAACCAACCTTCAGGGATATAACCACCAGTCGAATAAACATCATTGAAAAGTTTAACCAGTATTCCAATGTTCTCCTCATTTATAAGCTTTAACATCTCTGTCGGAATTTTATCAGGGCTAATGGCTTTCTTGTTCTTTGCTAACTTTATAGCATGCAGTATTTCTGATTTTAGTATTTCTGGTCCTTCACCTTCAACTAAAGTCTCCGGTTCTTCGGGTCTATCATCATTATACAGTTCACTTATATAATTACACCAGGTTGTTCGAATTTCATGTTCGTCTATTATCATTTTTCCCGACGAATCGGTTATAGTATGTGGAGTTTTCTTATGATAAAGACCAGCTTCTCTAACTATTTTAAACATATTAAACGTATCATGTTTTTTATTCAACTTTTCTAATTCCTTGCATTTATCCTCCATCCATTTTTCTTTAGTCACCTTTATTTTTGGTTTAATTAGTTTCTGTTTTTCCTTATATTCTGTCTTGTTACCTTTCAGTTTCCTTCTCTGCTCCATTAATTCCAGGATTTCATCAGTCATCCATTGTTGTTTTTTGTACCTGTGTAACGTTGTTGAATATTTTTCTATTATTTTCAAGGTAAGATCTTTAAATGTTTTCCATATTTCTGTGTTGTTTTCATTTCTTGATTTCATTAGTTCATTGTTTAAGTCATTTTCTATTAACGTTTTGTTGGATATTGAGATATTTAATTTTGGTGTTTTGGGGCTTTCTTGGACTTTTTTGAGCTTCACTTTGATGTCAGTTATTACAGGGTTATGGTCTGAACAGATATCTGCACCAGGATATGTCGTTACTCTGGTGACGCCATTCTTAACTCTCTTGTTTACCAGAATATAGTCTATCTGATTTCTGATCATATGTAGTGAATAATCTCCTGGTCCCCTCCATGTGTTTAACCTTCTTTTATGTAAATTGAACCATGTATTTGCGATTATCATGTCATGTTCTTGACAAAACTGGTATAATCTATCGCCTCTTTCATTGCTCTCCCCTAGTCCATATTCACCCACCAGGTCAGATCTTCGGCCTTGGCCAATTTTTGCGTTAAAATCTCCAATAATATATGTGACTTCGTTACTCTTTAGATTTTTAAGTTTCTGTTTTAATTGGCTATAGAATGATTCGCCATCATTGTCATATTTCTTTTCTGCAGTAGGGGCATATATCTGGATAACATTGACATTAAATGGTTTGCTACTTAATTGGAGTATTGCTAGTCTGTCGTTCACTGGTATGAAATTTTTCACATATTTCTTAAACTTAGACGTTATAAATAAGCCAACTCCATTCCTATGATGTGTGTCATCTTCTGCACTTCCAGAATAGTATAGTGTGCCTTTATCTTGTTCACATATTCCCGTTCCAGGCCATTATCGATGCATGTATTGTTTTTTGTAGTGCGCCTCCTCGTTCCTTTAGTAATTCCGATGCTATTTGATCCAATCCCGGTGCTTTATTGTTCTTTAATTTGTCTTCTGCTGCTCTAATCTCGGCTATTGTTTTTTTAGGAGATGGTAGTTAACCTTCAGCCCAGCCCCTTATTCGTCGAAGAACTCCCTACTTCGTTCTGACCCCACCTTCTACTGGTGGAGTAGAATAGTGCAAGTGATGCCAACAGGATACAGCATCATGTATTGTGCCTCACTACCCCTTTACATACCTCTCATTGTACTTTAGTCCTACGTAAATCAGTTTCGACATTATCCTTCCATCTTTTTCTGGAACGGCCTACTGATCTTTTACAGTTTGATCTTTTAAAAAACACTATCTTAAGCACTGTGTCTTCCTCTGATCTTACCACATGACCTGCCCATCTTATCCGGTTAGCTTTTATATGTCTGACAATGTTACCATAGGGAATCACCAATACGCATACACACACACAAACAATTTATTTTAAATATTAATTATATTTAAAATGTTATACAACAGTTACTGTTCTCCTAATGGATCATACAAAGTACTTCTCAGATTTGTTTTTAATGGAATATTGGTCAATATCGACAGTGAATAATTGATAAATAAGATAGGGTTTAGAAAAGACATTAGCAGAAGATACTAGATTGCCATATTTGGTGTAAATTAACTAACAGAATATGAATTAAGCTTTTAACAAATATTACTTTGGTAAATTTTAAATTTACCGTAAATATTTCCAGGATATTTTTTTTAATCTAAAAGTATAGAAATGATGGTGGTCAACAGCAAATTGTACGTTTGAATTTATTATCCCACTATATAGTGGCGTGTTTGTGGTTCATAATATTACATCGAATAGAAAATAATTATAGCGTGCCTATAGACTTTGATATTGATCACTCTTTTGCTTCGGACCAATTGACAAAAATAATAGTTGGGCATGTTACACTAATAATCTTGTGTTTAACAAGTCTTTTTCTTTAATTTATAAACTTATGGAATTATTTACTTATAAATATAGACGAGATAAAGCTTTCATAAGTTTTGTTAATATTTCCGTTAATTTTATTAAGAGTAGCTAACATATTTCACCCAATTCTCTTTAATTAAGAACATTAGAAATAAAGTGGTGCGAGGAAACTGATTTTAATTTATTATATTTCTGTACAGACTATAATATGTGTGATACTCTAGATATAAAACAACAAAATACTACTGACACCTTCGCAAACCGAGCAGGTAGTCAAGTATTCATTTTTTTCCTACTGCAACTAACTGGTCGACATATAACAAAAATAGAGCATACCTAAAGACAAATCAAGCTAAATCCACAGAAAGTCTATTCATCACAAGCTAAAAACGACCTACCACTGAAAAGGTTGTCCAAGCTACTACAAAGGTTAAAAATAATGAAACACCAGGAACTACATAATTAAATGTGTAATAAGCTCTTTAAGAGTGGTGGCGACGCCCTGCTTCAAGCACTGCATAAACTTTTACTTCTTGTCTGGCAAAATGAGACCATGTTCTGTGAATGATATTAAGGCGTAATATGCCCGTTACGTAAAAATAGGCGGTCAGATCCAGTATGACACATACAGAGGTATAACCCTGTTAACAACTGCTTACAAGATATTAGCAAATATTATTTACAAAAGGCAACAAGTTTACACAGTTGGCATAGTTGGAACATACCTTCTTTTTCTTCTTTGTCGCCGTGCAATCCCGGCGGCAGAGGTTGGCAATCATCATGACTTTGTTGATCTTAGATGCTGCCGTTCTGAATAGTTCGATTGATGTGCATCCATCCGTACCATTCCCTCAAGTTACGCAACCATGAGATTCTTCTGCTTCCTACACTTCTCTTGCCCTTGATTTGCTCCTATTTAATTAATTAAAGTATGTTGTATCTTTCATTACGCATAACATGCCTCAGGCATTAAAGCCTTCGTGTCTTGATGGTTTCCTATATTTCCATTCTTTTGTTGACTGTTCTCATGACTCATATAACATCTTTTCAGCGTAACTCTCAAGAATACCGTAATAATAAAAAACATAATGATACAACATTACATATTGAAATAAAAATATATTGAAATAAAATTCACACTCCTATATCTTCAATAAAAAATATCTCATATAATGATTATCAGAATTTTGTTCTACATACGTAAACCTTCAAAAATTAATGGTATATACAATAGAAATTAAAATTTCAAATCAAATTTGTTATTCTAAATCTTCTGATGAAAATATTCCAATCTTTTCTAAAGCAATTGTTAAAAAAAATGTATTGTTAATACAAAAAAAACTGACGAAAAGTAAAACTACCTCTCTGATGATAAGTTGTCGAAATCCTTGTTTCTTGTAGCCTACACTACCTATTCTTAGCAGTCCCCCAGGTACTCATCAATCTTACGACAAATTATTGTTGCGAGCCTATCGTCTGTAATGATCGCCTTCAAAAGCACGTATCGTTCAAATGATGCTAGCCTCTTCTCCTCTCGATAAACTGAATCTCTTATTTTGGCCTGAACAGTGATTCTTGGAATATAAGTAGAAAAATATAACTTACAATATTTTACTGAATCAGCTTCTGTCAGATACACTTATTCCTCGAAAACTCACTAACATTCACTTCTACTGCTTACTACCTCTCGGAAACCACCAGAGAACAATGACTTGGAAAACAACTGATTATCTTGTACTTTCCTTATCATCTTTATTTTTTTTGTTCTTTCGTATTCTTAACCATAATATTGATTTCTTTATGTTTTTCCTGTTCATTTATCCTTTCAAAAATTTTCTTCCTATCTGTTTCCTTTTCTTCTTCTGTGTTGTCTGGTTCTGCTCTGATTTTCAGTTTATTTTTAAAAAAATTAATGGTGATATGTTTTTCACTCAATTCATAAATTCCCCCTATCATATTATGATTTAAATCTTCGATTACCACACATTGCATAATATAGATTTGGTCTTCCACTCTGATCCGTACTCCCTAACCTTCGTTTACTGTCGTCAATTTTTTATTCCTTGCACCCACTAAAGCAACCCTAGGAATCTTATACACAAATCTTTTCAAACTTAATTCTTTTACTAGTTTTTTATTGATTAATAATATTTCCGATCCAGATTCAATCAAAATTTGAATCGCTTTATGCCGGAGACTTTTTTACTTTTGTTTCGTGGATGCTTTATTGAAAATCCTGTCTGGATTCATTCCATACGTCTCCTTCCTCGTTTTCTATTGCTACATGATTCATCTTTCTTCTATTTTGTCGTTGGAAGCTCTGATTATTTCTACCGTCCCTTTGTTTGTTCGTATTCCTATTTGGAGGATTTTGTGCAGCTCTGTTCCTGTTGTGATTTTCATATGTTTTATTTTGTGTGTCATTCCTGTTGTCTAAACTTTGTTGTCTATTGTAATTGTTGTAATTTCTCGGCCTATATCCGTTTGTTGTTCTGGGATATCTTGATAGTTTCTTAAGATCAAGTGAACCTCCAAAGTTTCCTCAAAATATCTTTGTGTTTTTTAAAAAGTTTAATATATTTTCGTAGTTACTGCTGTTTGAAATAAGAATGTCTTTTAGGTTGTTACCAAGATTAAATTTTCTTCTGGCCGCTAGGTAGTGTTGACAGTCAAGAAGTACATGTGCTACGGAAGTCCTGGTGTTGCAATACTGACACAAAATCGGATTACTGGAATTCATTAGGTGTCCATGTGTAAGGCGTGTGTCCTATTCTGAATCTTCGAATGATAGATTTGTCCTTTCTTCTCATTGGTGAGAGCTTGTGGTAGAAAATGTTTGGTTGTAGAACGCTTAACTTGGTATTGCTTTTTTTCCATTAATCATTCCAAAGGTCCATTATTTTATGTTTGATTGTTCTTTTTAGATCTGATGATGTTTGAATGTCTGTTGTAACGTTAAGAGAACATGCTTGTTTTGCTGCTTGATCGGCTTTTTCATTACCTGGAATATCAACGTGTGATGGGACCCACAATATCGTTACTGCTATTCCATTAGTTTAAAGACGATTACATATGCTCTGGATTTCTTGAACTATTGGGTGGATAGAATGTACGTTTCTTATGGACTGCATGGAGGCCAGAGAGTCTGTACAGAGTGCTATAGTTTTATCATCATTGAGTGGAGTTTTCACCGCCTGTAGTATTCCATATAGTTCAGCAATATAAATACTGCAACTGCTGGAGAGTCGAAACAAGCTGACGGTGATTGTAGTCGTTGTAACAGCACAACCAACACCTTCTTCAGTCTTAGATGCGTCTGAGTAAAGGATCTTATCGAAGTTGCATTGATGTAGTATTTCATAGAATCTTTGTTTGATAATGGAAGGTGATATTTCATTCTTATTATATTTGGATAATTCGATATTAAAATTTGGAAGTTTACATATCCATGGAGGGATTTGAGGGACCGTGAGCATCTGTATGGTGGACGGTACCATTCTAGGATTATTAGTAACTGGTAATTGTCTATTACAGATGGGGTTTCTTGTGGGATTTGTGGGATTTGCTGAAACTCTAGCGAAATAGAGTAGTACAAGTTGTTGTCGTCTTAGATGAAGCGAAGGTTCGAAACATTCTACATGAATACTTTCCACCGGACTGGATCGGAATGCTCCCAAACAAAGTCGAAGGGAAGTATTATGGACGACATTAAGTGAACGTAGTAGTGATTTACTTGATGACATGTAGAGAACACTACCATAGTCAAGTTTAGAGCGAATAAGAGCTCGATATATTTTTAGTAGTGTTTCCTCATCGGCTCCCCAACTATAATGGGCTAGTGATTTAAGGAGATTCATTCTTTGTAGGCAGCTACCCTTAAGTTCTCGAATGTGTGGTCTCCAGGAAATTTTTTTGTCGAAAATAATGCCGAGAAGCTTTATTTGGTCTACTACTTGGAGAAAATTTCCATTCGAGTAATATTTGGAGATTGCGTGTTTTGTCTTCTAGTAAAATAAATAACCTTGGATTTAGATGAGGAAAAGTTTAGGCCGGATTGACTGGCCCAGTTGTTTATTTTACTTAGCGTATTTTGTAGTAAAGCATTTCTGCTGGAAGTGACCTCTCCATGACAAAATAATATTATGTCGTCGGCATATATTCCGTATTGCACAGGGTCGTTTATAAATGAGCTAAAATCGTTAATACTAAGGAGAAATAGTGTACTGCTTAGAACACACCCTTGTGGGACACCGTTTGTGGTTGTGTGCTGGGAGGAAGTTTTGCCATTAGTAATTACTTTAAAGGATCGGTCTGAGAAATTTTTTTATAAACGAATATATATTACCGGATAGCTTGTTCTGGCTTAGTTTGTTTAGTATCACAGAAATCGGTATAGAGTCAAAAGCGCTTTCGATGTCAAGGGAAATTGCAATGACTTCATTTTTGTTAGATAGCGCAGTCGCAATTGTTGATTGCAGAAGTACAAGATTGTTCAAGGTGCATCGATTTGGTCTAAAGCCTGATTGAAAATTGTCGAGGATTTTATTTTGTTCGAGGTACCAAAGTAATCTTTTATTAACCATTTTTTCTAAAAGTTTACATAATGTACAGGTGAGAGAGATTGGCCTATATGAGTTCAGCGTGTCTAGGAATTGATCGCCTTTTTTGATAGGAATGATTAGGGATTGTTTCCATAGTGACGGAAATTTTTGAGAAGACCAAATTTTGTTGAACAGTTGGAGTATTTTCTCGTATGTATTTTGGTGAAGGTTTTTTAAAAAGATAGAGGGAATATCGTCACGACCTGCAGTTGAGCTTTTTGTTGAAAAAAGGGCATCATTTAGTTCTTGGAAAGTGAAAGGTATATTAATGGGATGATTAGTATTGTACGTTTTTTGAGTAGCATTAATTTCGTTATGTGGATTAGTAGAATTATTTGATTTATTGAGAAAATGTTGGGAAAGCATATCACTGATTTGTTGGTCATCTGTAATTATTTTGTCTTGAATGGTGAGAGCTGGAATTTTGTATGATGTGTAATGTCCTTTTATTCTCTTTATTTTTGACCATACTTGAGTCGGTGGGGTATCTTTGGTAATAGAGCTGGTAAAATGATTCCATGAATTTTGTTTACTGTTTTTTATTATTCGTTTTGTTTTTGCTCTAAGCCTTTTGAAATCTTTTAAGTCAGCTAGAGTGCGAGATTTTCGGAATCTGTTTAAAGCTCTTTTGCTTTCTTGTATTGCTGTTTTGCATGAGTCATTCCACCAGGGAACGTGTTTTTTTTTGGGTTAATTTTGTATTTGCCAATACACTCCTCTGCGCATAAAACTATGCAATGGTTTAGTTGTTTTATGTCTTCGTCTATGTTATTTTGATATTTGAGTACATCTGTGAGTTCTTTTACAGTTAGTTTGAAGAGTTCCCAATTAGCATCTGAGATTTTCCATCTTGCTTTTGTATATTCCGATTTGACTGCATTGTTAGTAATAATAATGGGAAAATGATTGCTACCAAATAAGCTATCTAGAGTATGCCAGGTTAGTAACGGGTGTATTTTGGGATCACATAAGCTTAAGTCTATTAATGAGAAGCTTCCTGACTGAACATGAAAGTATGTACTATTTCCTGTGTTTAATAAGTTAATATCAGTATTTTTAATGACATTTTCGATTATTTTACCTCTACCGTATGTATTTTTGTATCCCCACATAGTGTTGTGTGCATTAAAATCTCCAACCATAATAAATGGGCCAGAAATTTGAGATATAAGGTTTTCTAATTCAGTGCTTGTCAATGTATAATTAGGAGGAATATATAAGCTACATATTGTAATTTGTTCTGGACACCATGCTGTTAGAGCAAAAGCTTCTAATACAGTGTTTAGGCGAAGTTTACGGTGAAAAATTTCAGTTGATACGAAAATTGTTGTTCCTCCGCTAGCGCGTCGGTGTGTAGTTCTAATATGGTGATAACCAACAAAGTTTTTTAGATGAGGGTTGTGCGTTTCTGTAAAGTTTGTTTCTTGTAAACAAATAAAGTCAGGATTGGTTTCGGAAATAAGTTGTTGTATGCGTGCCAGGCGAGGATAGAATCCATCGCAGTTCCATTGAATAATTATGAATTTGTTAATGAGAGGATTTTTGAGATGTCTGTGAGTTTTGATATGTATCAGAGATGTACTCATCGTCAGTTGTTTCATGTGAGAAGTCAAGATTGGGTAATTTTGTAGAATCACCCATTAAGAGTTCGGTTTTGTCCTTAAATTTTTTTATAAGACGAGTTAGCCTATTTTGGGTTGATTTTTCATTAAGGTTGGGATAGATTTGGTATAACATACGAATAAGTGATTTACTTTGAAAATAAGGCTATTATCGAGCACAAGTTAATTAAATCTAGCCCTAGATTTAATTAAATCTAGGGCTAGATTTAATTAACTTGTGCTCGATAATAGCCTTATTTTCAAAGTTCATTTATTCGAGCATTCAACCTCATTTCATTTAATAAGTGATTTGATGTCCGGTGTAAATTTTAATGCTTCTGTGTATGGATCGCTACTACCGTGACAATTTTCAACTAGAGAAATTATGTTATCTGCTGGGATTATGAATATTTGTGGGGTTTCTTTATAAAGTTCGCGTATAATTGTTTTTGCTATTTCGGATAGGGTTGAGTCACAATTTGACCTTTTAAGTTTTTTCTTGCTTTGTGGTTTGGAAAACCCGGCATAAATATTAGTTTGTTCACTATGAGTGGATTCTTCAGTTATGCTAGTTCTGTCACTAGGAGATGAAAGTTCTGAGTGTGTGCGTTTATAGTGTGTTTGTGTATCTGTAATATGTTCACTTGGTTGTTCTAATGAGAAGTTGTTATTTGACGACGTAGATGGTATATTATTGACTGGAGGAGATGTCTCTGTTGGTGTAAAAGGTACAGTGTTCGTTTCTGGGCTTTTTTCAGTAGACGTAGATTCGGCTCTTAGAGAAGATGAAACGATTGTCTGGTCAGAAGAGGTACTTTCTGGCGGATTTGTGCAATTTGAAGCGACATGCCCTAATCTTTTACAAACGAAACATTCCATTTTGTCAATAGAAAGGAAGATGCGGTTTTCATTATCTTCGAAAGAGAGCACAAGGGAGGTTTGGAGCTCAAAAGTTTCGGAGGGTGGAAATACATAAACTTGTCTTCTAAAGCTAAGGATATGTGAGAATTCATCCCCCGAAATAACTGCTTTAAGAAATGATACTGGGGAAGCAATTTTTAGACCTAGACTTTTAACAGCGGTTTCGATAATTTCATGTGGGATACACGGTGAGACATTTGATATTAAGATTCTCTTTGTAGGAGAAACGAGTTTACGTATGTTTAAAGTTAGGGAGCCGATTTGTATGGCAGGATGAGATTTTAAAAGTTTATCTACTATGTTTTTATTAGTTAAATATATACAGACCCTGTTGTTGGAGATTCTGGAGGCGAACTAGATGTTCATGGGTTCGATAATATCACCAATTGCTTTTACATAATCAAATAATTTGAGGCTGTCTTCGGCATGGAGTATGATTGCTTGTTCTTTCTTTGGGTAGGTTGGTTTCGGTGTTGTTTTTGCTGCTGTTACATACGACATTGTAGAAGTGTTGTTGTTTGATGTATCTTGTTTGTTGCGGATTGATGAATTTTGTTGAGACATTGTTGTGGAAGGAGCAGTTGATTTGATGTTATTACCTGTGCTACTCATGTACACATAAGCTACACGTCAATTGTTGGTATTAACTAAACAATTTAATTCTCAATGCCTGGCCTATAGGGCCGGCAAATTATTTGTATTAACTATTTTTATACAATAATGTTTCAAATCACTTTTTAATAAAAAGGTATTAATTGTTCTTATCGTACAAAAACCACATCAGGCACACTACACCAGTTTTTAAACGATATATTCGATGCTGAAACGCTCACGATGTTAACTCCTCGGCGGCTCTACATCAACTCTCTGCTGATCATTTTTACCATCTGTTCGGTAGAATATTTGTGTTCCAGATATTTAGAATTATTGTATATCTGTAATGCATATCTTTCTTCAGATATCCCCATCTCCTCAGTATACTTTCTATTCTGTAGTTCTTGATTAATTTCCCTTTGTTAATTTTTCCCCCAGAAATAGTTGAGGAATTTGTTTTCGAAATTTGTCCAATTTTCAAATTCATCCTCTTTGCTTTCGTACCATAACGCTGCTTCTTCTTTCAGATGGTTCCTAATTGTTTCTTTGCAATCGTCAAAAATCCAATATGTTGTAATTTGGTTTTTAAATTCTTAACAAATGGTACTGGGTGTGTCGTTCTAATGTCCCCGCCAAAGTGTACTTTCGCCTCGCTTGTGCTATGGATAAACATTTCCATTCTTTCCCCGGAAATTTGTTCTTTCTTGATTTTCTCCATTTTTCTTTCTATTTCTCGCATGTCTTTTTGTAACGCGATTTCAAGTTTTGTTTCTAATTTCTCTAGTTCCTTTTTCTGACAATTTCGTATCTTCTTCATGGTGTTTTCTACTTTCTTTTCTTGTTTTTCCATTTTATTATTAATTTCATTAATCTCTTTCTCTTGTTTTAAATTCCTCAGGGTTATTCATTTCTTCTATCTATTGTATGAGTTCTTTCTTTATCTCCTCAACACATTCTTTAATTTCCTGTTTATAGTTGTCCAAACGCTGCTCTATATTCCTGTTATTTAGTTCCATTGCTTGTCTTGTTTCCTGTTGGTTTTCATCCATTGTTTTCTTTGTTTCATCCATTTTTTGTTTTGTTTCATCCATTTTTAGTGATGTTTCTTTTTGGTTTTTTTCTATTGTTTGTTTTGTCTCTTCCATTTTTTGTTTGAAGTTGCATTAGTTGTAATATTTTATCTATTCCTGATGATTGTTTTCTCTCCTCAACTATTGTAACATTTCCTTTATTATCCGATCCGTCTTTCAAAATTGTTTCATCTTCTCTGTTATCCTCCTTTCTTTCCTGCATTTTCCTATGTCTCCTTGTGACAGAAATTTTACAACACTCTCTATGTCGCAGAACACGACAAATATTTCTCCCCAATTGTAAAAAATTTTCACGACAAATATCAAATATACAAACAGTAAAATTTAAATAATTTAAAATAAATATCAACTGCACGATTGGTACAGAAAATAAAAATCAAATAATTCAATGCAATAAATATTCAATTAATACGATTAATCAATAAATCAATTTTTTGTCCAATGGAAAATTGTCAAAATAATTTAAAATTCAAAATTCATTCAACATCTCCGGACCACCTGTAATTATTCCGGCTCTCTTTCCCTATCATCAAATAAGCGATATTTTCAAGCCCCACGTTTTGGAAGCCAGTTAATGAGATATTAAAAGTCTGAGGTGCGCCAAGCAATTAATTAGCTAATTAATTAATCAATTAAACTTATTTAAATGATGCAATTATAACTCTATCACACTATTTAATTCTCTTATCTCAGGGTTATACTCGTGCTTTAATATCTATGCTTTACGTATGTTAGGTAAGGTCCAAGAATACCGGAATAATAAAAAACATATAATGTATAAAACATTATAATATATTGAAATAAAATTCACACTCAAATATCTTAAATAAAAAATATCTCATATATTGATTAACAAAACTTTGTTCTACGTACGTAAAACTTTAAAATTTAATGGTATATACAACATAAATTAAAATTTCAAATCAAATTTGTTGTTCTAAATCTCCAGATTAAAATATTCCTATCTTTTCTTAAGTAATTGTTAAAAAAATGTGTTGTTAATAAAGAAAAACTGACGACTAATAAACCTATCTCTCTGGTGATAAGTTGTCCAAATCCTTGTTCCTTGTAGCCTACACGACCTATTCTTAGCAGCCCCCCAGGTAATCATTAATCTTACAACAAACTGTTGCGAGCCTATCGTCTTTAATGATCGCCTTCAAATACACGTATCGTTCAAATTATGCTAGCTTCTTCTCCTCTCGATAAACTGAATCTCTCGTTCTGGCCTGAACGGTGACTCTTGGAATATAAGTAGAAAAATATAACTTACAATATTTTACTAAATCAGCTTCTGTCAGATACACTTATTCCTCGAAAACTCACAAACATTTACTTCTACTGCTTACTACCTCTCGGGTACCACCAGAGATTAATGACTGTTCGCCTTGCACACTTGGAAAATAACTGATTATCTTTTTTCCCTCAAAATTCTAGCTAAATTCTCATTCTTACATACCTATCCCACCTTTTTCAATCTCCTTTAATCGAAGCTCGTCATTCGTATCCCCATCTCTTCATTTAGATAACAAACAATAATTTTACCTACAATTTCCTAAAAACTATTAACACGCTAATCGGTAAGTCCATTTGGAAAACCCGATCGCATTGTTCATGATTTTACTTAAGCTCACTCACGTCACTCGAATATATTTTACAAAGAAAATAATTTATGCATATCTTTAAAATTTTGTTTACTACAGGTAATCCAGGATAATGGACTTTCATTTATTCAAAATATCTTTTAGTTTATTAGTCGAATTATTTGAATTATTGTATTTTGTACTTTGAAATATGTTAAGCAAACCAATATTATTTTTATTTTTACATAGCATAACAATATATGTATGTATATATACATATACAGGGTGATTGATTAGTGTGAGGAAGCTCAGGAGATATGTTATAGTGAAAATTACAAAAAAAACATATTAAAAAAATGGTAGGCATCTTTAAACTCCACATTATAGAATTAGTAACAATCTTACAAGGTGCTCCATAAGATGGTGGCAGACCAAACTTATGTTTTTTTAAATGGAACACCCTGTATTTTATTTTAAATTTGAAATCTGCTTCACTTCCACATCAAAAAAATATAAAGTTTTACTACCTTATACCGAGTATTTAAAAACTTAAAATAATATTACCTGAAAATCGTATCAAGTTCAACTCCCTGTATAATGAAAGGAGATCAGGGGAACATTTATATATATTGCAACCATTGTTTCAATAGAAAAATATTTAAATTACCTCTACTCAAAAGAAACGTATGTTTTAATAGACCTGAGCCTTTTAAAATTCGTAAAATATTAGAATTAGGTGGTTAAAAGCAACTAAATATAACCCTTCTAAAATCGAAAACATGCCATAACTCAGTCATGAGTAACGATTTTCCATAACACAAAATCTGATTTACTACATTTACTACACTGCACACTAACGACGTTAATCACGGAATGCTAAGTACTCCATAAGTGACCACTAAAATGCATTGAAGAGTAGAATACACAGGTAACACGAAATTAGTTTGCGAAGAAATTTATTGCTGTTTAAGATAATAACCGTTTATATAAATTGTTTGTTTGATGTACATATTTTCCTAATGACGTTTTGCGAAGGGTTGCAATATAATATAAACGGTTTTTCTAATAAAAGGCAACAAATAGTTTGTTTTGATAATAAATACCATTAGTTAATTCTCCATCTTCCACAACTGGTATTTTTTATTTATCAAATATATTCTGTTCAGCTTTATGTAAGTCTAGATAGTAAGGAACAGTTTATTTTTTACAATTGCTTCCTGTGAGGTTTTTCTACCATTTAAAATAATACTATCCTTGTGCTAAATTTAAATTACAAGAAATGGGTCTTGCTCTTTAAAGTGAAAAAGTATACTAGGATCTTAAAATCAGTAAATTTAGAAATCAATTCTTCTTCGTCTTGATGTGCCTATCCGTTACGAATGTTGGCGATCATCATGACAATCTTTATTTATCTGCAGCAGCGCAGAAAAGCAGCACAGATGTTGTATTGAACCAGACTCTGTGGTTCTTCTTCAGATCCAAGATGTTCTTCTTCTTCCTGGACCTCGGTCCCCTGGACCGGAACATAGTGAAATAATTTGATGCTGGAAAACTTTTGTCATTTTTAAAATTTAACAAAGAGTTTTCGGCAGATCAAATGGCGGGGATTTGTTATGATATGTAAAATCAAGAAAAGTGTTGGTTTGCTTAAAATAGTTCAAAGTTCAAAAACATTAAAATAATTCAGATAAGTCAAACAATAAACTACAATCATTTCGAAAAATGAAAGTCTTTTAATTTTGGATTACCTGTATTGAACAGAACGTAAGATATGCATAAATTATTTTCTTTGTTAAATTATATTTGAGTGACCCGGTTTTTCCAAATAAATGTTGTGCAGTAATTAGGACAATAGAATAGATTTTAGAAAGATATGTTTTTGTTAGTTTTTAAGAATTGGTAGAAAAAGATTAGTTTTTAAATAATGTTCGGAAATTTTATAATAGTAGGTGAAAATTTGAGTGTGTTATCGAAATGAAGAAATGGGAGATGTATGACGTGTTTTGATTGGATAAGATTGAAAAATGTTGGATAGTTGATTTGAGAATGAGACGTTAGTTAGTTTTTGAACAAAAAAAATAGTCAGTTGGTTTTCAAGGGTACAAGGCGAAGGGCCGTGGTTCTCGGGTAGTTCCCCAGAGATAGGAAGCAGTAGCAGTGAAAGTTTGTGAGTTTTCGCGTAGTTAGTGTATCTGACAGAAGCTGATCCAGTAAAAGATTGTAAGTCATATTTTTCTACTTATATTCCAAGAGTCACTGTTCAGGCCAACGAGAGATTCAGTTTATTGTAAAGAGAAGATATTCCAAGAAAAAAGGCTAGCATAATTTGAACGATTCGTGCATTTGAAGAAGATCATTAAGGACGATAAACCTGCAGCAATTTGTTGTAAGATTGTTGATTACCTAGGGGGCTGCTAAGAGTAGATAGTAAGGAACAAGGATTTGGACCACTCATCATCAGAGAGAGATAGTTTGGTTTTCTGCAGTTTTTTCTTTCATTGATAACACAATTTTTACAATTATTTTGGAAAAGATATAAATATTTTGATTAGGACATTTAGAATAATAATTGGGATTTTAAGAGTTTAACTAATATTGTTTGTACCATTAATTTTGAAGGTTCACGTAAGTTGAACAAATTTTGAGAATCATTATATGAGATATTGTTTATTGAAAACATTTGAGTGTGATTTTTAGTTCATTATTTTTATTTAAATATATATATATATATATATATATATATATATATATATATATATATATAATGTTAGATCCTATGTTTTTTATTATTCCGGTATTCTTTGGACCTTACCTTTCACATGTAATAGCATAGATATTGAAGCACGAATAGAACCCTGAGATAAGAGAATTAAAAAGTGTGATAGAATCATAGTCATATCATTTAAATAATTTTAATTAATTAATTAATTAATTAGCTAATTAATTGCTTGGCGCACTAAGATTTTGAATATCACAATAATATATATAAACAAAATAACAAAGTTTATTAGGGCTGCAGTCAGAACATTCATTTGACTTATGGTTTTCGGAATTGTTATAATATATAAAAAATGAAAAAAATACATTTTAAAATTTAGGTAAAGATAGTAAAAATTCGTTTGTGGCATCTTTTAATGGTGTGTCTCAACTGATCCATAGAGACCAGAAAGAAAGAAAAAACAAAAATAGTATGATTAAAAATTAATTAAGTGTTCTTCATATTTTATTAATAGAAAGTATGGTAAGGTATGCAACATGTTTCGCATGCCCGTGTATTATGGTGTGTATATGTACAAGTAAGTTTAAATGAAAAAGACAGCGAATATTTGATTTCACGCAAAAAGCGCCTATGTATCTCTTGATACGTATTTAAACCTAATAAGTCTCATCGGAACAGTTATTCATAGGTGTTCTCAACGATATATAGGCGCTTTTTTCGTGAAATCAAAGATTTGCTGTCTTTTTCATTTTATTCGGATATACTCTGTGTGCGTACGAGAAACACAATTCGTCAAGGATTTCTGCTTAGTTGTAAAGACATCTCGTGGAATGCAAATTTTAGATTCCCAATGTCCCTTTTAACATCTTTTATCAATGTCTGTTTGCCTTGCATTTTTTTAGAAGGCTCAGATTAAAAGCAGAAATCTGAATTGTGTTTCGAAACTATTTTACGGATTTTAGTACAAGTAAGTCTTTATTTTATTTTTGATGTTTTGTCAGTAAATAACAATAAATGTTTTCCAGTTTATCTATATCAGACTTTTTATTTATACCAAACGTATTGGATTTTATGAAACACATTTCCAAGAAAACACGTTTAGAATGTTTTTTTTTCCTTTTTTCCTACAGAAACACCCTAAAAAAGGGTGTTTCTGTAACATCCCGGCCAAACCTCTGACTGCAGCCCTAATAAACTTTGTTGATTTGTTTACATCGATAGTCAATAATATCCAGTAACTCTTATATATATATATATATATATATATATATATATATATATATATATAATAATAATAATAGTCTCCCGTTTTATACCGCACGCGGCTTTGGGAGTATAGCAGGGTAGTCTGCTATATCTAGGGCCTACGGTATACAAGGAAGGTAACATGGCCAGTGCTACGCTTCAACGCCTATTATTACCCCTGGTTTTACCCAAGGTACTCATTTTATTCAGGCTGAGTCGACCTGGGGCCTATAGACATTTTAAAAATGTCTAGTTGTTCTTGCCGGCGGTAGGATTCGAACTCACGACCACCGGCATGCGAGGCAAGCACACTACCGCTTGCGCTACGCGGGCCCTATATATATATATATATATATCTATATCTATATATATATATATATATATATCTATATATATATATATATATATATATATATATATATATATATATATATATATATATATAAAGCTTTAAGGAGTATGACCGTTTAATTTAATATAAAAAAAAGTTCACTCGTAAGTAAACGTGATGTTTTCGGTCAATTTTGGAGATAAAAAAGACAAGAGTTGTGTTACTTTATCTATTTATTGAAGACGTTTCGCACACTGTTTAATGAGCAACATCAGTTCATCTAAAAGAGTGTTATTAGGGATATATCTAATAAGAGAACTAATTAAGTATAAAATCTTACCTTTAAAAGATCTGTAGTTTTAAAAATGGTATTAATGTAAAAAACATCAAAATAAGGAAAACATTAATCTAATAAATACATCAGCAAAAAAAAAACAGAAAAACAGAACGCCCAGAAACACAGGAGATTCCCAATTTATGTAATTTTATATTATTTTATTTAATTTAACTTTTGACAACATTGACTGATTGTAAAATCTATCAAAAATGTACTTGTTAATTTTAAAATGTTATATTAACAAATGCACAGCTTAGGGTTCTTGACTGTTATGACCATAACATGCAAGTAACAAGTATAAAAACGTCAGAAAAAATATAAAACTATCTGGCTGAGTATAAACTGGGACACTTGTCCAATTTGCGAAGTAATGCTAAAATTATGATATAAAAAAGAAACTGAAGAAGAAACCAATAATTAAAAGTAGAATACGGAAAAATCAATTTTGTAGTATTAGTGCATGGTAAATTTGGCTTAAGTTACTGATATTAGTTCTCTTATTTAGTGCATTAGGTTGTTTCAAAATATTACATTAACTGTCTCTTATTAAGGTTACGTTCTCTACGGAGAATTCTAACATCATCAAAATGCACAGCATGTTTGGTGTTGATTGTATGTTGTGCAAGGGCTTAAGTATGTTTTGACAGTATAATGTCATTACGATGTGAAGTAAGGCGTTCTTTAAGGAAACGGCTTGTCTGACCAATATAACATGCATCACAATCAGAACAGGGTATATGATAGACTACATTCACTTGTTCCAAAAAAGAAAGAGGTGTTTTAGTTTTAGAAAACAAGTTCCTGACAGTCTTAGCATTATTGACAGCAATCCTAACGTGGAACGATGATGTTAAAGCCCGTTTATCTAGAATTGGAGTACAACAATGGGAAATAGAAGCGCATGATCGTAGACGATGGAGAGCAATAGTGGATGCGGCGAAGACTCACTTCGACTTCTAAAGCCAGTGAAGAAGAAGAAGAAGATGAACCTTATCCACACTGTTGGCTTTAGTCGGTTTCTGAGAGACGAATTATTCGAGACGAATAACTATAAAGGATGGAGCAGAGATAAGCAAGTTCCATCAGATTTATTTTAAATAAAAAAGTCTCTTGGCGAAAAACAGGAAGTAACGAACAATTTCTAGAATTTTTGAGATATCGAAGAATCCCGAAATTTCTAATGAAGATTTTATAGTTTATAGTTTTCAGTCTATTAAAGTATTGTAAACAAATTAGTGTTAAATAAAGTTAAGTTTAAAAAGAATAAGGCGATAGGTGATAGCGGTGGGATAGAAGAAATATTTAATAATTGTTAATGGTTAATACAAGATCTACTCATTTTGGCAAAGAAATGAATACATCCGGACTCCTCGCCTTGTTTTTAAAAATAGAAGATGAGAAGGATAAGCCTGGGCAGGAAAAAAAAGTTTGGAAAAGAAAAAAAAAAGCAGAGACAAGAAGAAGAAAAATTATAGGAGAGACATAAAGCGTAGACATAAAGAGGAAAAGAAAGAGGAGAGACTAAGAAAAATTTTGACCATCTTGCGTTCTTAACACAGTCCTTTTTAATTTTCTACATTGATTTAGGGTTGTTTTGAGGTTTAGTATTATTTTGCTACGCCTGTATATTTTTTCCGAAACTTACGTCCCATACGTTAAGATAAATTTTTGGCGAATTGGCAAAGCGGTTAAAAAAGACAAACCAAAATGTGTAATGTATATTCAGGGTTTCTAAATAAACAGTCGAGTATTCGAACAGTAAAACACAAATTGATTTTGTGCAGGTATAATGACGCCAATGACGGTATGAATAATTTAACCGTGATCGATAAATGCTGAGGTCATTTCGAACATTCTAAATACATCGTCTGAATCCAAGGCCGAGACTGGACATATTTTTGGATGGAAATTATATAGATATATGCGGACAGGGGTGTGCGTGAACTTTAAAAAATGCTCGTGTCTAAATATTGGTCGTCTTTAATAGAGCATAACAATAATTTATGACAGAATCCGATAGTTGATGAATTTTTTTACTAAAAGTTATTTACGGGGGTGGTATACATGCAGTAAAACATGAAATCCCACGCAAAAATCTTGTTAAATCACGTTTTTAAAATTTACAGGGGAGATATTTTTATAGTTACTTTTTTCTGCAGAATTCAAGTAAAACATTTTTTTTTTTAATTATTTCCAGCTTATATACAGTTGTATATAAAAACTGTTTTAACCTTTAATCCGAAACATAGTACTTTTATTGCTAAGGCGAAACGTATGGTCTATTGGACCAGTATAGGTAAAACTTTAAATCATTGAAAAACAAATGTAGCATTGAAGAGAAAAGCAAATATTAAAGGGTCATTTAGGTACAAACAAGCAAAAAAACTTATTCATATATAATACTTACATAGAATAAAATGAGTAATATAGAAAACAACATTATTGGGCGTAATTAAGTAAACAAACATATATATATATATATTATATATATATATATATATATATAATATATATATATATATATATACATACATATATATATATATATATATATATATATATATATATATATATATATATATATATATAAGAATAAGAAAAAAGAAGTACTTGTAACTCGTTTGGAAAAAATATAAAAGAGTTTTGGATGGATTGGAGTCAATAAAAGGGGCTATTTGTTGACTATTTTTTACTCGAGCTTTCAATTGTGATTACAACTATTATCAAGAGCTTCTAAAAAATACAAAATATCTTACAAAGTTGAACTAGAAATATTTTTTTTTGGTAACTCATCAAATAAAATTAGTTTTTTATTCAAAACTGCTGCTAACATCTTATTACAAAAAATATTAATACAAAAATGTCCTATTCTAATAAATGTTTCAATTGAATTTGTAAACAAAACAAAAATTGAATAGCAACAAATAAGCCTCAATGTCATAAAGACCGAACTTAAAAATTTTTATTTTTGACATATTGTCAAAAATAAAATTTTGTTTAAAAAATTATTTTTTGTTTAGTAACCAAAAAGAAGAATATTTATTCACCATTGATGGATGCCTGGAAAAATGTAACAAATACATGGAAAATTCAAAATGTGATATTTTACTGATTGCATATATAAATTACATAGAAATAATACACCTAATTAAAAATTTTGCTTAGATTTTGAAGTTCTGACCTTTTGTTTAAATTATTATCACTTTTGGTAATACAAACCATTTTCAAAAAAGTTCTTTTAAATTTATTATTTTCACTTCATAAAATTTTAATATTATTAAAATCCTTTATAACAGGATTAAATAAACGTGTTTTAAAACTTTCTCATCCAGACTATCTACAAGAAGATCTTCAGTTGTTAAAAAGTATTTTAATTGAAAACTTTTATCCTCCAGATATACTGCATAGGATGCTTTTTTCTAATTGATTAAATATAAATAACTTAACTAATATAAATATCATGGATATCACAGAAACAATATTAACGGATGACCTTGCAATTATGGAAGAATACTTTCGCAAATGGAGGCTACGGAATAATGCAACGAAAACCGAAGTGTGCTGTTTCAATCTGAATAACGCCCAAGCCTACAAAAACTCTCCATCCACTTTGAAAACAGACTGCTCACTCATAACTCAACACCAAACTATCTTGGAGTGACTCGGGACAGAACATTGAGCTTTAAAGAACATCTTCAAAGAACGACAGCAAACCTGAAAACGAGAAATAATATAGTCCAAAAGCTATGTGGCACTACATGGGGGTCCTCAGCCTCCGTACTCAGATCATCCGCTCTCGGACTTGTATACTCGGTGGCTGAATATGCTTCCCCGGTATGGCTCAATAGCAAACACACAAAGATTATTGACACTTAATTAAACGAGACAATGCGAATGATCTCAGGTACAATTAGACCCACACCGAACTATTGGCTTCCCATTCTGAGTCACATTCCACCGTCGAAACTGCGAAGAAGTCATTTTCTTCTCAGAGAATATCGAAAAATTGAGGCTAACCATCAACTACCCATACACCAAGATAAGCTTGATATCGAAATAAACAGACTGCGTTCCAGATATCCTCCATTGCTAAGAGCCAACTCCTTACATAAGGAACATTTCAACCTGACCAAAGCTTGGAGAACACAATGGGAGAGCGACTCACCACAGGAAGCACATCAAATGGCCTGTATCGATCAGAAACCGCCAGGCTTTGAACTGACCTACAATACATGAAAAACGCTAAACAGAATAAGAACAAGCAGCGGTAGATGTGCTGACAGATTATATAGATGGGGAAAAGCCCTTACTCCTGAGTGTGACTGTGGTGCGCAACGACAGACCGTCTGTCACATTGTTGAAGAATGTCCCCGAAGGCGATTCCCTGGAGTTTCCGATGAGTTCCTGAATGCGACCGAACATGTTTTACATTATATTAATAATACGTTAGATGTTCGTTTGTAATACTTCATGTAACGTTTTATATTGATTTTTTAATTGTGTGTTCTTATTGTGTGCCATACGATAAATAAAATAAACTTAACACCATTTTTTGCTTAATCTCAAAACACTGTATCCAACAATCAGAACATATATTATCATTCACTACCTTTTTATACCATCATTACCTCCTTAATTAATATAAACACTAAAGGTTATTGACAATATAAAAATAGAAACAAAAAACATCAAAACCATTTCATCTTTATATTCCAAAACTAAATATCCTATAGACAAATTAGATCAAACAAATGTAGTATAAAGCACTAGTTGTACTCAGTATGAAGCTGAGTATGTTGGTGAGACTGAAAGAAATCTCTCAAATCGCATTATTTCTCACAAACGTGATTGCAGAATTAAGAAACCATCTTGTGTTTTCGCAGAGCATCTAATAGACAAAGACTATATTATGGATTTTAATAATATTAAAATTTTATGTAGTGAAAGTAATAAATTTAAAAGAACTTTTTTGTAAATGGTTTGTATTAGCAAAAGTGATAATAATTTAAACAAAAGGTCAGAAATTCAAAATCTAAGCAAAATTTATAATTATATTAATTCTATTTAATTTATATATACAATCAGTAAAATAAAACATTTTTCCAGGCATCTATCAATGGTGAATAAATCTTTTTCTTTTTTGTTACTAAACAAAAAAGAATTTCTTAAACAAAATTTTATTTTTGACAATATGTCAAAAATAGAAATTTTTAAGTTGGTATTTATGACATTGAGGCTTATTTGTAGCTATTCAATTTTTGTTTACAAATTCAATTGTTTTTGTTAAAAAACTTTTTCAAAATTTATTTCAGAGAAACATTTTTTAGAATAGGACATTTTTGTATTAATATTTTGTGTAATAAGATATTAGCAGCAGTTTTATATAAAAAACTAATATTATTTGGTGAGTTTAAAAAAAAATTATTTCTAGTTCAAATTTGTAAGACATTTTGTATTTTTTAGAAGCTCTTGATAATAATTGTAATCACAATTGAAAGCTCGAGTAAAAAATAGTCAACAAACAGCCCCTTTTATTGACTAATATATACATATATATATATATATATATATATATATATATATATATATATATATATATATATATATATATATTTCTAGATAAAACAAAAACATATATAACAGCTTCCTACATATTTATAATTTGTATTCTTCATTTTTGATGATGGACAAATGCTACACAATTTTCTTTTGGGAAGCTTATCATCTGGAACATTGTCGCCAATATTATCGACAGGCACTTCGGTATTTATTCCCAAAAAAATCTTGTATCTACTTTCTATGGTCTCGGGGAAGATTTGTTTCAAGTTTTTGCCTTAGATGAGGCTGAATTAGTTCACAGGACAAATCTTTTACAAATTTAAAACGTGGAAGTAATTTATTATATTATATATATATATATATATATATATATATATATATATATATATATATATATAAATATATATATATATATATATATATATATATATATAGATATATATATATATATATATATATATATATATATATATATATATATATATATATATAATTTTCTCGGCGACATTTATAGGGCTTTGATCGGTAACTTCATTTTTACTACTTTTTAAAATTTTATTAATATCAATTATAATGCTACCTAAAGTTAAAATCAAAGCTTAATATCCATTAAATAGTTGGAAGTTATCTATGATTTTCTTGGTTCTTACTTACTTATTAATATTAAATAACATTGAATTTACTTTAGACCACATGGTCAATTGCTGTGCTAATTTTTTATAAGTTCATATATGTTGTTAGTTGCTTAACTGTTTATACAAGATCAGCGTATTATGTCCATTTACTTAGTTTCATTCACATGTTTGTTAATAACATTGACTGCTACATATCTTTTTAAGATGAACTGATGATGCTTTCAAAACTCGAAAGCGAAACGTCTTCAAAATAGATAAAGTAGCCTATCAACTTTGTCTTTTATTTCTCCACCTAGAGACCGATATAAGAACCCACCACTCGTCTGAGGGATCCTTATATATATATATATATATATATATATATATATATATATATATATATATATATATATATATATATATATATATAAATATATATATATATATATATATAAATAAATATATATATATATATATATATATATATATATATATATATATATATAAATATATATGTATCCATTATAGAAATACAAGCTCTTAGAATCTGTCATGGACATTACTTTTATGCCGTATTTCGCAGGTTTACTGGGCATATAAATTCGAAAACCACAGTGACCTCTAAATGGAAGTAGCATCTCATCCACAGTTACACAATTTGACAACGTTTATAGCCTCTGGCAATTAGTCACAAAATTATTAAAAATATTTGAAATAGCCGCTGTTTTATTAGTTTTCGTCCGCACTTCGCGATCCAAGCTATTGTCAAATCTAAGACACGACAAAAGTATTTCAAATATTTTTGAAAACATCGTCATTCTGAATATTGGCCGACCTAAAACATCTTTAGAAAACAGTTAAAGCATATCTTTATGAGAAGATTTTATAATTAAAGATAGGAGTTTTTAACAATAACAAGTTGTTATCAACAGGTCCTCGAAGACACTTCGTCTCAGAACCATTTAACCTATGTAAGGTCATACGTCGCCATGTTACCAATTCCAACGGTAACTTAAACATCCTAGTTATTAATTATAAATAATATAAAACAACTATAAACTTGTAAGTAACATTTAAAGGATTTTGACCCATATATTTTGGTGTCCCATAGCATGAATACTCCGTTTACACTGATGATGGAATTAAAGTTCCGGAAACGTTCTGTAATGTAATTGTGATAGCCCGTTTGGGCATTTTATTATATACCTTTTATAAAGGATTTGAAATAATTTTTTTTGTGATATATAGTATACAGCCAGCTACAGGAACTTAGTTTCCTAGTGGACATTATATTTTACTTGTAACAAAGTTACATTTGTTAAGAAATTGGAAAAAGTTTTTCTGTCGGATTGTAGGTTAAAAATGTCTTTCATAGTGTTTGAATGTCCCGTATCGATTGTTTGTAAATTCTAATTCACAACATTCTATTAGCACATGTTTTATTGTTATTGTTTCATAACACTTGGTGCATTTTGTTACTTAAATATGAGTAATGAGAAAATTATGAGTAAGTTTGCAGTGTCTTAACCGAAGACGAGATAGGATAGGATAGGATAGGATAGAATGTATACGCATGTATTATTGACTATAATAAGGCATTCGATAAAGAATGATCCAAACAATTATTGAATGTCCTGAAATCAAAGAAGATTGGTTGGAAAAACGCTCTTGAGGTGAAACAGCTAGAATAAAGGTAAATAAAGTTACCATTAAGAACATTAGATATACCGATGATACTGTGATCTTAACTGAAAATATTAAAGATCTTCAGAGACTGGTGACCAGAATATCAGAGTATAGAAAAGAGGCATAAATATTACTGGCGATCTTTCGCATGCCGCAAAAGACAGACGTCTGGCCTTAGGATAATTCGCCAACGCACTACACGTGCACGGCACTATAAGAAAAAGAATAAAAAAGTACGGTCTAACAATGAATGTCAAGAGGACGAAACTCATGAGAATATCGAAAACTCAAAAAGATAACGAGAATCTTCTAATAAACGGAAACAAAGTCGATCAAATGGACAAATATGCATATCTGGAAACAATAATTAACTCCACAAATGATTATATTCAGGAGATTAATATTAAAATAGAAAAGGCTAGAGCAAATTTTAATTAAATAAGAAGAGGAGTTAGGTTGCCGAGGTGCTATGTTTTATCGACTTTGTTTTATTTAATGGAATCCTGGACCTTGAATATGACATAAATGAAAAATCTAGAATCATTCGAGCTGAATATCAGTGGTGAAATTATGCACCCCTGTCTCACTCCTCTTAAGATTTTGACCTGTTTTGTATATTCTCCATCTATTCGGAGTACCGCTGATTAATTCCAATACAGATTAGCTATAATTTGTAAGTCTCTTCCATCAATCCCTGTCCTCATCAGCACTTCCATCATTTGTTCATGCCTGACTCTATCGAAAGCCTTCTTGTAGTCAATCAGGCATGCAAAAACATTATAGCTGACATCTTTACATTTCTGAAACAAGATCTGCACGCTAAATAAAGCTTCCCTCGTACCAACGGTGTTCACAAATCCAAACTGATTGGGCGCAATTTGTTCCTCGCATTTCCGGTAAATTCTTTTGTGGATGACGTTTAAAAACAGCTTCAGCAGATGGCTCATTAGGCTTATTATCCTATAATCTTCACAAACCTTTGCTCCTGGTTTGTTGGAGCCGGAGACAGAATTGTGTCTCCGGCTTCTATATAAAATGTAGCTTCTCCATTTCTTAAATTTTAAAGTGTTTGTTTGTCTTTGTTTAGTGTATTTGTTATGTCCCAATTTACATTTATAACATTCTATTACTGCTGGATAGGCCACAACTGACGAAATGCCCCTGAGGATGATCTTGTGATCAAAAGTACTTTGGCAAGATTTGATTAACTACTGTATGCGATATTTGCCTTGTGTACCATCAAAGTTTCTTAATTTTTATTTCTAATAAAACAATATACTATTTTTTTCGTAGTATATCTTTTTAATCAATTTTATAATTTTAACTAAATATTCTTATCCAGTTATTATTTACATATTTTTTGTTTAAAATTAATAAAGACTTTTATTTTTATGACGCCCCTGTGTTAGGTATATAAGAGTTTTGTAAATATTTTGAATCAATGAAATCATTTGTATTTGTGAAGCTCCGTTATTAACGCGATTTTTGTAAACTTTAAAATGCCAAAGGGAAAATGAGAGTTTTGAGTAGTTTTAAAAACATACGTTGGCCAATTTTTAGAAAATTTTAGTACGGATGGAAAAGTGTTATTTGTCAAATTTTGTGATATTAATTTATTTGAATTTTTTTTAACTCCTAATTAGAGCATAATATACAGGGTGTACAAAAAGATTGGGCATAAATTCTTTCACGATTTCTGGTGTATAGGCAAAAGTACACGCAGATAAAATTAGGAGGGAGGAAGAGAGTACAGAATAAAACGGGATTTTTGGATACTGTTTTAAAACAGTTGCATAAACCATGCTATCGAAATAAATCTAAAGTAACAAAAATATTTTTTTTTTGTTTTTTTTTTAGATTTTAAGACGGCAGGGTATGAATCTCCACAGTATTTTTAACGGCAATGGTTATGAAATAAGATTATTTTAAAGCACTTACAATTCACTACACAATAGTCTTTAAGTTTTTAGATTTGTCCCAATAAGTTGGTTAATTGATTGGAAAAAAATGAATTTTTTTCTTTAAATTATATTCACTTGATTAATTATTTGATTAATTACGCTAATGGTTTAGATTTTAATTTTCTTTTTCGCATAGGTTTTGGTTTCTTTTGGCAAATTTGTCATACTGAATAAATTAGGATATAAATAGATAAATAGCGTGAAATTAGGGGTTTCCTTTGTAAATATTAGTTTCAAGCAATAATTTTACCTAAAATAATATACGAAATAGAAATCAGTTTTCGGGAAGTAGAAATAGCCATAGATTCGATCAAAAATGGAAAGTCGCCAGGTCCAGACGGAATAACCAACGAGCTTCTAAAATACAGAGAAGAAAGTATAACCCTAGAGATGACAAAACTTATACAACAACTAATATTGCACTGCAAGATACCAGACGCATGAAGAAACAGCATAATGGTACAAATGTTTAAGGCAGGAGATAAAGAAGACCCCAACAACTATAGAGGTATAAATCTACTGAACGCCTCACTTAAGCTTACCAAAAAAGTCCTAACCAATAAAATCAATAAACTAACAACTTTATCAGATAAAAAACAAGGATTCAGATCGGAAGTTCCTGAGTAGACGCCGTATTTGTACTAAGACTAAATCACAGAAAAGGCCATCAAGTACAATAAACCAGCATATCTATGTTTTATAGACCTGACAAGGCTTTCGATCGCATCCAAATCGAAGACGTCTTACAGTTACTGTATAAAAGAAACATACCAATTAACATTATACAAACCATCGAAAACATCTACTTCCAAATCGCAAGGCAAAGATAAATGGAAAATTACCACAGTGTATACTAGTAACAAGCATAGTCAGACAGGGTGACTCGTTGAGCCCACTTCTCTTTAATATATTAATAGACGAAATACTACAAGCAGTGCGTAACGGTCATGGCTACAGAATGGGGAATACAGAAATCCAAATATTATGTTATGCAGACGCCGCGCCGCCGCATTAATAATAGCTCCAAAGATTAACACGTATCTTCAATACAACGCTAATAAATAAAATATGATAATGTCAGCAGTCAAAACCAAATGTATGACAACATCTAATACCCGCTACTGTGTAAAATCGAAATTGATGGGAAAATAATAAAGCAGGAAGCAAGGTTTAGATATCTAGGAATAGATATAACTAGTTACGGAGACGTTGAAGAAAAAGTACGACAACAAATCTTAAGCAAGTAAAGCGGCGGGTTCTCTTAATGACACAATCTGGAAGAACAAGCACCTAAGACAAGACACAACAACAAGCATTTATAAAGTAGCAATTAGACCTTTAATAACATAACTACGGAGACAAGACCTGAAAGATCTAAAACGAGACAACTGCTAGAAACAACAGAGATGAAAATACTCCGACGAATATCAGGGAGAAGTCTATTGGATAGGGAGAGAAGCGAAAACATAAAAAGAGCATGCAATATAAAAAAAATAAATGGATGGGTGACAAAATGAAAACAGAAGTGGAACGATCATATCAGTACAATGGTAGGGGATAGAATAGTACGAATAGCACGAGATAAGTCACCAAATAGACGAAGAAGTATTGGCAGAGCAAGAAAAATATGGTGCGACAATTTGGGAGGCTAATATTGAAGAAGAAACAGGCTTTAAAGCCTACATACTAGAAGGAAGAAGAAGAAGAAGAAGAAGACTAAGAAGAAGAAATAATTTATAGTTCTTTAACTTGTTAGCATGATTAATTTCATTCCGGAAACATTAGATAACATTTCGTTGTATTTTATGAACAATATATGTGCCAATGTGGTAGCTTAGCAATATAATACCTGACATCAACATAAACATGTCAATAGAAAGTGAGTTTTTGAGTCGGAAAAAAAATTAGAAAACTAGGAGTGTATGTAATAAAAACGAAAAACGAGAAACAACGGTTGGTAGTAATATGTAGTTATTGAAACTAGTGTACAGTTGCAGTGTTATTACACGTTTCCCATGTTAGTAGGAAGCAACTATAAGCTTATGTTGAAATCAACCGAACTTCAACACCATTCTAAGAAAACTCAAATTCTAAAGATTACAGCAAAGATTCTGACCGCTGTTTACAGATTGGCGACAAAATAAGTAAGCTAGCAGTGACAGATCTACATTTTCGGATTTATTATGTTTCTTTGATAAATGCACTTTCATCAAAAATGTAATTTAGCAGCATATACAAAAAGCAAATATATTAAATGGTATTCTCGCTATTAGATTACTTCTGGTAATTTGACTGGCGAAATGTATTTACAATAACTGAAAAAAGTGTTTAATCCTGCCGTTTCTGATAATATTGAAAATTATCAACTATATGATCAAGATTATTGGATCTTTCAACAGGACAATATTGTTCCTCATTATACATTACTTGTTGGTATACTATTTAACCTACCGCTACCGGAGGGGGGTACAGATTGTACCCCAAATTCGATTTTTCATAAATAATTTTTAAAAATGTTGGAACTGTTTTAGTTACTTCTTTCTGTATCTGTAGAGTAGGGAGGGCGAGTTAAGTTTCACAGCACTTAGGCCACAATTGACCCATTGTGCATCCTCCCAGGGAGCTGTCACCCTTAGCTCATTGTCCATCCTGCCATTTCTAGGAAGGTGGACAAGTCACCAGGAGACATCTCACTTATGTGGGCAGGTGTAGGCCAGGACTCGCCGAACGCGTACTCTCGTATTAACGATAACTCTGGGCATTCACATAGGACATGCTCTACAGTTTCGTCTTCTCGTTCACATTTCCTACATAGAGGTGTGTCTACTAGCCCCAGTGTGTGGAGGTGTTTGCTTAGTTGACAATGGCCAGTTAAAAAACCAACTGCCAAACGTAGATTTTTCCTGGTCATTCCCAAGTACTTCTTTGATGTTGACTCTTCAAGGTTACTTAGTGTTAACTTGGCAAGTCTACATCCTTTCCCTTCTTCCCATCTTTTTACGGTTTGCGTATGGGAGTGATATTTGACAATTTCCGCGATTGTTGTAGTTGACCAACCAAAAAGATCCCCAGGTCCTAGGAGTCTTAGGCCTGCCGCCTTCCTAGATAATTGGTCAGCAATGCGGTTGCCTTTATTCCTATTGTGTCCTTTAACCCACTTCAGGATGATGGTATTACCATCCGAAGCTTGAGTTAATGACTCGTGACACTCCATTACTAAACCTGATGTGACACGTGGTCTATTCAAGGTTAGTAGCGCTTGTCTACTATCTGTGCAGATCATTATAGTTTTCCCTGCTATACCTTTTTGGGTTATCTCTTTTGCGGCTATGGAAATACCAGTTAGTTCTGTCTGAAGTACACTGGCATTTTTGCCGATACCCCACTTTATTCTTAGGTTCAGTGATCTGGAGTATATCCCGCATCCTGAGCCTTCTTTCATTTTGGAGCCATCGGTGTATATGCAATAGGCATTTGCCACGTTTGTCTCCGTACACTGTCTTGTTTCAATTTTGTAGGGTTTGTTAAAGACGAACTTTGGTTCAATTGAGTCGCAGCCTGCCTGTAGTACTGGTAACGCATCCAGCTCTCCCCGCCAGAAACGAGTTCTCAATTGTCCCATTCCTACATCAAGGTTTGCACCAGCTGAGCGCAGTCGCATCATTGTCACTAAAGCCACCTCTTTGACATATATGTCTAGAGGCATGATGCCAATGATCAACTCCATTGCAGCAGTTGGTGTTGTTTTCATGGCACCTGTTATATTTATGCAAGCCATCCGCTGAATATGGTTTAGTTTGTTAATCGCTGTTGCCTGTAGCGCTTTTGGTACCCAAGCAATAGCTCCGTAAGTTAACATTGGCCTAATGACAGCGGTGTAGACCCAGGCGATCACCCTGGGCGTGAGGCCCCAGGTGCGTCCAACCGTTCGTCGACACTGTTCATAGGCAATATATGCTCTTTTAGCTCTACCATCTAGGTGTGAGTTCCATGTTAATTTCTTGTCGAGGGTAATACCAAGGTACTTCACCTCGTCAGAAAAATTTAGACTGTAGTTTAGAATCCTTGGGGGTATTAAGCCCGTGATTCTTCTTTTCCTGGTAAAAAGGACCATCTCTGTTTTCTTAGGATTTATAGATAGTGAGTGTTCCTTGCACCATGTTTCTATTAGTCGAAGAGCAACTTGTGATCTCTCACATAGTGTGTTCTCAAACTTACCGCTTTGCAGGACAGCAATATCGTCTGCATAGGCTATTGTGTAGAAACCGTTGCTGTTGAGTTGGTCAACCAGGGTGTCTAGAACTATGTTCCATAGTAGTGGTGATAGCACCCCTCCCTGTGGACATTCCCTCGTAACCATGCCTCTAACAGAAACGTCTTCTACATTTATGCTTATTGCTCTACTAGAAAGCATACTAAATATCCATTTGCTTATGGCCAGGGGAACATTCCTAACGTTGAGCTGTTGGGTGATAGTTGGGAATGTGGTTTTATCAAACGCTCCCTCAATGTCTATGAATATACCTAGGGTGGATTCTTTATTATCCAACGATCTTTCAATTCTTCCCACTACATGATGCAGTGCAGAATCGGTGGATCTTCCCGAAGTATATGCATGTTGATTTGGGTGAAGTGGGTTATGAACCAGAACTTCATCCCTTATGTACCTCTCGCATAGCCTCTCCATCGTTTTCAACAGAAAGGATGTTAGGCTAATTGGTCGGAAAGCCTTTGGTAGGGTGTAGTCCATCCTACCTGGTTTTTGTATGAAGACCACACGTACCTCTCTCCACTTCTTAGGAATATATCTCAGAACCAAAGAGGCTCTGAATATTTCCACGAGGTGCGGCAGAAGGATATCCAGTCCCCACCGCAGTAGGGCTGGATATATGCCGTCAGGCCCTGGTGATTTGAAAGGGGTGAAGCACGATATAGCCCATTTTACCTTTTCCTCATTAATCATTGTTCTGGCGAGATGCCAGTCGTTTGTTGAGGGTATGATTGTTTCTTCCATCCGGTTTGGTGCTGTTGAGACACTAAAACCGGGAAAGTGTGTTTTCATCAGGACCTCAGCACTTTCGCGAAGGTTGGAAGTTTTGTTCCCATCTTCCTTCGTTAGTATGCCGACATGCCGATGTGGGTCCTTTGAGAGCGCTTTTTGTAACCTGGAAGCCTGCGGGAAATCTTCGATTTCCTCACAGAAGGTTCTCCAAGCAGCTCTTTGTCTTTGTCTGCAGACTTTTTTAAACTCTCTGAGATTTGATTGATAAGAATCCCAATCCTCTTTGAGTTTGGTGCGTTTCGCTCTATTAAAAGCTGTTCTTGCTATCTTTCTAAGGTGTTCCAATTCAGTGCACCACCAAGAGTTGGTTTTGCGACTTTCCTGGACCATCCTTATTGGACAGGATTTTTTATAAGCATAGCTTATTTTGTTTTGGATAGATACCGTATACCTTTCCAATTCTATATTAGTTCCTGGAGTTGAAGCCTTTTCATTCCGCATAGCATCTTCTAAGAGTCGGTTGTAGAGTTCTACATCCGTCCTCCTAGGGTCGCGTGATTTGACAAGGCTTTTTTCCAGACTAATATTATAGGTTAGCCAGCGGTGGTCAGACATAGAAATATTATCCGATACCTGCCAGTTCTGAATCTTATTCGATATTTCAGCTGTTGCCAGCGTGATATCTATGACTGTTTGGCTACGAACATTAATAAAGGTAGGTTCGCTGCCCTTATTTAAGATATACAAATCTTTTATAATAATATAGTCATAAAGGGACTTACCTCGAGCGTTGTTGTCTTTGCTGCCCCAGCCTAAGTGGTGAGAGTTCGAATCGCAGCCGATAATAAGTTCTACTTTCTGACTGAGACAATGGTCTACCAGATCTTCCTTCTAGTTACTTCTTTATTGGGATGTGTAAAAGCATATCCAATCATTTGTTTTCAATTTGACATATTTTTACTTATGAAAAGTGCAGTACTGTGCTTGGGGTACAAGTTGTACCCCCTCCGTCAACCGCGGTACAGTTCATTGCGGTCGACGCAACTGACTAAACCAGACGTTTTGCGCACGGCAACAAACCTGTTGTTGGCAATAATACACAAATCAGTTCTGTGGATGACTTAGTGCTAACATACCGTTTTAGTTTATCCATTTGTGATTACGCGATTTACCGATATGTCGAAAAAAATAAAGTTAGACCTTCAAAAAGAAGAGGATCGTGAAACTGCAGTGCAGTGGTTAGAGAAAAGTGATGATGATTATCTTTTTGAAAGAGATAGTTTATCGGATGATTCAGAATTAGATGATAATTTAGAAGTAGCGGAAAATGAGCCTACAATTCTGCAGGTAATTTTTATGTTTGTTTTATATACGATATTTCTATCTTGAGTTTATTTTATTTTAGCCATCTGAGAGCGACAGTAATAATTCTGATAAACCAGTTTTGGGGGCAGTAGATTCCACATTTATTTCTAAAAATGGTAGTTTGGAAAAATCGTCCTTTACGACAAACTAGATGTCGCACAAAAAACTTGCTCGAAAAACCAGGGCTTACAGAAAAATCTAAATATGTCGCTAAAATTAGTGATTGCTTCAAATTATTTGTAGATGAGAAAATTGTAGAGATCATCGTCAAATGTACAAATCAGAAAGCGAAGAAATACTTTCAGGATTGGAATGGGAAATATCCTAATAAAACAAAAATCTGGTTGCCCACTGATTCCGTGGAAATTTATGCAGTCTTGGGACTCTTAATTACGGCGGGTGCGCTAAAAGCCAATAGGAAACTAGTGCACTTTTTGTGGTGTCGAAACACTTTGTACAGTTGATCTATTTTTTCGGCTGCCATGTCACGCGAGCGATTTCTAGATTTAATTTCACTTATGCGATTCTTTGATTTGAACACTAGAGAAAAACGTAGAAGTTCTGACAAACTAGCAGTTTGTATGGAAGTGTTTATAAAGTTTATAGAACACTGTTAAGAAAGTTTTAAGTGCCACTCTCATCTAACTGTTGATGAACAACTTGTAAATTTTAGAGGTAATTGTCGATTTAAAGTCTACATAAAATCAAAACCAGCCAAGTATGGTATCAAAATATGGGCTCTAGTTGATGTAACAATCACCTATGCTGCTAACCTTCAGATTTATACTGGAAAAGATGGTAACAAACCAGAAGAAGACCCGGGAAAAGAGTAGTACTTAACTTGGTCTCATTTCTAAAAACTGGTTATGGCATCACTACTGATAATTTCTTTACTAGTGTTCCCTTGGCAAAACAACTCCTAGATCGACAAATAACATTATGTGGAACACTTCGAAAAAACAAGCAGGATATCCCTCCAGCCCTACTACCCAATATTTCTAGACAAGAAAAGTCCTCAGTTTTTGCCTTCACTGAGGAAATAACACTGGCGTCTTACGTTCCTAAAAAGAATAAGGCAGTCATTTTATTGAGTACAGAACATAACGACGATAAAATTAGCGGAGAAGAGACGGACTATAAGCCAGACATAATCTTGCATTACATTTCTACAAAAGGTGCCGTAGATACTATGGATAAGATGGCAAATGAATATTCTTGTAAAAGAGCCTCTAAGAGATGGGCATTTGTTTTGTTTCAAAATCTTCTAGACATTGCAGGTCTAAATGCATACATATTGTGCACGACAAAGAATTCCATTCGTGCGTATGAAGCTTCTCACAGACGCAGAGAATTTTTATTAAACCTGTGTCAAGAACTTATAAAGCCCCATGTCGATAGGCGACTACAAAGTCCACAAAAATTCCATAAGCAAATTATAAACGCGATGTACGAATTATGCCCACCGCCATCAAGGGAGAATCGCGAAAACGACGCCACCATCTTGAAATCCTCAGGGCGATGTTTGCTTTGTCCACGCAAGAAGTACCGCAAAAGCAGAAAAACGTGCAATTCTTGTAAATTATTTGTTTGTGCTGAACATCAAACAATCACAACAATTCAAACAATAATATGTACAAAATGTAAAGATAGTCAAAAAAACGGTAATAATAATTTTTTCAAGACAACATATATTTTTTATTGTTACTTATATTCAATAAAAAATACTTGCATTTGTTTTAATTATGTTTTAACTAAAATTATTGGATTATGTTAATATTTAATCTATAAAAATGGATGGGGTATATAATGTACCCCCTCCGTCAACTACAAAACAACTTGACCCTTCGGTAGCGAAAGGTTAGACAACATTTCTCACAACATTCGGTTGGAAGAAGAAGCAGAATCTAGTAACCTCCTCGGTCACCAGATTTGTCTATCCTAGATTTCCTATTATGGGGACACCCAAAAATTGAAATCTATACAGCATCTTAATTACTATTTAAATGTGAATAAGCCACAATTAAACAACATTAGTAACATTAGTAACACAAACATTAGTAAATTAAACAAATTTTGTTTTTTTTTAGTTACTTAGTGAAAATTTCTTCTAACAATTTAATTTTATCTGACTCAGACATATTGACAATTCAGATATACATTATACATTTTAAAGTAGACGGCTTTAAAATGGTGTTGCCAATTTTGTTGAGTTGCGCTTCTGGGACGACTTTACTTATAAGATAGTTAATTCGATTACATGAAATCAACTTTAACTTGAGAATATTCGTCAGAAAAAATTACAGCATGTAATTCGTCTTCAAAAAGATAAGCACATGTCATGATGACAGTAAAATTGTCCTGTTGGTGATTCCGTAGTAAATTATGAGGGAAAAACCAGGAAAAAAAACCTTATAATACTATCTTCACCTTGTTAAGTATTTGGTCGTGTATTTAGTTTACTTTAAATAAACACTAAATTCTGATTTTATATGTTTAATATTTAAAAAACATAAATGATGTATCTACCATATTTTACTGACTTCTTTCAATATGGGTAACCAAATACTACTACATTCTGCCGAAGAATTTGCGATACAATTGGTCTCATTTAGCATAATTATTATTCTAAATGAGATTTAGCATAATCAATATGCTAAATGAGACAAATTGTTTCGCAGATATCTCGGCAGAATGTAGTAGTATTTGGTTACCTATATTGAAAGAAGTCAGTAACATATGGCGGATACATCATTTAAGTTTTTTTTTTAAATATCAAACATATAAAATCAGAATTTGGTGTTTATTGAAAGTAAACTAAATACACGACCAAATACTTACAATGTCGGGATATTAAGAGGTTTTTTTCCTGGTTTTCCCTCATAATTTACTATGGAATCACTAACAGGAGAATTTTACTATCATAATGGCATGCGTTTGTCTTTTTAAAGACAAATTCGATGCTATGATTTTTTCTGACGGATAATCTCAAGTTAAAGTTGATTTCATGTAATCGAATAAACTATCTTATAAGTAAAGTCGTCCCAGGAGCGCAACTCAACAATATTGGCAATATCATTTTAAAGTCGTCTACTTTAAAATATATAATGTATGTCTAAATTGTCAATATAACTAAGTCAGATAAAATTAAATTGTTAGAAGAAATTTTCATTACGTAACTAAAAAAACAAAATTTGTTTATCATTTCAGAAGTGGAAATTGAAACGTCGATAAAAGTATTTTAACCTTTAATTCTGGCTTATTCCCATTTAAATAGTAATTACTTTAAAATGCCACAAGAAAAAATAGCTTTAGAACAATATTGTTTTAAAATTGTTTTTATAATTGTACGAAAGCCAAAGGTTATCTCAGTTAATATTGGAAAAACTAAGAAATAAATAACCAGCAATATAATTAATTTTACGATGCATTTGTTTTTTTAAAATCAATCAAAATATTGGAAATGGTCTTTGGAATATTTTAGACACAATATTTTATTTGATCACAACTGTTATTAAAAAATGTTGAGGTAATTCTTACCATGGTTTAGGGGTTAATGTAAAATAATTGAAAATATTCAAATATATATTCAAATATAATATAATAATACCATTACCACATTGACATAATATATGCACAGTACAGAGGGGCGATGCCAATAAGCAACTTCATTTCAGCACCTTTTATATAAACATAGGCAAGGTATCCGCTAAATATGTTTTAGTTTTTGATCGCTGTTACCTGTAGTACTTTTGATATCCAAGCAGTAATTACGTAAGTTAGCGTTGGCCTAATGACATTACTGCAGATCGAGGCCATTGGTTTGGGCGAAAATCCCCAGATGCGTCCAACCGTTCGTCAAAAATATTCGTAGGCAATAAATGCTGTTTTAGTTCTACCATCTAAATGGGAGCACCTATCTTCTTAGGATTTATAGATAGTGAGTGTTCCTCATACCAAGTTTTTATTAGTCTGAGAGCAACTTGTAATCTTTTACATAGTGTGTTCTCAAACTTATTACTTTACAGGACAACTATGTAGACAACAATCGACTGAGTTGATCAACCAGGGTATTAAGAACTACGTTCTAGAGGAGTGGTGATAGCATCCCTCTCTGTGGATATCCTCTCGTAACCATGCCTCTAACCGAAACGTCTTCTACATTTATCTTTTTTACTCTATTGTGGAGTATACTGAATATCCATTTGCTTACGGCTAAGGGGCATTCCTGACATTAAGCTGGTGGGTGATGGTTGAAAATGTGTTTTATCAAAAGCTTCCTAAATCTCTATGAATATATCTAGGGTGGATTGTTTATTATTCAAATATCTTTCTCAATTCCTTCCACGACTTGATGCACTTCAGAATCGGTAGATATTCCCGAAGTATATAAACTTTATACGAAGAACGTTGCGTTTCGATTTAATTTGAGTCTCTTACCACTTCCTGACACGTGTTTCTGGGTCTACCCGTCATCAGAAGGAGTTTGTAAGAAGACTCAAACCAAATCAAAACGCACCGATTACTCTGGCAATTACATGAAAATAACTACCAGAGTATGCAACTAGAGACCTCTAGTGAGGAAAGATGAAGATATGTCGATAGCAATTAAAGTAAACTATATACCCAGGCTTAAACAAGCCATTCAGAGCGGTACTGAGAATAAACATATTCCACTATGCACCAACAATTTACCCATATAAATTACCATCAATTTTTGTACTCATTGCGTCGAGTAGGGACGATAAATATACGAAGAACGTTGCGTTTCGATTTAATTTAAGTCTTTTACCACTCCCTGACACGTGTTTCGGGTCTACCCGTCATCAGAAGGAGTTTGTAAGAAGACTTAAACCAAATCAAAACGCACCGATTACTCTGGCAATTACATGAAAATAACTACCAGAGTATGCATCTAGAGACCTCTAGTGAGGAAAGATATATAAACTTCATCCCTTATGTACCTCTTGCATAGCATTTTTATAGTTTTGATGGAAAAACATGTTAGACCAATTAATCGGAAAAAAGCCTTTGGTACGGTGTAGTTAATCCTATCTCATGTTGGTATAAAGAATAAACGTACCTCGCCCTGTACTTCCTAGAACTATATCTTAGCGCCAAGGAGATTCTAAATATTTCCGCAAGGTGCAGTAGAACGACATCCAGTTCCCACCGTAGTAGGGCTGAATATAATGCTGTCAGGCTCCGGTGATTTAAAAGAATATGGCACGATATATGGCCCATCTTACATTTTGCTCACTAACTATCGTTCTGGAGATTTATGCCAATAATTCAGTGGGGATGTCATTGGTTGTCTATCCAGTTCGGTCCTGTTAAGACGCTAGAACCAGAAAAAAAAAGTTTTTATCAGGATCTCAGCACTTTCGCAAAGGTTGTAAGTGTCGCTTTCATTGTTCTTTGCTATAATGCCATTACTCCGATGTTAATCTTCTGTTTTATTGTTCATGTCATTAAGAATATCCCAATCATATAAAAATATTTTAGTTTAATGCAAGATGTACGTGTTGTTTTAATTTATGTCATGATTTCTTTGATTGGATTTATATTATTTATATTATGATATTATTAAAGTTTCCAGTCTTTGTAGATATCCAATTTCTTAATTAAAATATTTTTCATAATAGTTGGATGTCTGCAACTGCTAATTAAGTCATAGTGTCTTTTACCTTGTTAGTATTGATATATTCTACATTCATATTGCTACATTGTTTGGATGTGTTTACTTTACTACTCATTTTTTACATAGCTTGGTCGATTTTCTTCTTGTTGCTGTCTATTTAATTCATGACTATTTGTTAACCCTTTCGGCCCTGGCGGAAGCAATTATAAAGCAAATATAAATTTGGTACAGATATCTGTAATACTTATGACTATTTATTTATGACTTTTTTTTAACATAATTTTAATAAAGGTCGACTACAGTCCCTATATAAGATGATTTATATGTATTTGAGTCATTTAGAATGTAAACAGGTTTTTTTAGTCTACCTGAAGTAATGGCTGGTGAATGTGATCCTTTTTCACTTGGTAAGTATTTGTTTTTTGTTCTAATACTGCTGTTGTGTTAAAAAAAACTTCATTTGGCTGTTGGTTTTACTAAATTACGATATAAAAAGTTTATTTTAGAATAAATTGTAATTGTTTCTGCATTTGCTAATATTTGGTATGGTCCTATAATAGGCGTACGCAAACACATCCAGTAAGTGTTAACGGTTACAAAAGTGGATTACATAGATTAGAATTTATGACATGACATTTAAACATATGACATTTAAACAATGAATTCTTCTTAGATGGGGTTCCTACAATTTTATTTTACGGGAAATGAAAAACTGAAGTGGATTTGACCCTTGTCCAAGCAGAAGAAACATTAGCTAGCCTGAATGAGGACTGTTCTGATATAAAAGATAATGGAGGTCCAAATTATAAAGAGACTGATATGTCAACATCCAAATGAGGATTAGATAGCATTAGAAAAAGCAGAATTTTCTCAAAATACTAAAAAAGTGGAAAAACAAAAAACTATCTGGAAGACTGGAAAAGTTGTACCTCCAAATGGTATTTTCGATCGATCTAGTGAAAGTAATTTTAGTTGGGATTAAAGTTACAGTTCAGAAGAATCTGCACATTTAATTATTTTTTGCGCTATTTTCCACCCGAAATATTCAATTAGTTATCAGAAAAAACAAATTCTTATTCTGTTTATAAGACTGTAAGAATTCTCAGTAGGTACCTACTGACGAAAATGAGATACGCCACCTGGTTGCCCTGCAAATTGTAATGGTAATTATTAATTTTCCGATGCTAAGATTTTATTGGGCCCTACTTACACAATTTCGTATGATTTGAGATATCGGCATGTCCCGAAACCGATTTGAAAGTTTACGTAACCTCATTTACATAGCTCAGATGTCAACACAAACAAGAATATCAATGATAAACTTTAGAAAGTGTGTTAAATAATTACTAGCTTTATGCTTGAAGAAAATAACTAAATAGTTAGACAACGTTACCATTCAAGGGAGGGACAATTTTATCTAAAACATTATATTAGAGGCAAACCAAATCCATGGAGTGAGTATATGAATTACACGAGAGAGAAATATTTGCTGGTGGAATTATTAGACAAAATCTCATAGGAAACTGTCCGAAAAAAAAATGAAATAATCAGGAAGAGATTAGATCGTTTGATACAAGGTCGTGAATATGACCTCAAATTTTATAGGCATAGAGCCTACTGATACTGTCATTTATTGGAATTTACGTTTTACGTTGCAGAAGCTTTAACTTTCTCTAAAGCTCCACTGAGAACACCGAACAGAGGTCGTCCTTTAAACTAGTCACCTGGAAGTTCTCCTAGAGATTCCCCTGGAAGTTCTCCTTTTACGTTTGTAAAAGATGAACCTTATTAACGAATGAAACAGCAACAACCTTTGAGCGAAGTGATATATGGTAAAATTTCTCACTGGTCAATTCCTACAAAAGGTCACGAATAGCGTTGCAGTTTTTAAGGATGCAGCGGAAGATCACTAACGATGTGTGAAAAGTGTAACGTCTTTCTGTGCTTGTTGACAGACAGAAATTTGAAAAGTTATCATACAAGACGTCAATAAACATAATATATTTTTATTCTTGCGTTGTCTGTAATAAAAATATATATATATATATATATATATATATATATATATATATATATATATATATTTATGCTTATTTATGCGTTAATAACAATTTGTTAAATGAAAAGTGGGGTCAAAATTTTTATAAAAATATGTTTAGTATTATTTAGGTGTCCAATTATAGAAAATATCAAGAGAAAAATTTTACCTTTGAAAAAAATTTTCATGGCTGAAAGTGTTGAATAATGTATATCTTGCAAATGCACAGAAATCTCAGAATTTCACATCAAAACATGCTTAATGTCTATAAGATAAAGGCCAAGTAAGTCAACTGTCAAATTTTTATTAGCATTCACCGTAGATTCTAACTCGATGATTCACCGTCAATTATAAATATTTAAGGTTAAGATCATTTATAATTTTTATTTAAGGATTTTTTTAAAACAATTTCTAGATTGTAAATCGAATGGTGTCGTCACGGAAACAATAAAGATATAATGCTCAGTACTGATAGCCAAAATTCAAAAGCTCTTTAATATATGCCCATGGACTAAAAATATCCTAACAAAGTGGAATAATTCAATAACTGTACTCTTACACAAGAAGGGAGGTATATCAGACCTGGAAAGATACAGACCAATCAGTCTCCTTAACCATCTTTATAAATATACACCCGAATAATAACGAACAGATTAGACACAAAGCTGGATTTTTACCAACCTCGGAAACAAGCTGGTTTTTGCCATAATTACGGCACAAACGATTACCTGCAATGCCTAAAAACCCTGATATAAAAAACTAACGAATATAATTGTCCCTTGGTATTGATATTTGTAGACTTTAAAAAGGCGTTTGATACAGTGGAACTACCGTCCATCTTAAGAGCACTACAACATTGCAGGGTGGACCACAGATATTGTAATATGGTCAAAAATATATATATATATATATATATATATATATATATATATATATATATATATATATATATATATATATATAAAAATGCCACAACAACCATAAGTCTACATTCTGCAACTAATAAAATAAAGATAAAAAGGGGAGTAAGGCAAGGTGATACCATGTCACCAAAGCTGTTCATTGCCGTTCTTGAGTATGCATTTAAAAAATTCATGCTAACATGGCAAGAGAATGGAATATCCATCAATTGAAAAAGATTAAATCATCTACGTTTTACGGACGATATCGTGCTTCTGTCAGATAATCTAGGAGAGATCAAAGACATGCTCCACGAACTGAATGACATACTACAAGAAACTGGGCTGGGGATAAATTTCGAGAAAACCAAAATGATGACCAATATGGTTCCCAGCGAAGAGATACAGATTAATAAAAACAAGGTCAAATTAATCGATAAATACACATACTTGGGGCATGAAATTAGAATAACCAGAGACAGCCAAACCTGCGAGCTAAATATACGAATCACGTGGGGATGGGCGGCATATGGAAGGATAAGAGACATTTTTAAAAGAAATATCCCAATTCACCTGAAAAGGAAGGCATTTAACCAATGCATCTTACCAGTCTTAACCTATGGAGCAGAGACCCCAACTTTAACAAAAGCTACTGCCGAAAAACTGAGGGTAACACAAAGGCGAATGAAGAGATCAATGCTGGGCCTGACCTTGAAAGATCGCGTGAGAAATGAGGAGATACGCCGACAAACTGGCGTAGACGATATTATACTGTGAATCAATAAACAAAAGTGGAGGTGGGCTGAACATGTTGCTAGAATGAAAGACGGAAGATGGACGAAGAGATTATTGGAGTGGAGACCAAGAGCAGACAAGCGAAGTCGAGGCAGACCACCCACCCGATGAACCGACGACCTAAGGAGAATAGCAACAAACTGGATTGAAGCAGTTAAAGATAGAGAGAACTGGAGACGTTTGGAGGAGGCCTATATCCAACAATGAATGTGAAAATGGGGCTGGATGATGATGATGATGAAATCGAAATGTTCGGCAAACTTTCTCACTTTCTAAAAAATCAAACAATCCCTCTATACTTACTAAGCAAGGTATATAACTCCTGTATAATACCGGTGCTCACCTACGGAGCACAGATATGGACATTTACAGAGGCCAATTTGGATAGGATAAAGAAGGCACAAAGGGCAATGGAAAGACAAATGTTGGGTATATCACTTAAAGATAGAAAACGTAACCAGTGGATCAGAACCAGAACAAAGACAGTAGACGCGATAGAACAAGCAGCAAAACTGAAATGGAAATGGGCTGGACATAATGAACGTCTTCAAGACGGACGATGGAACAATGCCATCGGAAAGTGGCGTCCATACAATGCAAAGAGATCAAGAGGCAGACCACAGATGAGGTGGAAAAATGACATCAGGAAACAAGGGGGTCCCACATGGCAGAGAACAGCTCAAGATAGGAAGAGATGGAGAGAACTGGGGGAGACCTATATCCAACAATGGAAGGATAGAGAATAGGTTCAAAAAAAAAAACAAAACAAAAATCGAAATGTAAAATATGTCTTATTACAATGAATTGTGGTTTAGTTCCATATAAAATAAAATTTGAGGTAAACATGTCATAAGGAAATTGTTCAAAACTTTGTTAAGATTCTTCTTTGTATTAAGTAGTGTTTTATATTCGAATATCCCGTTTATTCATGTCATATTTTAAGCAATTGCGTAACTGTTTATGTTTTACTGTATCAAAGCATTAATAGTAATACACAAAAATATACCAATAAATATCTGTATTTATCTATAAAATGATATAAAATATTATTCTTTTTTGTCTGCGAATTTATATAACCCAACTGTCAACATTATTTGGTTGACTTCTTAGACGTCTAACCATCCAAACTGAAAGAATTTTCTAATTCTCGGTTTATCTTGATATCCAGCTCTTATAAATGTCAGCAAACGACTACCCTAAATAGTTTTTGTTTACAATACAACCACAGTAAGCCGTTGTTGGTTGGAGCACCGCCAAACTCGTCTTTGCATTAAATCTTACCAGCAAATTTATACAAACATGTATAACTTTAAATCATTGATTAAATCTGGAACGATATAAAAGATGTAACAACATACAAAAATATATCCATACATTGTAGGTTTAAAATGTAAATTTGTGTTCACTACTTTTGAAAAATTTAACATATACCTTAGTCGAAATTATAATTTTCTAAAATTTCTTAATAAGGAAACCTTCTTGCTTGATAGTGCCAATAAAAAATTAGTTTTTATCTAAATTAATACTTTATAGATCATGGGTTGAAATCCTGATATATCTTTCACTAGAAAACTGTAAACATAAATTTTAATTATAATTATTATCCGATTAGAAACTTATATAACAAACAAATTAGTTAGATATTTTTCAGATAATGAAATAGATAGTGAGGATGAGGTCATTCAAACTCATTTCAATCGAAAGCACTGCAAAAGCAATATTTTGCTCCGAAGATATCATCTTGTGTGGTGGTTATGTTATCTAGTATATTTTCTGAAAATAAATCGTAAAAATTAGTTAACATATTTTACTTTTATCCCCATTTTCTTGTCCATAAAAATCTGAAAATAGTAGATTCAACAGGTCTCGTCATTTCGAGAAATCTGCTGACCTTAGTTTAAATTGCCTTTTTTCTAGAAAGCTGTCACCCTAAAGATCTTGTCAATCATAATAGCTATTTGACGATAATGCACTATCTATCTATCTATCTAATCAGCCTTAAACGCATACTCTTGGGCATAGGCCTCTCCTGTTAATCTTCATTGGTCTCTATTTTGGGCGATCTGCATCCAGTACTTTCCTGCCGTTCTCTTAAGATCGTCAGTCCATCTCATCTGTGGTCTTCCTCTTTTTATTTTCTTTTCCCATGGTCTCCAATGTAGAATTCGCTTATTCCATCTTTCATCTTTTTGCCGGAGAGTGTGACTGGCGAAGTTCCATTTAAGTTTTGCAACCTGTCTTGATACATCGTTCACCTTTGTTTTTTCTCTGATCCATTTCTTTTCTTTCTTTTTCTGTCTTTAAGACCGATACCCAGCATCTGTCTTTCCATTGCTCTTTCTGTTTAGGTTATCCTGTCGATGTTCTCCTTTGGGAAAGTTCATGTTTGTGAGCCATATGTGATAACTGGTAAAATGCACTGGTTGAATACTTTCGTTCGCATATATTGAGGGAACTTTTTATTTTTTTGAATATACGATAGTTTACCAAATGAGGCCCATGCTACTCTAGTTTTTCTTTTTATTTCTTCTGTTTGATTGTCCCTGTTCAGCTTTATTATCTGTCCTAGGTATATGTATTCTGCCACCTGCTTTAATTTATTCTTTTTGACTACTATATCTAATTGGTCTTCTTGGTTTGTCATAGTCTTGGTTTTACTACAGTTCATCTCTAGACCTACCTCTGTCGCTTTTCTATCTAGTTCCTCAACCATCTTCTGTAACTCTTCCTTCTTATCTGTTATCAGGACTATATCGTCTGCATATCTTAAGTGGCTCAAGAGCTCTCCATTTATTCTTATTCCGTATGTATCCCATTCTAATTTTTTAAATATGTCTTTACGATAATGCACTGTTTTTCGCAATTACTATAACGCTTCAATGGCACAAACCAAACTAAAATAACTAAATTTATATTAAAGTGAGTTCGGAAATGGGATGATTCAAGTTCGAAACTTAAAAAGGACATTACGAAATTATGGTAGAATAAAAATAATGGCCATAAGATAATGTATTTGCTTTGATTTTCTCATATATTTACTCATTCTATTTACTACTCAGACAGTATAACTGCTAAATTGTAATAAAAGTTAAATTTTTATGATATGTATTATCAACAAAAAGATCTCAAATAGTAGCACCTAGGAAGAAAAAAAACAGTACACGAATTTAAATATGGATTAATAGATAGATTTAATAAGGTGGCTTTTGTCCTTCTTCTACGACCTTTTCACATTTATTTGGTTCTTTAATCCTTGATTGCATTTTTTAGTTCGACTCTTTCTAAAAGATCTAATAGGTTCATGACTAAACCTTTAATGTAGCTCTTTGTCACTGACTTTCCTTCGCCTAATGTAAAGAATCGGACATTTACCAGAGTATGGCACTGACTCGAAATATATTCTGCTGTTTTTTAGTCAATTAGATCGTCATCTACAAAACCCATCAGCTTCACCTGACTATTTCGCTTACAGTACCCTGTTAACAGACGTACTATGGCTCTGACTGTTTTCTTGTCTTTGCTTATTAAGTCTGTAAATATTAGCGAATGTTCTAACATGACATGTTTTACCTGTGTTTGTCCTGGTGAACTTCTCCATCATTGCAGAGATTCATGTGTTATCTACTTTCTTGTTGACGTTCGTGTTACTGCCTTTATAATGGCGCAGCAGAGTATCGGTCCAATGCATGGCAATAATAAGCCTTTTCGGTACTTTGACTTTCAGGAGCCTTATTTCTCTGTTTACTAATAGTTATCCCATTCTATTCCCGTGAAATTTCGTTCATCTGATGTGGATCCAACTTACTTTTGGAAAGTAGTTTTTACAAGTGCTATGGATTTTCCTTCTTTTTCTGAGGGTCCATGCACTCTTGGTCAGTAGTCCTTATGAATGTACTGGTTTCACCTGATAATGGTTGTTCCTTTTCTAGAATCTTTATATCTAGGAAAGTTTCACTGTTCTCACTCCTGTTTCGCTAAAGAGATTAGCTACTTTTTTCTCTAGTGTTTTTTGTTTTTCCTTCCTTGTGTTCGAAAGTCAAATTTTCCACACCAAAAAAGAACCACATTTTGAATCTTTGAAGCTCTTGTCGAGATTTAGAAGCTATTGTCTAAAGGTTTTTCTTTCTTATACTGTCTATAAATGTATCCTGATTCAATGGTTACTTATCTTTATTTTGTTAAGGATCCTGTTGGATTAAAGAAATTTATATTATAAAAAAACCGTGCATGAGTGCGGCTTGAGTATATCTTCTCCTTCTAAAGCCTTATGGGATGCATTTTTCCAAGTCTTTAGAATTGAAATCACCTACTTTAGTCTCTTTATGTATGTATTCCTCGCACAGTTAATTTCTAGTAAACCCGGCACATGGGTACTCTTGCCCTTTATAAAGTAAACCTGAGGTCCAGCTTTACAAATTGCTTTATAAGCGGCCAAGATAGCTTTTTGGACTACCTGAAGCTTATCCACAAAAATCTTGGCTACTAGGAATCTTGCTTGTACTGCTGTTTTGTATTGGATTGCCGTAGTTCGGTATAAATTAAATCCGTACGATTATGGTGTACTGTATATAGTCTTTAAAATTGAAATCACCTACTCTAGTCTCCTTATGTATGTATTATCCGCACAGTTAGTTTCTAGGAAACTAGGCATATGGGTACTCTTGCCCTTTATAAAGTAAACCTGAGGTCCAGCTTTACAAATTGCTTCACAATCGGCAAAGATAGCTTTTGGACTACCTTAAGCTTATTTACGAAAATCTTGGCTACTGGGAATCTTGTTAGTACTGCTGTGTTATATTGGATTGCCGTAGTTCGGTATAAACTAAATCCGTACGATTTTTGTGGACTGTATATTTTTATAATTTACAAACAATACTGTATCCTAACAAATCAAAACTTAAACTCTTAACTGTGCCTTTTCGTCGCCATCATGGATGCCATGGATGTGCCTCTCCCTCGTTGACACTTGCTCACGAGTCGGCGCGTGGATGCCGCGCACAGAGTCAGCTTAGCTGCACTGTTCAACTGCCACAACCTTAACTGTTCCGAAAAGTGACAACATCGGTTTTTGACTCTTTCAATTTGCGTTGTTTTTTCATCTGACTTTTTCCTTTCTAAACATTTGACCTTATGATTTTGTTTTTGTTTTATCATGGCCTCTAATGACAACTGTTTTAAACTTGCAGCAGCCTTGGTAAAATAGCCTTGATAATAGCCCTTTTGCTTGTATTTAATCTTGGCTTTTTTACCAGTGTTTGTTTATCGACGCATACGAAATTTGAACCTGGTACTATGGGATAAGAACATCAGCATTAAAACAAAGAAAAAAATATATAATACCATGACAAGAAGTATCCTCACTTATGGGTGTAAAAATTGGACAATAAATAAGAAATCCAAAAACAAAATAGGAGCAACAGAGATGGAATTCCTAAGAGGAAGCTGCAAAGTAACAAGAAGAGATAGAATAAATAACATGGAAGTTAAGACGAGAATGTGAAAGAACTCTGACATAATAGACTACATCGAACAGAAGAGGTTAACCTGGTATGGACATGTCAGAAGAGCAGACCAAAATCGGTGGATAAATAGAATAAGAGAGTGGAGCCCGATAGGAAAAAGAAAGAGAGGCAGACCCCAAAGATCTTTTAGAGATCAAGTAGACGAAGCAATGAGAAGAAGAAACCTACAGGAAGGGGACTGGCTAAACAGGAAAAATTGGAGAAAACGGTTGAGTGAAGGAATACAGTAAAAACTGTGGAAATCCTTGTATATATATATATATATATATATATATATATATATATATATATTAATACAAAAAGCAACTCGAGGATTTAAAAGACTTATTATTATAGTTGATCCATTCCAGAACGCACGTAATCAATGGGTCAGAGATAATAGAAAGAAATCTGCAATATTAGTATAGTATTATTCAAACCAACAGCATAGAATACACATTGTTGCAGAATACTTTAAAACAGCTCAGAGAAAGATCTTAAAACAATATAAAAACGCTGAGACTTAAGAAGGTGGGAATTTAGTTATCATGAAGACGTGGTGTGGTGAACAACGCACATTTACTGCAAAAGCTTATTACAAAAATGGAGAAAGTTTTGTTGTGTGTACAACAGCCGTTTCGTTTACACTACCATCTCCACCCCAATCTCCAGTTCCCTGTAACAATACGTCCAGACCCAGGTTAGGAACTTTAAAAGTAGTGGTTCAACATCACAGAGAAACACTGCTTGCATAGCAAAAAATATTCAAGCGGTGTAAAACTTATTAAACGCAAGACGTTGAAGATCTCTGTGGCGAGTAATCTTAAATCTGGGCTCCTAGTATACCACTAGGAGCAGAATTTTTCATAAGGATCTCCAGTATTACTCATAGAAAATCCAGATTATACAAGCCCTTAACGTTCAAGATTATCCAGATTACCCAGCTGAAGAGGGTTTGAGGATGAGAATGGTCACATAGTAACAGCAAACTCTGATCGCTACGTTCACGTGGTAAATATATTTTTTTTCTCCTAAAATAAAAAATTACAGAAATGGACACACAGCTATTCAATAAATTGATGAGACATGTCACTTATCATAAGGTTGAATTAATTTATTAAGATTGTTCCCCAATCGTCCTATAAGTAAAGACGGCAATATTGCCCGGTCACCTCATAATCCGAAGCTTTCCATATGCGCTAACTTTCCTTGGGAGTATCTTAATTTAAAAGTATTTGAAAGTAAGCACAAAGAACTATCGAGGCTTTAAAATGACAGATACGCGAAAAAGTGGAAGAAGATATCTTAAGATATGTTACTCAATGTGGTGGAGAGCTTTGTCCTATAGCTGCAAGAACGTGTTCGACAAAATGAAGGATACCTTTCCAATAGCATCTTCAAAAAATGAATATTTCTTCATTTACACATTAATTTTCACCTGTGTAGTATACGTTTTTTTTAATTAAATTTAGTAAAAATTGTTAGTTTTTTTTTTGTTGTTTAAAATCGTACTGTTTCATTGAATCGCCGTATATTTCTTGAGTATTAGTTTTAATACATTAAAATGCTGCCGTATTTAGTACTAAAGTAAGTATTTATAAATATATTTTGCTAAAATAACGCTAGAAGTATATATCTAATAAAATAAGAAAAGTATTAAAAAACAGAATATACTGAAGTATTTTCTTTATTCTATCATATCTTATATTTAGTCCCACACTGTCGAAGTTGGAATCAGCGGACTCAGAAATAAAATGAAAACTGACAGCTTCCTGTCCGAGTTTATTTTTAATAATGCAACGGTTTGTAAATTGACTGATGGCTTCCCCATTTCGCATTCAACCCCAACCGAAGTTTTAGTAAGTTTTGTTGTATTGCCTGGTGGTAAATCACCACTTAAATCCTTACGAAGCCTCGCGGGTATTGATTTAAGTATTGCAAAGGTTGTTTTTGCGCTTTTCATGTCGGCTTTTTGGGCTCGGGATATATATTATGGGATATTTGAATATAACAAAAAAGCAAGTTTACGAAGATTAGCTAAGGTAAACCATATTTATTGAGGAGGAAGAATATTCCAACATCTTTCAAGGGCGTAATATAAGGAGAGATTTATACGGAATGGGTGTTAATTTTAGTGCAAATTCCAACATAAAGCGAAATTTATGTTGCTTCTTAACTAACGACAACATAATTTAACATAAAAATTACATATATGATACTAAAGGCTGTTTTCTAATATGAAAAATTTATCAAATACCTTAGGATTATTAAGTTAATTGATAAACAAAATATCTAGCTAATATCGTATAATTATCCAATTAGTATCCTAAAACTAATGATATTTTTTTGGTAGCTTTATTGTTTTCGCCTGTTGCAGCCCAAACCAAAAAGTTAACAAAATAAGGTGAATAAAAAGCTTATCGTTTACCAAATCTTAACGATCATCACATTGCTCAAGTCGGGAGCTTCACTGGAGTTGAGTAAGTATATAGATAAAAGGAATGTACAAATTAAAAACAGATAGATAAACGATAAATAATAACTAGATAACAAAATATAATATTTTAACAAAGAAAACTAAGAAACACGGAATACAACTAAACTGCAAACCAAAATGGGCGCCAATGAATTTTTACCTGAACCTCTCAAAGACGTTAAAAATGATTGGAAAACACACTACCGAATTATCACCAAAAATTGACATATTTACTCATAACCAGAAAAGGCTGCATTCAAGAGAATGCTTAAAAAATAAATCTTGTCTAATATATTATTATTTAAATATAATAATAAGTGACAATAAAAAACTATGTCAATTAAAATTTTCAAATTTAAACAAACATGAATTTATTAAGCTTCCAGTGGTCGCTGCCATTGTACCAACAAGAATGGTCGCGCGTATTTCATAGATACGCTAAATGCTAATTAGTTATTTTAAGATGTAGGTAATGGAATATCGTAATAATAATACAAAATATACTCGGTAGAAGATGAATACGCTGTATTTCTTAAATTTTTTATTGAATATCATTAAAAACAACAACGGAGTTATAAATCCCAGATGTCTAATAGATATTGCACATTACACATATTATTGTATCGCAGTTTTGTAGTCCTGACAAATATGCTTTGAATGTTACATGCAGATGAATTTCTGACAAATTTCACAGCTAAAGCGCGTGATTCTTGAACGTTTATTATTTTGACAAGTCTTACATCTTCTTTTACTTGCTGTGGCCTCCTCTGCTATCTTGATACCATGGCACACGCCATGCTTTTGGTAAATATTTACACTATTTGCGCTTGTAGCATGCTTTCAGCGGTATTTTGCACAGACAGTCGGTTAGACGTGTAGGTGGGTAGTTAACTTTCGCAAAAATTACATTTTTTACTTTGGATGCCGAAGAAGAAGAAGAAGAGGATATGAGAGATAACGTTAAAAAAGGAGATTTTGATACATCCAATGATTAAGAAAAGAAAAATAAAAGGAGACTACTATACCTTGTATAAAGAACTCATGGATGATGATTTAAAATTTTATATATATATTATAGAATGTCAATTGCCGAATTTCAGCAGAATTACCAGCAGAATGCGATTTTGAACAAATTGCTAAAAAATTTTGGTTGTCGTGGAATTTTCCCAACGTATTAGGAGCCCTAGATTCAAAGCACATCTAAATTATAACACCAATCAATAGTGGTTCTAGCTATTTTAACTACAAAAAGATTTTTTCTGTAGTTCTACTTGCTTTAGTAGATATGTAGTTCGACTTGCTCTAGGAAATCACGATAAACCATTTTTGCCCTTAAAAACTCACTCTTTCCATTTTTCGAACTGAGGTCATCAGTAAATTATTTTTCCTTTTATTTCTTTTCTTTCTTTTCCAACGAGTTTCATCCTACTACTACTTTTTTTGTTTGAAATATTATCGGCAGTGGTCTATTACCTAGATAAAATATAGTGTGTTACTTACCTATTTTAATTTTTTCTACAATATCTCACCATATCTGACAGTTATGTGCTGCATTTGCATACAGTCGATTCATAAAATCGTATAGTTCACTTCTCTCACGAACTAATTCTATTAAAAATTCATCAGTATCATGTGAAAATAATTTTTTCGCACCATTTTGCCTATCGAAACTCTTCTGCAGTATTCACACTATGTAGGACAGTACAATTAATGTGCCAGGCATGGGCTAGGAAAATATTGTTTGAAAATATTGTCCAATGCTGGGCAATCGCAAATAAATAACGCTAAAGTAATTTTACAGGTCTCGAGCAGGGCACAAGCCGAGCACATTCCAGGCACTATAGTGAGAATAGGCCTTTATTGTTTTCACCTGTTGCAGCCCAAACCAAGAAGTTAACAAAATAAGGTAAATAAAAAGCGTATCGTTTACCAAGTCTTAACAAAGATCACATTGCTCAAGTCGGGAGCTTCATTGGAGGTGAGTAAGTATATAGATAAAAGAAATGTACAAATTAAAAACAGATAGATAACTAAACTGCAAACCAAATTGGGCGCCAATGAGTTTTTACCTAAAACTCTCAAAGACGTTAAAAATGATTGGAAAACACACTACCGAATTATCACCAAAAATTGACATATTTACTTTATATAACCAGAAAAGGCTGCATTCAATAAAATGCTTAAAAAATAAATCGTGTCTAATATATTATTATTTAAATATAATAATAGGTGACAATAAAAAACTATGTAAATAAAAATTTTCAAATTTAAACAAACATAAATTTATTAAGCTTCCAGCGGTCGCGGCCACTGTACCAACAAGAATGGTTGCGCGTATTTCATAGTTACGCTAAATGCTAATTGGTTATTTTAAGATGTAGGTAATGAAATATTGTAATAATAATACAAAAAATATTCGGTAGAAGATTGATACGCTGTAATTTTTAAATTTTGTATTGAATTTCATTAAAAACAACAAAGGTGTCATAAATCCCAGATATCTACTAGATATTTCACATTACACATATTATTGTATTGCAGTCTTGACAAATATGCTTTGAATGTGACATACAGATGAATTTCTGAAAAATCTCACAGCTAAAGCGCGAGATCCTTGAACGTTTATTATTTTGACAAGGCTTACATCTTCTTTTACTTGCTGTGGCCTCCTCTGCTATCTTGATACCTAATTCTGCTTTTCTTTTTGAAATTTTTTCTTGGGCTCATGTTGAAAGAAGTTCTTCGTTCGACGTTTCCTTTTACAATAACATTTGAAGGTAGCTAAAGGTATTTTCTTCTAAGTATTTTTTCGTTATTATTGGTCTTGTTCTTCTTCTTAGCCTTCTGTCGTCCATGTTTGGACATAGGCCTCTCCCAACTCCTTCCATCGGTCTCTATCCTGAACAACATATCTCCAATTTGTTCCGGCTATTCTTCTAATGTCATCAACCCATCTCATCTGTGGTCTTACTCTTGGTCTCCAATGTTGTATTGTTGTATTCCAACGTTGGTCTTTCTGTCTAGCAGTGTTGCCCGCGGAGCTCCATTTAAGTTTTGCAATTTTTATTGTTATGTTCTCGACTTTCGTTTTGGATCTTACCCAGTCGTTCCTCTTTTTATCTGACAGTAGTATATCTAACATTGCTCTTTCCATTGTACTTTTTGTTGTGGCTAGTTTATTCATGTTTGCCTTGGTTATGGTCCAGGTTTGACATCCATATGTCACGATAGGAAGGATGCATTAGTTGAACACTTTGCTTCTCAAGTATTGGGGTATTTTGCGGTTCTTTAGTATCCAACTCCAAATCCTGCCCATGTTAGTCTTGCTCTTCTAGTAATTTCCGCACTTTGTTTCTCTTTGTTAAGTCTAAGGATTTGGCCTGGGTAGATATATTCCTGGATTTGTTTTATCTCACTGCCGTTTATAGTTATATGTCTGGGGTCTTCTGTGTATGTCATTATTTTTGTTTTTTTCATATACATTTTTAGGCCGACGTATTGGGAGCTGGCTGCTAGTTCTCCCAACATAATTTGCAGTTCCTCGAATGTGCTCGCTATAATCACTATGTCGTCAGCGAATGTGAGGTGGTTTAACTTGTTGCCATTAACGTTAATGCCATAGTAGTTTTAAAGACGTTTTCTAGGGCTAGGTTAAAAAGCTATGGCGATATTGCGTCTCCTTGTCTCACTCATCTCTTAATGGGGATGGGATTTGTATATTCGTCTATTTGTACTATCATAGTTGCATTTTCATATATATTATGTATTAGTTGCCTATATCTCGAGTCTATTCTACAATTATTAATAGCTCGTTCTATGGCCCACATCTCGATACTATCAAACGCCTTTTCATAGTCGACGAAGGCAAGAAATACGGGTAGTTGGTATTCATTTGCCTTCTCTATCAATGTTTTCATTGTTATCAGATGGTCTGATGTACTATATCCTTTGCGCAAGCCAGCCAACCGGTTGGTAATTATCGATTTTGTAGGTCAACCGGTTATAAATAATTCTCATAAATAGTTTGTATATTTACTTAGCAACGATATAGGTCTATAATTCTGTAGATCACATTTGTCCCCTTTTTTGTGTAAGAGTATTACTAGACTCTCGTTCCAGTCTTTAGGGATCTGGCTATTATGGAGACATCTATTAAATAGCTCTGTTAGTACAGGGATTGTTAATGTCTTGCTTGTTTTTAAGAGCTCGGCAATTATACCGTCGTGTCCTGGAGCTTTTTATTTTTTAGTTCTTTTAAAGCTCTTTCTATTTCGTATATTTGGTAGTACTTCTGATCCCACGTTTTTTATTTTTCTTTTGACGTTCTTCTTTACTGTTTTATCAGGCTGGCCTTGCGAGCGGTACAAGGATGTGTAGAAGTCTTCGACAATATTTGATATTTTATTTGTCCTTCTCTACCTTATTAATAGCGTCCTTAATTTTGATGATTTTTTGAACTTCCAGTGCAGGTCTTAGACATTTTAAGCCTCCGTTGTTTTCAATGACTCGCTCTATTAAGTTCTTGTTCCATTTTTATATGTCGCGTTTTAGTTATTTTCTAATTGTTTTATTAAGTTCTTTATATTCTTAAGTATGGCGTTTGTTTTGCGCTAGTAGTTGTCTTCTTTTCGTCATTAGCTGTTTAGTTTCATTGCTTATTTTGTCTTCTTTAGTCCTTGTTTTCTTTGCGACCTGTAGTCCTGCTGCGAGAAGGTTTTTATTTACGTTTTTATTAATCTCGTTAATTTGATCTGGATTATGAGAAGGATTAGATTCGAACATATCCGCTAAGACCTCTCGGAATTGTTCTTCATTTGTTCTTAGTTTAAAGGCATCTATTCTCGTTTTTTTTTAATCCTATTTCTTCCTTCTTTCATGTTAATATTTATTTTTGATCTGACTATACGATGGTCACTTCCCGTTGTTACGTTGTTTATTGTTGTGACGTCTTTAAATATTCCTTTGTTGTTTGAGAGAAAATAGTCCATTTCATTTTTGGTAGTTCCGTTAGGTGCGACCCATGGCCACTTTCTGTTAGGTTTCTTTTTGTAGCAGGTATTCATAACATACATGTTTTTTTGTTGCAGGAATTTTATAAGTTTTTCTCCTCTTGTGTTTCTTGTGCTGAATCCAAAGTTTCCAATCTTGCTTTCAGAGTCTTCAATCTTACTTCCAATTTTGGCGTTAAAGTCTCCCATTATTGTTATTTTGGATTCTTTGTTGTTGTCTATAGCTTTTTTAACGTATTCGTAAAAAGAATTTATTTCCTCAGCGGTTGCTTTTTCAGTTATAGCATAAACTTGCACGATCTTTATTTTAGTTTTTGGATTTAGTTTTAAGACCATGTATGTAACCCTGTCTGATATGCTGTCAATTATTTGAATTTGAGATTTTCTTTTCTTGTTGGTTAAGAAACCTACTCCACTGTATGTGTAGTCTTCCTTGCCTTTATAATAGAGTCTGTTGCCTAAATGTAAGTCCACATATCCTTCACCTCTTCTTTTAATTTCTGACAGTCCCATTATGTCCCTATTCAAGTTCCCCAATTCCTCTTCTAGTTTCTAAAATTTTTCGTCTTTTGCCATGGACCAAATGTTGTATGTTCCTATATGAAGTTGTTCGTTCTTCTTCTTTTTCAATGTCGACTTGCCCCCCCCCCCCCCAGAATCCTCGGGGCATACCATCTTTACGGTGTGAGACTGTGGAATAGAATATCTAACTATTGATCCCGGCTAAATTTAACATGGAAAAAAATACTACTATCGACCATCTTCTCATGTTCCTGGTAACATTGCAAAAAGAACAAAGGTTGTCTACTGTATCTACACCTCTCTTTATCTTGTTATTTAATGTTGTAATCTTGGATTTCTTTTGGTCACCTGTTTCTGCGTCAATTGTTGCGTCATCATGTAGGCTTGAAACTAATATTACGTTTTTATAGCGCTTAGGCACGTAAGAAACAAGAGTCATGACCTTCCGAAACCCAAAAATACAGGTATTGGGCTCAGACTTTTATGTAACTTTAAATTTATTGGGAACTTAGGCCTTATTTTTTTTTCATCGTTCCTACAAAGGCAATTTTTTTCTCATCAAGTTCTTTTCTCAAATCAAGATCAGAAAACCAGTTGTCAGTGGTAAGTGCTCTCCCCGTAATAAATATATGTGTGGCTAACCTTTTTACCACGTCTTGTGGTTTGTTACTTATGGAGAATGGGCTATGTGTTTCGGTCGATGTATAAATTTCCATGTTATAAGTGGAAAAGATGCGAGCGTCGACAATGGCATAAATTTTGATCCCATATGTATTGAGTTTTTTGGGTATTTATTTATTTATAATATGGCAATTACAACACATTTAGAACAAAATTACAAACACTAGTAATATAGGTATATGACAAACTTTAAATAATTACAAACAAACATCAAGTGTAAGTTTTTTGGGTATGTATTGAATTAAGGAGCATCTTTCACGAAATGCCTCTAGTTTTTCGTCAACTGTAAGATTTTTCTCAAGCGATTAGCATTTTTGGCAATTAGACACAAACTCCTCAAAAATATTTCTTATTGGGGCCACGTGATCCGTTTTTTTACGTTCTACTCTGGTAGTTATGTGATCAAAACGTAATGCTCTTATTAAAAATAGATTTTTATTTGCAACTTATCACTGTTTTGAAATTATCCATTCTCCATATTTATTTATGGTTAACTCCATTACCATAATAAATGCATACCAAATAAAGCAAGTCTAAAACGGCTGTAATTTCTAGTTTGTCTGTATCCCTGCCATCTCTTTGATGACAATATTTAGATCTTTAGGGCGAGCGCCCACCAAAGTGGCGTGGCAAGTAGCACGTAGCAAGTAGCACGCGTCTAGCATGTTTCTTAAAATGTTACCAATGAAAACGAATGATTAGAATGAATGACGTCACTGTCATTTTGGTGTACGCTGAATCATTCGTTTTCATTAGTTACATTTTAAGAAACATGCTAGACGCGTGCTACTTGCCACTGGCTACGTGCCACGCCACTTTGGTGGGCGCTCTCACTTACAGAACTTATGTACTTATTTGTGAATTTCACGATGCTCTCAATCATAGGATCAGTTATTAGGCACTTCCAAATATCAACGATGTCTGTGAGATTCTTAGCTGGTCCAACGACCCCAGGGAAACAAAGTAATATGTTGCGAGGTGGTGGCTTACTTTTTTTGGATTTTTTTGCCAAATTTATAAGTCGAAAACTTTTTCATTCTTCTTTAGATGAGCTATATGGGACTTGTTGGAACTGTTAGCTTCGTCTTCGGCCAATACATCACTCAATACGGACTCTGAATTGTTATCACGTTCCGAAAAATATCGTCATCCATACGTATATCGTTATACGACTCAGCAAACATCAAATTTGTAACAGCTTTTATATCAGTGGGATCATTGAGATTAAAAATCTTCTGCTTATCCGCCATTTATAAAATAAAATAAACAAAATGGAACTAATTGTCACAAATGGTCGCGTGTATATGAGAGATACAGACCTCTTATATCAACGTAGAAAGTTTTCAATACAAAAGATGCATGAAATAGTAATATTTTATTATCATTACAATAAGAATAATGTAACTATAACAAAAAAAAAACAGATATATAAGATTGGTATAAAGACTTACCTAAAAAGTCGTGCGTTAATCTGAAATACAAATTCAAAATTCTCAGCAACCTACTATCCCTTGACAGGTTATTTCTGCACTGGAAGGTTGCTTTAGTAATGAGGTAGAAATAGCGAAAAGCACCCGATCGCAGCGCACCGTAGTTAATAGATATCATACTAAATCTATTACCCGTGTATCTACCACATACGCGCAACCGCTGGAAGGTTAAATACTTAAAAACTATATAAATGCATACTAACATCAGATATTAGCAAACATGTATTTACTAAATAATCCAAAAAAACATACAGTTGGATTGACCGACTGTCCAGTCGGCGAATGGACAAAAGTCATAAAGTAATCCTATTCTTTATTTCTTGAGCACTTGTCAGGACGTGGTGATAATCTAAATATTGTTAGCTAGCTGCATGTGCTACGATCCTGTACCATATGTATGGCTTTATGTAAAGATTTTTTCACCAGATTGATTGATTTTTTTAGAGTCTATGTTTGAAAAGCACATGTAGCAATGTGAAAAATAAGGGCTCTGACCAACCTGAGCTTACTATTTCGTTATTTTTTATGTTTTCCTCATTTTAAATAATTTATCTGTGTTGCTGCTTGGATCACTGGTAGTCTACGCTTGATTTTTCAGAAGCAATCGCCATTGGTGCTAATCATTGAGACCAAGTATACAAATCTAAATAATAACAAAAAAAATACAACAAATACACTTTTCTAAACAATATATTCCACGAAAAGATTGAAGGACAAAGAAATCTGAGCCGGAGAAGAATATCCTGGATGAGAAATCTAATAGAGTGATTTAGTTGCATCACAACAAGCTGCATAGAAGACCTGTAAACAAAGTTCGAATAGCCTTGACGATATCCAATCTCAGATAGGGGAAAAATGAAACGAAGCAGAAATTTTACGATATGTTTATTTTTTATTGTTGCTTAAATTTTGTACCAATTTGCGTATTTATATCCTAACAGTTTTAAAAATCGCAGAAATTTCACGAGTCCTATGCTAAAGGTATAAAACATTGTAGAACGTGTTAGGTCAAGGTATATCCTTAAAATCTTTTCCAAATATTCAAATAAAGGATATTTTACTAGAGTTTGACGCAAAGCACGTTTTTACGACAAAAACACTAAATCAATCCGGCCACAGGGCAATCAATGCCCTTTGAAAGTTTCAAGCGACATTTTTCACGGCTCTTGATGGTTTTACTTTGAAAGAAAAGCCCTACACTTTGTATGCAAAGAGTTCACCGTGTAATAATGTAACGATTCCATTGGCGGATCTACTACACTTTAGCGTACTAGATATTCTTTTAGATAAGATATCACCGTCGTCAATTTTAAAAAAATTGGTTGGAATACAAAAAAAAATTTCGGTACAATTAATATTTAAATTCAATGACTAATTAGAATTTGTTGTTTAACGTCATGTATCTGTCTAATATCACGAGGATAATGCGTCTTTTTTTAGTGTTTACTATACTCTGTTTTTTAACCAGGAAGAGTAAACCAAAAAGGCCGATTCACACCCAAGAAATTTACTAGAAAAGTCACCAAATACATCTTCTTTTTTTGTTGATTATCTCGTCTTTGCGGTAATCGCGTAATCAATATCGTACAACCTTACACGTCAATTCTAACCTAACTTTTTTATTTATATGTTTGAATAATTTTTTTTAATTCACTTCCAATATTATAATTATTACAATAAAAATAGGACGGTTTTCACATTTGGTCCCATGTATATATATTTAAATATCGGGTGATCCAATTTTATAGATCGCTTGAGTCTGTGGTATTTAATTATAATTTAGAGAATATTCTGATTCAGAGAGTCAATAATGTTACAGATCTAAGTATGGTTTTTCACAGAAAGTTGTCTTTTAATTTGCAAATAGATCTTATATGCAACAAAGCATGCAAATGTATGTATCAAAAAGTTAGAGAGTTCAAAGATTTATGAAATACTGTTCTTTTAAACTGCCTAGACCATATTCTTATTTTGATGTGATCAATTTCTTAAATCTAGGTTTTTTCTCTTACCAGAAGAGTTAACTTTAACTTTGATCATTATATTTAAGCTTGATAATCCAATCTCCTAAATTGCTTCAGCCAATTTGTTTTACATATTCCTTTCTACTCACTGCTTTAGAATTCCCTTTTTCGTGTTTTCCATCACAGAATAAATTATGGTTCAAATATAAGTGTGGTCCTACTTTTCATGCATGGTACTCAGTTACCTCATTAGATAGATTTGTTTAACTTATGTATTTATATCTTTAGGTTATATTTGAAGCACTAAAATACAAAAAGATACCAAAGTATAAATAAGTGTGTACTTGCAATTTCTTTAATGCTAGATTCTTGTTTAATTTTGACAGTGAGTTTGTCCCATTTGTTATCAATAAAGAAAATTAACCAAAAAATACTGGATTTCTGTGAGATAATCATCAAATTCAATCTATTATGTTACAGTGTAGAATAATTTTGCAGTTTTCTTGTGATGATCTACAACCAGGAAGAACAAAACCAACTATACCAATACAATCAAACTAAAACACAACATTACTAATGTTCTTTTATTGTGATGAAAACAAAACGAAAATACTTCTTATCCAGTATATACTAAATATAAAAGATAGTTACCGTTTTTCTTATGATAATTAGATATAGATATCATACATTTATAAATTTATAAACACTTTAAACTATATTTAGTATAAATATCATCTTAAAAAATATCACATTAAATACTATTCACATACCAAAAAATCCAAGTTATTCCAAACAACTTAAAGTCAGAAATCGATTTATATATTAGAGGAAAATAATATTCTGTGCATAATATATATTCGGAATGTATGTAAAAATAAAAATTTAATAATTGTATTAGTCTTCCAAAATATCCTTCCCATTTATGTCTTGGTGAAGTTAATGAACAATTACACCATTTTGAATTTCTTCATTTAGTTTTTTTAGCAATAACTCAATCTATTTCAGATATTTGAGCAAGAAAGTTTTGTTTTTAGTCAGCAGCCCAATGTATAAACCATTCTTTGAATAATTTCACCTAAAAATAACTAAATAACTATAATCAATCATCCTATAAACAGTAAGATAAACAATCTATAGTTATGCTATGCAATATTTGCTGCAATGAATCTGCTTACATGTAAAGTAAAAAATATTCTTTTTTTTTCCTTTTCTTCCCTTTCCATGTTCTTATATCTGTTGAACCAAAATACTTGACAATATTCCAGTAGAGTATATAATTAAAAACTTAAAATTTATTTTATTTAATAACTTACTTTATGAGATCATTAATTAGTATACTCATCATCAAACATACCATGAATAATATCTATAAATGAGAACAGTGAAATGTAAGTACATAATACTTAAAATGAAGATATTTGTACACTGGTATGTTTCCAAAAACATGTAACACAAAGGCTGTTGTACTTATGTTTATAAATAGGAAAAATATTTTGATCAAACCAGAAGGATACTATTACAATCATTTCTCATCTAGCTCATACATTTTAATTACAAAAACTATTTAGTAGAAACAATGTTCCAGAACTATCAATTTTCATTATTTGTTTATACATGTTTATACATTGTTTCTCATTTGATGATAAATGACTCAAATCTACTCGGCGTTTCTAAGGTGGAGAAGAATGAACCACTAGTACTTGGCATTGAATCCATATTGTTATCTTAATAACACTAATATATCGCTGAATAGAACTGTTTTTTATATAAATGTAAACGAAAAATCTAAAAATGTAAGGAATAACTCAGAAAATACAAAAAATCGTCGATATAAATTTTGAATTTTAAAATTTCACAAATGTCATTAGTGTCAATATGTCATAATTTAGTGGAGTAAACTTGCCTGCCGTTGAACCAATTACAAACAAGCATTACCGCGCATAAAATTTGAATTACTCCTCCTGGTTAAAAAACAGACCATAGTAATATGTGCACCAAGTGTACCACTTTTTTTAATACTGTTAATAATAAGAGAAAAGTTAACAGCATAAACCTTTAAGCATCGCGACAGTTTCATGAGTGAGAAAGGAATAAGCCTGCTTATTAATGCCTATTATATATCACCTAACATCAACCTAATGCGCTACAATAAACAGTGTCGAGAATATTGTAATAATACTATCTCAAACACATCGGGACTTGTGTCTTTCTACTTGCTCCCAACGTGAATGCCAAATCAATAATATATGGCTCTCTCAGAAACGACCATAGAGGGGATATGTGGAATGAGTGGATATTTTCAGATGACCTAGTAGTGTGATACAATGGAAAATTCATATATGTAAAAGGTGAAGTCTCTGATATAGATATTATCCTTATGAATGGAAGATATGCCAGTAAAATTGAAAACTGGATTGTGTTAAAGGATAATCTACACACTTTATACACAAAAATATAGTTTTTGAACTTGGTCTCAAGGTCTAGAAAATCGTTTGGATAAGAATAATCCTCAAGAAAAACTTATACGTGGGAGAACAGTTACCTACAAAAAGACAATTCTATCGAATTCCAAAATTTCAGACAGAAAATTGTTATTGCATACAATTGTAGAAACTTCACCGAGAACGTCACATATACAGTGCAATGCTGGTGGAATGATGAGATTAAGAGCAAAAGAGCCGAATGTTTTAGACTTAGGCAAACAACACAAAAATATAGGACCACACAGCATACTGAAAATCAGAAGCGAGCTAAAAAGGCATTGGGTAGCGAAACTAAGCGAGTAAAGCACGCTTGCTGGTAGAACCTATGCACAGCACTGAAAGATGATGTATAGGGCGAAGCTTATAAGATGGTCATAGAAACACTGACACAGACCCCATACAGCCTTGGTGCAAAAGAATGGAATGGAGCTAATACCCTATTTTCTTCTCAGCCCCCATAACAGTTTACTTAAAATTACATGAACGTTGGACCTGACGATTTTTTCAAATTACTGACGATTACTTCAAATAGTAAAAGGCCTATGACGATGCTTGTACATATAAAGCCAGGACTCACACCAATTACAAATTATACTTTCTATATCCGTGAGTGCTTCAATTTTTTTATGCATACGGAAATAAAAAATAAAATTGTTTTACATACCAACGAGGAAGTTTGTCGCAAAAAAATGAACTACAAAAATCCCACAGACTCTTCTGTAAAAGACCTGTGCCTAGAATAATTAGATGCATTATTTGGTTTGCTTATAATATCTGCTGCGTTAAGAGATAACCACCTAACCGGCGAAATATTGTTTAACAGTGAGTATAGCGGTGATAGATACAAAGCGACCATGTCGAAAACAAGGTTTAATTTTCTTATAAATTGTGTTTTAACGACCAAAATACACGTGAACAGAAATTGCTAGAGACAAGACTTACACCTATTTCAAAATTATGGAATATGCTATTAATCAATTGAGGGACAATTATAACAATCATTATTATAGTTGGTTTCAGAGGTCGCTGTCTTTTTCATATGTACCGGGTTTCTCATTATATTTTGACCCCCACTTATTTTCCTTAATTTCGCGAACAAAAAAAGTTTCAAATAAGAGTTGTATTATTTTATATGTAACGACCAACAATGTAGCAACAGACCAAATTTTGTATACAGGGAGTGCCCAACAAAATGCATCTTCAATATTTCAAATGGGACACACTGTATTTTTTATAGTTGTGAGTAGCCCTGCATTTCCTGATTACCAATATATAACGTTGTGTAGCATTAGTTTTATTCTATAATATCATATGGTGCTACAAAAGAGTAATCATAGGTGGTTATGCAACTGACATTTCAAAATGAAACAATTATTAATTTAATATAAACTGTCAGTGCTCATACCGAAATGATTTTTATTTATATAATTAACGTTATATATATATAAATATATATATATATATATATATATATATATATATATAACGAAAGAAACGTACTATCGTAGAAAATGATGATGAAGATCTTAATACTTTGCTTTACTTTGAAGGTAAAAATTAAATACTTAAATAATAGATTAAATCCATAATAACATTTTTATTTTAGAAAATTTCGAAACCACTCTAAATAATCCTACTAATCCATTAAAGAAAAGCCGTGCGACGATACATAGAGTTTTAAAAAAACAAAACTATAAGCCCTAAAAATTTTTTCGGTACAAGAACTTACCGATGTTCATAAGAGAAAGCGTTTACAGTTCTGTCAAGACACGCTTACAAATTTGAACTATGATCCTTATTTTATTATTTTAATTATTTTTATAACATTTTATGGACAGATGAATCCAATTTTTTATTTGCAGGCATTTTTAGTAGAAGAAATAGGTATTCGTGGGAACAGAACAATAATAGAGAAAGAAAAATTAAGCATATAAAAAAGTCAGGAGTAAAATCAATAAATGTATGATGCGGAATATTTCAAAACAAAATAGTTGGGCAATTGTTTGATGATTATAAATTAACTGGGGAATCATATTTGGACACAGTCAATACAGAAGTGGATGAGTTATTAAATCAAAATTATATACAAATTTAATTAAATAGTGTAACATGGCAACAAGATGGAGCACCGCCACAGAATGTCGTAGCCGTTGAAGAACATTTAAATAATCAATTTAATGTGTGGATCGGCAATAAGCGTGCCATTACATGGCCACCAAATAGTCCCAACTTACCACCATGTGATAGCTTTTTGGGGTTTTTAAAAGAAAAAGTGTATTTTGTTTCAAATACAAATCAGTATTACGGCAAAAGTTCTCGCGGAAATTGAAAATTTAAATGGTGATAATAACACAATATCTGACACATTAGAAAATTTGAGACGAAGATATTACTTCTGCATTAATAACAATGGAGGGCACTTTGATAATCTATTGTGATCGTAAATGTAGTATTGTAGGTATCTTAAATGTAGTATTGTAAGTCATTAATTTTGTTGACTTTCTAAATATATTGTTTCTAAGTATCTTTTTTTCTTATCTTAGTATAGTATAGTAGTACCATACGCGATTATAGAACAAAACTAATGCTACAATATGTTATATATTTGTAATCAGAAAATGCAGGGCTACTCAAAACTTTAAAAAAATACAGGGTGTCCCATTTGAAATATTGAAGATGCATTTTATTGGGGACTCCCTGTATACAAAATTTGGTCTCTTGCTAGACTGTTGGTCGGTACAGATAAAATACTATAGCTTTTATTTAAAACTTTATTTGTATTCCCCAAATTAAGGAAAATAAGTGAGGGTCAAAATAGAATGAGAAACTCTGTACATAACTTCTAAATCTGATCGTTACGAAATTAAAATAGTGATAATCTGTAACAATTTAACGAAGTGTATGATTGAGGCCATCCCTTATCTTGGTAAGCAAGCAAATATTTAAGAAAACCAATAGCAGTCTACTTTGTTGAAAATTTAGTAGCGTCAATAAATGGATCAAATCGTAATGTTACTATGGATAACTGGTGTTGTAGTGTACCTCTAGAAAGAAACTTACTTGTAAACTACAAACTTACTGTTATTGGCACTATAAAGTAGAATAAAAAGAAATTACCCCCGAATTTTGTGATATTCATTTTCAAGAGAGGAAACCAGGATATCTTTATTTTTGTTTAATCAAAATATGAGCTTAGTGTCCTATAAGCCAAGAGCTAGTAAACTGGTGATTTTGATTTTCTTCTGTCATGAAGAAGCAACAATAAAAGAGACCTCTAGAAAGCCAGCAGTTTTAAAAAATTTTAAATCAACAAAAGGAGGAGTAGACTCATTTCATCGGATGTACCATAATATGAATTTCAATAGAAAAACTAGAAGATGGCCGATGTGTTTCTTTTATAACATGCTTATCATTGCATGAATTAATGGTTATGTAATTTGTGTACATAATTTTTACCGAGCTAATAAAAATAACAAGCCTTTACATAGATTTAAATTTATGTTACAACTTAGCACAGCAATGGCAGAAGCAGAGACTTGCATTTATAACTCTAAGTCGTCAGTTGAGAACAACCATTACTGCTGTATCCGAAAGAAAACCAGAGCAGCCATACACCTCAGAAGGGGCTACGGAAGCATCTAAAGAGTACTGTTATCTCTGTCCATATTATAAGAAAACAATGACAAAAGTAAAATGCCTCCTATGCAAAAAGCACATTTGTGTTGAGCATCAAAATAAGAGATGTCCATAGTGTTGAAAAACTGCAAAGAATTTTCCATATCAAGCAAGAAATATTTGTTTATTTTTTTCAGGTCCCTACTAACTTCTTTATTACACAGATTAGCGTGTTGTATTGTTAATACATCTTAAAACAAACTGTTTTCCATTTTTAACTATTACACGTGAAATTTAAGTATGCCTGGCAACAAGCAACTACCGGGTAATGGTGGCAATCTAGGATTAACACAAAAAGCCTTAACTTAACGGTACGGTATCGTTTTGTTAAATATTACATTAACTCAGTGCTGCTGTATGGGGTGGAAATTTGGACAATAACTGTTAACGCCATAAAATAGCTTTGGGTTTCAAAATGTGGGTGTTTAGGAGAATCCTTAAAATTTACCAGACGAATTATATTACCAGCGTCAAAGTATTTTGCAGCCTATCTGTGCCACAGACTGAACAATTCCAAATCTATCTATCTAATTAGCCTTCTTCGGTCCATCTTTGGACATAGGCCTCCCCCAATCCTTTTCCATTCTTCTCTGTCTGTCGCTACAGTCATCCATCTAGAGCCCACGTGCTTCTTAATATCATCTGCCCATCTCATTTGGGTCCTTTCTCTGCTTCGTTTATATTCCCACGGTTTCCAACTTATAAGAATTTTGTTCCATCGGTCTTCTTTTTATCTTATATTGTGTCCAGCAAATCTCTATTTCAATTTTGCAACTTCTTGTTTAACATCCCTCACTTTTGTTTTCTCTCTTATCCACTCGTTTCTCTTCTTATCCATTAATCTTATGTGCAACATTTGTCTTTTCATAGCTCTTTGGGTTTTTATGATTTTGTCCATGTTTGCTTTTGTAGACGTCCACGTTTGGGAACCATAAGTAAGAACAGGGAGTACGCATTGATTATATACCTTGGTCTTAAGATGCTGTGGATATCTTTTGTTTTTAAGAATGTAGCTTAGTTTGACAAATGCCGCCCATGCTAGTCTTACCCGTCTCTTGATCTCTGCTGTTTGGTTCTCTTTGTTAAGTTTTATAGTTTGACCAAGATATATATATATATATATATATATATATATATATATATATATATATATTATATATATATATATATATATATAATCCTTAACTTGTTCTATTTCATCTTGTCCGATTCTCATTGTGATGTCTTCATCTGTATTTGTTATAGTTTTGGTCTTGCTGTAATTTATATTAAGGCCTATCTTTCCAGCTTCTACGTCCAGTTCTTTCATCATTTTAAATAATTCTTATTTTTTATCAGTTATCAATACGATATCATCAGCGTACCTTAGATGGTTCAAGCGTTGTCTACAAATTTTTATACCTTTTTCTTCCCATTCTAATCTTTTAAAAGTATCTTCAAGAGCCTGATTGAAAAGTTTCGGTGATATTGTATCACCCTGTCTCACGCCTCTACTTATTTGTAATGATTTTGTTCCTTCATATACTTTAATTGTTGTTTTGGCTTCCTTATATATATTGGCTATTAGTTTCGTATATCTGTGGTCAATTCGGCTGTTAATCAAAAAAATTTTTACTGCCCAATGTTCGACACTGTCGAAAGCCTTTTCGAAATCTATGAATGCCATATATAGAGGAATGTGGTATTCATTTGCTCGTTCTATAAGTTCTTTCATACATAGTAAATGGTCACTTGTGCTAAATCACTTTCTAAAACCAGCTTGTTCTTTCGACTGGTATCCATCGAATTTTGTCGTCAATCTATTGGTTAAAGTTTTTGTTAGGAGTTTATACATTACATTGAGGAGTGTTATAGGACGGTTGTTTTTTATATCTGCTTTATCCCCTTTCTTGTGTAGGATAATGGTTAATGATTCCTTCCAGTTGTTTGGGATTCTTTTTTCTTTTAATATCTTGTTAAAAAGGGAGTGTAGAGTATTAATTACCACTATTAATTTACACATAATTTGTTTTATATAATTCTGAGTAAAAATGGTGGATTATATTTATGAGGTCATCTTTAACGTTTGTTTCTATTCCATTTACATTTTTTATTTTGTTTATTTTAAACTTACCTAATTTCGGCCTTAAGCATTTCATATTTTTGTTGTTTTGTATTACTTCTTTTATTTTTATTTCTTGTTCTTTTCTCTTATTTTATTGTATCATTCTGCTTATTGTTTGATTAATTTCTACCTATTCTATAGATTTCCTTTTGCCTTCTTCGTTCAGCTTCCTTCTTTTATTCATAAGCTTCTATGTTTCTGTGATACATAGTTGTTCTTTTTTAGATCCTTCTTTCCTATTTCTTTTCCTGATGTAATCATTGTTGCTGTAAGTATGTTGTCTATTTCGTCTATATCTTTATCGTCACTGTCTAATCTTTGGGTAAGTTGTTCTTTTAATAGGTCTTTGTATATCTCTTTATATTGCCCTAGTTTGTTTCTATCTACTAAACTCCAGTTTCTACTCATTTTTCTTTTCATCTCACAGTTACCGTCAATACTTATTTTTGCTCTGACCATCCTTTGATCGCTACCTGTTGTGAATCTGTTAAGAACTGTTACATCTTTAATGATATATCGTTCCGTGGACAGTATGAAGTCGATCTCATTTTTTGTGGATCCATTAGGTCTGATCCATGTCCACTTTCGTTGGGGCTTCTTTTTGTAAAAGGAGTTTATTGCGTATAGATGCTTTTCTTCTAGGTAGTTCATCAAAGTATCACCTCTATCATTTCTCTGACCATACCCGAAATCTTTTATTTTAGTTTCTTATTTGTTTAGTTTTTTTACCCAGTTTGGCATTGAAATCTCCATTTACTACTAGTGTAAGATGATTTTTATGTTCTTCCATTGCCTTTGATATATCTTCATAAAATAGTTCAATATTTTCTTCATCATAAGCTGTCGTGGGGGCATATACCTAGATAATTTTAATTGAATAATTGAAACAATTCCAAATACCAATTTTTAAAATAGATTATAAGGAAAAATATTGATGGAAAATAGTTTAAGAAAAAAAAATTATATTGCCTTATTCTATACATCGAGTAGTGCTTTTTTTTCTTATTATTACTAGATTACCTGCATATACGCAAGTCCCACTCAGTTCAATTTCTATATTATAAATTTTTATAACCCGTCATAGTTTGTAAATGCCTTGATCTTCTAATCATACTTTATTATTCATTTATTCACGAGTTGTACTCTTTATATTTATAAATAAACATAATATATAGGTTTTTTTTTTCGCATTTACTTTTTGTTTTTGTTTATCATTTTTCACATACTAGCGTCATTTCTCTGTTGTACTTTTCGTCTTGGGGACCATTTGGTCGCATGGCAGTTTCCCTTACAATTCTCAACTTCGCTTTGTTTAAATTTCTCTAGTATACACGTTAAAATAGTTAAAAAACAATGTTAGAATTTTACTCTGAATAAAGGAGGTTAATCAAGTTAGAGATCTTGTAAAAATATCCTGGCGTAACAGCACTGGCTTGCAGCTAGAGTTTAAACATGTAAATTGCCTTTCGCATAGCTGTTAAACACGTGTGGTGGCATCTTCACGGTCTAATATAGAGTTTTAAACTACAGTTCCTGTTGGAAGCTTAGTGACTTTTTACATAATTAGAGCACTTGAGGTCGTTTGTTGCAGTTAAAACTTTACCGGTTTAAATTATTACCGTTGGTGCTGGTACACGACAATATTTAAACTCGTTTAAATAATGGCGGAGGACATTGAGTGGCCATTCACTTTTTTCGAGTGGCTTTGGTTTTAGAAATTATATCTAATAAGTACCTGGGTAGGAGCAGAGTCGTAGATGAGAGATTGGATACAATTAAACAAAATGTTATTTAATGAAATTACACAATAGTGTTGGAACTTTGTCTTTGACAAGTTAAAACAACTTTAAAAATTAAAAAAAATACATTAAATAGAAATGTCTTTAATACTTGAAATATATCAATCCATACTAAAGTCCACAAATTCAAAGTACACAAAAAATACCAGGTTAAGCAACGATGCATCATATTAGTATATGAAGTATGAAAATGTAGTACAGTTAGTGACCTATTTAGTTGCTTTAAAGAAGAATTAAGATGAATACATGCATCTTTAGAAAGTACAAAATATTACATCACAAAAGTACAACATTTTCTTCCCTTTAAAAACAATATAAACGAAAGATTTTAGCTGTTGTTTAGGTTATTAAAAGTATAAATAAATAATAAAATGATATTATGGGTATCAAGCCTAATAACTGAAAAATCTAAGAATACTAGCAATAATTAATAATCTATTAAATAAAAAAAAGCTGGTCATCCAAAAATACTTAAATATCAAATATAAAAATAGTCCTGCCATTAATATTGATAATGTTTGTTGTTTATTGTCAAACAACTACAATAGCAGACTTAAGTTCTCCATTCAACAATACATGATAGTTTCAACCATGATCTACCATCCATCAATTAATAGAGTACCGGCATGTAAGTAATGTTTTATTTATTTGCTCATTTATTAATTTATTACAATCTAATAGACTATTTTATAACAATTTGTGGGTCTTACCTTGTCTGTTAAAACTTTGTATACCTTTTTATTCCTTTTTATTTATTTTAAAAAACCACAGAAATGTAATATTGGCATAAATTATTGTAATTTTATAACATCTACTTTGTTTATCTTTATTAGACAACACCCTAATATGGGTTTATTATTATTTCAGCATTTATTTAACTTTGTATCGAGACTTGAAGATGCTTTGCATATTGAAGAAAGCGAAACCGGTCGTGCGGATAGTTAAATTAAATTGATTGTGAGTAAGTCTTATTTATTATTTCTTTACCTATTTCAAACTGAATCCTATTCATTCTAAAACATCCATAATATCTTTTATCGTCATCAATTAATTCTTTGTATAAAGTCCAGTATTTACCTTCCTGTTTCCTTTCTTTTAGTATTGGATGTACTTCAAACCTTCTTTTTACTACAGTTTTTCTTTCCTCACCGTTAAGATGTAGAGCAATTATTGCACATAATTTTTGTCACGAAAAGCGAGATCATATCTTCACCGAAACAAACTAAAACGTTCTATATATGAGAATGTTCTATAAATAATCGTTTTTACATAAAATAGAGTTCTTTTATTGTTTTTGTTATTATTAAGAAACAAAATAAACAAATTAACAATATATTAAAGCAAAAATTATTGTAACTACATTAAAAGATAACTGGGCACTATCAGAGGCAGTAAAACATCTTAACATAAGCAGAAAATATAGTTTTTCTATTAATAATAAATGGTGGGAACAAATAGCTTGCGAAAGAAAGCGAGGGTCGGGAAGTCCAAAACTATACTAAATTTTGTAATGATAAGACTACTAAAAAGAATTTAAATCTATTATAAAATATTAGGAAACTTCTTTGCTTTTCTTCCGATCTTATATTAGATCAATTATCGATTATGGATGCGTATTATATGGTTCGGCAAAGTAAACATATTCTGAAAACAATAGATGTGTTTCAAAACGCAGCATTGCGTATTTGTTTAGGTGCCATGAAATCGACGCCAATTAATGCTCTACATGTGGAAGCTGGAAAATCCCTTGGGCTATCGAAGAGAATACCTCAGCCAAAAGTTTGTTATTAATATACAAAATCGTAACACTACTCTCTACTCAAATATCAGAAAATTGAACGAAGAAGATTTAACTAATCGATATTGGAGACTTAAGAACTCACCTCCACTTTGTGAGGCTTTGAGAAGCCTGTCAAATTTTGATTATGACTTTAAATCAGAGGATAATCTTAACATCAAACATTTTTATTCGTGCTTGCAACCCATTACTGTGATACAACCGAATTACCATGTAAATTCTTCTGTTAGCTCGAGTATTTTGAGGTCCTGTTTATCTAGTCTGTCAGACTGTTTAGTTATTTATACGGATGCCTCAAAGTCTATTGTTGGTACTGGATGTGCTTTCTACATTCCATCAACTAGTACAGCAAAACTTTATCGATTAAATTCTAGTTTTTCAATCTTTAGTGCTGAAGCTGTAGCAATATATGAAGCATTAAGATACTTTGAAAACACTTAGAATACATCTGTTACAATAGTACCTGACTCATTGTCTGTTATGTTAGCCATTGAAACTTTAAATTTTCCTAGTAATAACTCAAATATATATGTCTTTCAAATTAAAAAACTTGTTTATGACATTTATAAAAACCGAAGAGTTGTTCATTTTTTGTCGGTTAAAGCACATCTAGGTCTTAAATACAACAAACATGTTGACCTATTAGCTAAAAAGGCCATTGATACCGGAACGCAAGCTAGTCACCAAATCTGTAGACAAGACGCATTAACAATAATTAAAAATAATATCAATAGTAAATGGAAACAATCTTGGCATATATATAGTACGCATTCTTTCTCGCAATATGCTTCTATACAGCCTTCAATCCCAAGTGATTAATAATTACTATTTATAACTGGGAATAAGCCACAATTATAGATAAAAATACGTTTATTGACGTTTCAATTTCCAATTCGGAAATCGTTCTCAAAATACAAACAGTGAATTAAACAAATTTTGTTTTTTGTTACATAGTGAAAAAATTCTTCTAATAATTTAATTTTATCTGACTCATTTATATTGACAATTCAGACATACATTATGCATTTTAAAGTAGACGACTTTAAAATGATATTGCCAATATTGTTGAGTTGCGCTCCTGGGACGACTTTACTTATAAGATAGTTCATTCGATTACATGAAATCAACTTTAACTTGAGAATATCCGTCAGAAAAAATCATAGCATGTAATTCGTCTTTAAAAAGACAAACACATGACATGATGACAGTAAAATTCTTCTGTTAGTGATTCCATAGTAAATTATGAGGGAAAAACCAGGAAAAAAACCTCATAATACTATCCCGACATTGTAAGTATTTGTTCGTGAATTTAGTTTACCTTCAACAAACATCAAAAATTCTGATTTTATATGTTACGTTATTTAAAAAACATAAATAATGTATCCTCTATATGTTACTGACTTACTAATACTGGTATTTTCTTATTAATAACTTCCTCTTTCAATGTTGGTAACCAGATCCTACTACATTCTGCCGAGGAATTTGCAACACAATTGGCCTCATTTAGCATAATTAGAGCCGCTTCTTTGATTTTTCTTTTTTTACCATCCGTTTCTTTTAGGACTATATTTGAATTATTCCATTGAATCCTATGTTCATTATCCCATGCGTGTTTACATATTTAAGATCTATCAAATTCTCTATTTTTAATATAAGATTGATGTTCACTTATTCTAACATTTAATGGCCTTGATGATTCACCTAAATAAAACTGATCACATTCACAAGGTATTTTATAAATGCAATTCTTTGTCCTTTCTTGTTCATTGTTAGGTTTGGTTTTGGACAAAATAGATCTCAACGTGTTTGTTGTTTTGAATGTTGTTGAAATGTTGAATTTATTTCCTATCCTTTTAAGTTTTTCTGATAATCCTTTTATGTACGGTATTGTTATTTTCCTCATATTATTCCTTGTATATGCTGTAGGATCTCGTTCCAAGTTGTTCTGTTCTATTCGATCGATTGTTGAAAATTTCTTATTTATAAACGATAAAGGATAATCATTTTTTAATAAAACAGATATTAACAAATGTTTCTCCTCCAAGAACGAATTTTCGTTAGAACAAGTAATTTTGGCTCTATCGTATAAGGATTTAATTATTCCCTTTTTTACATTAATATTGTGATTTGATTTGAAATTTAAATATCTATTGGTGTGTGTTGGTTTTCTATACACCTGAGTCTCATATCCAGTATCGTTCTTAGAGATTAAAACATCCAGAAAAGGTAGCGTGTTATTATATTCCTTTTCCATGGTAAATATTATTGTCTCTTCTTTATCGTTTATATCGTTTAGGAATGTGTCCAACAACTCTGATCCATGAGGCCATATTGAGAATACATCATCTACATACCTCCACCATACTGTGGGTTTGAAATTTTGTTTAGAAATGATATTTGTTTCAAAATCTTCCATAAATATATCGGCTAAGAATAAAGATAAACTAGAGCCCATTGCTAGACCAAAATTTTGTTTATAGAATTCATTATTTAGTTGAAAATATGTATTATCAGTACATAATGTTAATAACTCCATTATAGCCGATATGTTTAGTCTTGTTCTAGTTGCCAATGAATCATCACTCTCTAATTCTGTCTTAATACTGTCATCATGTCATGTGTTTGTCTTTTTAAAGACGAATTACATGCTATGATTTTTTATGACGGATATTCTCAAGTTAAAGTTGATTTCATGTAATCGAATGAACTATCTTATAAGTAAAGTCGTCCCAGGAGCGCAACTCAACAATATTGGCAATATCATTTTAAAGTCGTCTACTTTAAAATGCATAATGTATGTCTGAATTGTCAATATAAATGAGTCAGATAAAATTAAATTATTAGAAGAATTTTTTCACTATGTAACAAAAAACAAAATTTGTTTAATTCACTGTTTGTATTTTAAGAACGATTTCCGAATTGGAAATTGAAACGTCAATAAACGTATTTTTATCTTTAATTGTGGCTTATTCCCAGTTATAAATAGTAATTAATTTACAATGCCACAAGAAAATAGCTTCAGAACAAGTGATTATTGGTTCAAAAATTATTCTGTTTCACGAAGGTATATAACATCCATAATTAGAATAAAATTTGGACAATCCTGCTATCCTAGTCATCTGTCCAAACTAAAAATCGTTAATTCAAATTTATGTCCAGAGTGTCAAAAAGAAGGGGATCTAAATCACATTTTCTTTGAATGTAAAAAATACACAAAACAAACTGAAGATCTAATAAAACATCTAGTTAACATCAAAATTTTTCCTCCGTACAATACGTGCTATCTGCTATCTCTAAATATAAGAGTTGTAAATGAATGTTTGATGGAATTTATTTGCGAAAGTAAGCTTAAAATTTTACTGTAATTAGAATCCTAACCTCTGTTTTACCCCATTTGTTATTACCTTTTATCCGTGACCCAATCTAGTTTGTCTTAAAAGCAATGTCTTGATGGGTCCCTAGACGAGAAACGAGTGTCCATGTTTTATCCCTATCCTATCCTTAATAATAATTTTAATGCTTAAAATTTGTAATTTGAATTTTATATTATCTTTTTATATTGTACTATTAAATTTTTTTTTATGGGTAGAATATTTTCATGTTGTGACTGGCTGTATGGCACTTGCCTATGCCATTAAAAAAAATATATAAAATATTACCTTAACCAACTATGGGTAGTTTATGGTCTATGATTTGCCTAGCTAAGTCTAAGCCTAGCCTTTAGAGTGAATCCGTCTTGTTTTAAACTACGAATTAAACAATGAATATTTAGTTGGTAACAAATAAAACAATAAATAAACTAATCATATTTATTCAACATAAAACAAAATAATATTTAGTTTGTACAAAAAACCCTGCCTAAAGCTTTACAATAAACAATTTTAAAACTGACACTTATGTCTTCATGTGGTTGACAAGCAAGTTGTTGATGCCTCCTGATGATATTTGTATGGTTAGTTGATTCGATATGTGATTAATCCATCGTTTAATTAAATAAATTATCTCATAAATAATTCACTTAATAATTTCATAAATTATTTCATAAAATAGTTCAGAAAATATTCCAGAATCCAAGAGATTTCTGCAGACTATAAAATGAACCTTATTCTCCATTTTTTTCTTTTATAAATTTCAACTACAAACAAAAAAATATATCCCACCTCGTTTGAAAGCTGATTGACTGAAATTAGTGGGGACTGACTACAATGAAGTATAGCACAGATGCCATAGAACGTATGACTATGATAGAATTAGCTGTTCTGTCAACATAGAATAAAATATTGAGTCTACCGGATAGAAAAAGAGAGGGCGCCAACTATTTTTTGAAGAAAAAAATAATAAAAAAGAAACTGATAGTTAAAAAATTTATAGATTATTAAATACATTAAAATAAAATAATAATTTGAATATAAATTAATAAATATGTGACGTTTATAACGTTACAATTTAGTAATATGAAAATAAAATTAATATTTTGTTATATATTTATTAGCATTGATAACAGCTTGTAGTCTTCGGTACATCTACGTGAAAGGATACATAGTTCCTTTCACGTAGATCTTCAAAAATCTTGCCACCTTGTTGTATACCGTACCACAGCTCTTCAGTATTTTAAGATATAAAATTACATCGATACAACCAGTTTATAATAACACCTTACACATTCTCGATTGGGTTTAAATCTGGTCTGTAGCTGGACCATGGTAAGGTTTCGATATTGTAATTCTGCTTAATGTAACCAACAACTGGTTTATTATATTTGCAGTGTAAACACGACAATTATCTTATTGGATGATAAAATTATTTACTGGATGCAACTGTTTTACATTGGGAAACATAATAATGTTTTCTAAAATATTCAGATAAGTCTTCCCGAAAAACCTGCCGTCAATACGCCATACCATTTCCATTCTTCTAGATGAAGTCCATCCCCTATCTTTGACGCCAAAATGATCAGCTGCGTGAGATCTCTTAACATATAGAGGATTAAATCTATTATTATCTAGTCTATACACCTTAATTTTATCCATTTTTGAGGACGGAAAAATTTTCTCATCTGTAATTATTACCCTTTCCTAAAAATCTTGATTTTGTAGCTGATGGTTTAAAGCAAATTTAAGTCTTGATTGCTTCTGTTGTGGTGTAAGAGCTTGTTTTTTGCAGCAGTTTGGTAGATACGAATGCTATAAAAATTGCTCTAAAGCATTGCTCTAAAGCCAAGTTGACCTTAAGCTAAGCTAAATTCTGAGCTAAGTTGTAGTCTTTTCTCTCGGAAACTGTGACATAATTCTTGCAGTTTTCGCGTCTTCAAAAAAATTCTTTTCTAATATTTTCAAAAGCGTACGATCTTCATGAGCGTTAGATATTTTTGGTCTACCAGAACTTTGCTTTCTTTCAAGAGTGTCTTGTTTTCTCCATCTTCTATTAACCCTAGAAAGGTGGACTATCGTAAATTTGACGACGCTCCTCGGTTTTCGTCGCAGTTCGGGTGCAGTCGCGTAACCTCTGCCCATACACTTCTCAGTAGCTGTTTCTTTAGTCTTGATTTAACAGGCGGTGAGTGTGTTTCTCCACTACTGTATTTATGTATTAGATTTTTTGAGGGCACGTCGTCAATTTTACGAAAGTCCACCTTCTACGTTAGTTTTTTTCTCTCAAGTTTATTTGGACGCCGGTGACGTTTTTGGTAAGTCGTTATCTAATTCTTTTTTATATTTGTAGTAAATATTATTTTATTTAATTGTAGCACTATGTCATCACGAAAACCTTTAACGGCAAGTGAAATAAACGATGAAATACAGCGTATAATGAATGGTGAAGATAGTGAGCAGGAACCTTTTGAAGATAGTGAAAGTGACTGGGAGTTAGAAGAAGATGCTTTGGAGTTTGAATCGGACGATTCAGATGAAGAAGATGACTCTAAAAATAGTGGTAATTCCAAAATTTTCCAGCCATCCAGTGTATCCAGTTCATCTGTAAATTTAATGGATGCAGATATAGAAGCAATAGTGATGGAAAGCGAAAAATCTACAGAAGAAGTACCTGGAACATCAGGTGAGAACTCCACTGTTTCTCAGTTTATTGTAAATCCGGGAAAGGCTCTAAAAGGTAAAAACGGGCATAAGTGGTCAAACAAAATACCTTCATTGTCAAAAAGAACGGCAGCTAGAAATATTATTCATTTTATAGCTGGTCCCAAAGGAAATGCCAAAAACTACACAAAAGTTGAAGAATATTTCTTACATTTTTTTTCAGAGGATATATTATGTCGTACTCTGTTACACTCAAATACTGAAATTACAAGACAATCTAAAAAATATGCCAGTCGTCCTAATATTTGTGACATGAGTAAAAATGAGCTACAAGCTTTATTGGCAATTTTGATAATGTCTGCAGCAAATAAAGACAGTCATCTATCTGTGAAATATATGTTTGACAGTAATATATCAGGAAAATTTTATCAGGCTTGCATGAGTGGTCAGCGTTTCAAATATCTAATAAACTGTCTTAGATTTGATGAAAAGGAAACACGAAAAGAAAGGCAGCAAGATGATCCTTTTGCGCATATACGCGAAATATGGGACATTTTTATTACCACCTGCAGAGAATCATATACACCTTCATCCTATCTGACTATTGATGAACAGTTAGTAGGATTTCGAGGACGTTGCCCTTTTCGAATGTATTTACCTGATAAACCTAATTCGTATGGTCTCAAAATCGTAATGATGTGTGACAGCTCTTCGAAATATATGATCGATGCTATTCCTTATTTAGGCAAGAAAACCAATACAAATGGTTTGCCGTTGGGTACATATTTTGTAAAGGAACTTACAAAATCAGTTCACGGTAGTAACAGAAATATTACCATGGACAACTGGTTTACATCAGTTAGCTTAGCAGAGGAGTTACTAAAAGATCAGTATAAACTGACAATTATCGGAACTCTTCGCAAAAATAAAAGAGAAATTCCACAGGAATTGTTAAATGTAAAGAACAGAGTCCCCAATACATCTATGTTTTGTTTTGATAAAAGAAAGACATTGGTATCATATATGCCAAAGAAAAATAAGGTAGTTTTACTTCTTTCAACACTTCACGAAGGTGCTGATGTTTCCAAAATAAATGGCAAACCCACTATAATAACTGATTATAATGGAACAAAAGGCGGAGTGGATACATTTGATCAAATGTGTTCGAATATGAATGCGGGTCGTAAAACGAGGAGATGGCCTTTGTGTATCTTCTATAATATGATAAATATTGCAAGTATTAACTCGTATGTTATTTACACCACAAACACATTAAAAGCAAACAGAAAAGTTTTATCCAGATACGAATATATGGTTGAAATGGCTCGTCATCTCGCCGAACCCTGGCTGAGAGAACGATTGTGTATTCCAACTTTACGTCGAAATCTTAAGCAAAATATTAAAGATGTCCTCAAAATTTCCGAAGAAGTTGAACGTCCGTTACCTGAAAAAAAGAAACGCAAGGCATGTTTCCATTGTCCTAGTAAAAAGAGGCGCATGACTACCACATATTGCAACCAATGCCATCACGCTATATGTGGCGAACACCGAGGTAATATATGTACAATGTGTGCAAACGAGTAGTGTACATCGACTTTATTTATCTGTGTACCACTGACTAAGGCTTACATTTTTTCTAATTTTTTGTAATAAAAGTGTTTATAATTACATTTGTGTTTTTTTTCAATTTTTTGTTAGATGTCGTAAAAATTACGATAGTCCACCATAACTGTCAGTAAATAATAGTCCACCTTTCTAGGGTTAATAATAAAAACTTTTGTTATTCTTACAGTAAAATTGTTCTCTACGACAGGTGGTGACCAACTATATTCTAGTTTCGTTACAATTCTTGCTTTAAGTTCTTTGCTAGCATGTGAAGCCATTTTTGAGGTTGAACAGAACAAGTTATTTGACAAATTTTAATATTTGGCAGTGACAGTGTCAATATGTAAATAATAAGTATTTATCCTTATTATACTGATATTATACTAAAATATACTAATCAAAACAAAATATTCTTTAACTTTTAAATGGTGACTTTATGAAATATCTGGAATAAACAGATGATATTTAAAAGGTTGATGGACTTGACTGTAATTTGATGGAAATTCATTTTATGTAACAATAAAACACTGAAAACTTAGTTTTTAAACTTCCACAAAATTTATTTTAATCTCTTATCACTACAGCGGTTTCGGCTGATTGCCTTTCTCAACTAATCTATTTTTGGCATGCGTTTACATTTTATAGTCTCTAATGAAATATGTTGAGGAGGGCAGAACTGTTTGTCTCAAGTTGGTCATTCAGAATTATATCTGTATTTTTTAATTTGTTGATTTCCATAGATCTAGGCCTTAAGCTATCCTTGAAATCAACAAATAAAAAACACAGATATAATTCTGAATGACCTTGAACTTGAGCTGAACTTGAGACAAACAGTTCTCCCCTCCTCAACCTATTTCATTAGAGACTATAAAATGTAAACGCATGCCAAAAATAGATCACTTAAGAAAGGCGATCAGCCGAAACAGCTGTAGTGATAAGATATTAAAATAAATTTTGTGGAATTTTGAAAACAAAGTTTTCAGTGTTTTATTGTTACATATTTAAAAGGTCTTTTGATTTTGAAGGACAACATATTTTATTAGATTTTGAAGTAAAAAAAAACATTGCTGCTGCATTTTGTCTTCACCATGTTGTTCCCTTTTTGGGAACGTTGGCAAATAAATTATTATGTATTTTCTAAAAATAAAATCCATAACTGTTTGAAAAAAGTTTGTTATTAGCACAAATGTCATAAGATAAGTAAAAACAAGATAAAATATCAAACAATTATTTATAAGGTGTATGATATTGGTCGAAACACCAATTTTTATGAAGTTTTTTTCACGCGTATGGTAGTGAAGTCTAGTATTTTTATAGCACACAACACAACGCCCTTGGTTAGTGCCTTGGTTAGTGCCTGGGAATATGATTTATCCCGTCAAATTCTTTGTCGAATATAACAGGGGCATATGAACCGCCTTTTCTTTTTCTATGACCTGATCCTGCTTTTACAAGTGCTAGGGCAACATTTCTGCGAAACTAAAGGTGTGTTATATTTTGATTCAGCATACACATGTTGAAAAAAAACGAAAAGCCGCCACAACCCCCAAATTCAATGCATGAGAAAACAAGTTCCTCCACCATTTTTTTGATCTAAGTCGGGAATGATAAGAAGTAGCTAAACGATCATAAAGGTCAACACCACCCAATGTTATATTATCTATTAAAATTTGGTTGAGTTACATCTTTTTTATGTTCAGACTTCACTCTTCAGGTTATATTTTGAACAGGGCTTACTACAAAGTGATTACTTGTGACTATTACAGGGTCGTTTTCATTTCATTTGACACAATTAACGATGGTTGACTATGAAACGTAAGGATAAAAAATAAAGGATATTTGTTGATCCCATTTTCTCGAATTGTCCAAACTTTTATCCACAAGCCCGTATACCGTTTTCTCATAAGGTTTTCAAAAGGGAGTATCTGGTGGAAAACTTATCAAAATATACAACATGGCTATTCGTATTTTGCAGTTTGTTCAACATATTATTTACAAGTCGAGTTCCTAATGGACTTTAAGCATTTTACAATTTTCTTCAGTAAATATCAAAGCTGTATGGATATCCATAACTTTCACAGAGCATCTATAGTTTGAATCCGAATCTAATTGGTATATTTTTTATAAACATTTTAGCTGATTAGTGGCCATGATATGGAACCATTAAATTATCAATGCTTACATGTTTATAAAAAATTCCAAACTGCTGAATTTTCATAATTTTTTTTTATTAATTAAGGTGCATCAACTTAAGTGGTTATTAGCGTCGCTTGGTATTACAATTTTTTTATAATTTTGGATACATACTTATACAGATTTTGACATACATAGATTAGAAGATTACATATTTATTAGTACACGCACTGATGTTTAAATTTGGTTGTATATTTCTATTGGTTTTACAAAACTTAAAACAGACGAATAGATACAGTTTTCTTCTAAACACTCGCGTAAAGTTGTCCGTAGGTTACACTTTTTCCTCGCATTTGAATATTCAGGGCATTCGAATAAGAAATGTTGGACACTTAAACTGTTAAAACACTTACCGCACATTGGATAAACACTTCCAGTAATATGGTATTCGTGTGTTAAGCGTGTATGTCCTAATCTCAGCCTATTTATTATAATTTGGTCTTTCCTGTTACTACACATATTCTTCCATCTTGTTACCGTTGTTTTTAGGTTTCGTAGTTTTTGTTGAGATTGATTCCATTCTTGAAGCCACTGTTCTTTCATTATCGAGAGTGCTAAAAATCTTTCGTTTAGGTAAGTTTTATCAAGTCTTTATTGGTAACTGAAGATTTGGCAGAATCATCTACTCTTTCATTACCATGTATACCTATATGTGATCGAATCCACATAAATTTTACAATTGTATTCTTTTGCTGAAGTTGGTACAAATGGTTCTTAATCAATCGCAACAATAAAAGAGTTGGGTAAATGGTGCGTAAGCTACTCACGGAACTTAAGGAATCTATTATTATTAGGTACCTGTCTAAGTTGGCATTCAGTGCATATTCTAATGCTTTGTAGATTGCAAATAGTTCTCCTGTATATACTGTTCTGAAATTTGAGATTTTGTATGAAGCAATGTAGTCGTTGTGTATAAGGGCACATCCCACTCCTTTTTCTGATTTGGAGGCATGAATATAAATATGTTGGTATATCTGGAACTCATCAATCTTACTGTAAAATTGTTTTACCATAGAGGAAGCATTAAGTTGGTTACTAGTCTCTGCACAGTATTATTCGAACTTCCGAAGCGATAGGTCGAAAATAATAAGCGCCCAGTGTCTTTTTCTTCTAATTAACTCGATTTTAAATTAGTACAGGTGATTCGAAGTTGTCATTAACCCAGTGTCATAAATAAGTCTATAAATGACTCGCCCATGACACAAATTTTGTGTTTGTTTTTGAAATGTATCACTATGGAAAAATTATTGCTTCCAGTGAAAGAATTAAATCTTGTTGGAGATCCATCGTTAAGTAGGGTAATATTGGTATTATTAATGACCGTTTATATTCCTATTTTGTTATATCTATTAGATCCTCAAAGTGGATTGTGTCTATTTAGATCTTCTACTATAATCTTATTTAATGGAACTTGTTCTAAAGTATGAGTTATCTCAGTTATACTTATATTAGTATTCGATTGAAAATAAATGTTACAGATGTTAATAAATTTTGGAGTTCTTATAGTTGTAACGACTATTTTGCTTACCACAGGGTAAGAATATGGGGGACAAGATTGGGGAAACAAAATAATCGAAACAAGTGCATACGGACACTCAGTTGGTTGTTGGAGAGCTGGGTCGTGGATAAGTTGAAGATATTGGGGGTTGGATTGGGCAACTACAAAAAAAAGAAATAAAGGGGTACTTATACAAATCTCTTGGGACAAACAGAATGAAAATTAACGGAAACACCTCAAGAAATTTAATATAGGGCGCCACTTGAGGTGCCCAATTATACCTATTACAACCACTAGTTGTAACTAGGGAAATAATTGTATAACATCAAAAATATAGAAAAAAAAAATATCTTTTTCAAATAAAACTCAAAATAGATCAGAGAAACAAATTAAACATTTATTTTTGTCTCACCAAACAGTTTTCAAAAATACAGCTTATACAAAGGCATATTAAATAAAATTAGCTGTCAAATACAAATGAAAAAAACTTACATATCTGTTTACAAAAGGTTACAAAACTCTTCGAAACGGTTCTTAGTAAATAATTTAAAAAATAATTTATAAAAGAAAGCAAATTTTGTCTTTTTAAAAGAAAATGTCTATTTTTACTTTAAAAATTAATAACGTAAATGTTACCTCAGTTCACACATCTTAACTTAAACTTTTGAACAACTGGCTAACTTCTGCGGGGTATCTAACTGCACATCAACGGAAAGCTTTATTGGAAGCTGAAACTGGCACATCCAAATCAAAACTGCTCCAATATTATTCTACATGAGGTGAAAAGGGCATCTCGGGAAGGAACTGGATTTCTCAAAAAAACGAAAAACAAACAGGAACTAAACTTGTTCACTGCTCAAACATCATAAATCTTCAGCCAAAATAAAAACAGTGGTTACTGGTTACTCTTTCAGAAACGACATATTACTTAGAGTGAAAATTCCACCATTTTGGCGAATGAATGCCGGCTTACAACATCACAATTAAACGACTTTTTTCTTCGAGAAGTTCTTCATCACTTCCTCTCAAATCTTTTACTCCATTCCCACATGTCTGCCCCGCTTGGAACTTAAATGTCGACTTTTATCACATGTTTGCCCCGCTTGGAATCTAAAACTCGACTCCTATCACATGTCTGCCCCGCTTGGAATCTAAATCTCGACTTATTTTCTTCATTACATTTTACAAGAAAACTAGCCAAAAATTTCCCTTCCGTCTTGCAGCTAACCTGTCCCCACAAACTCAAGAACCAAAACAATATCCCCTCGCTCGTATCGACAAAAAACCTTTTAAATATTCCTTTATTGCCTAAACAAACAAATATTCTTTTTTTGACCCTCGACTAATAACGAAAAACAACTTTATTATTAGGGGAAATCATGTTTATTGCGTTTTAACATAATACCTCTTTGGCGACAAAAAACTTGTTATTTTACCTAACATTGCAACACAGAGATAAAAACATATTTCCAGCGTTAATACGCATTTAAAAATCTCGTCAAAAAAAACTTGAAATATTTACAACGTACCTACATTTAACTTTATTGATCGATTTCTTGGTAGAAACAACAGGGACGTACTACAGAAATCTTTTCTATACACAATAAATAAAAAAAAACGCTACAATGCCCCTTCTTAAAAGAAAAAACTCGGATAATTCTTATCCAGTTTTTGATAAAGGCAAAACAACAAAAACCAAATCAGAAGATGACCTCTTAACTGAGTCGAAACTTCTTAATAATATCTTTTAGATGATGGCTAGCATGGGATTAAACAACAAAAACAAAGTTAGTTACAAAGAATGGGCTAGCGTGCCATCGATCGCCAGACTCTTTAAAGTCGAGTAGACTGAAATGTTTGACTCTACTTGAACTGTAGGTGACATGAGTTTCTATGCCTTGGGGGAAGCTAACCTTATGCCCTGTAGTGAACCTCGCTGACATTCACAGCAGTAACACAAGTGATTTGACGGACAGGCATAGCCATGACACCTCGTTGCCTAAATCAAGTGCTATGCACAAATCCAAAATAAATTGCTCTACACTTAACAGGTAGGCGTCTACTATCTCCACTATACGCCTAACGAGACAGGGAATTCGGCAACGGTTCCACAAAGAAATTAGGATATAGACCCTAAATCTATATACCTACATATGACAAAATGTGATTCTCACATGTGTCTCCCAATCAAAATAGATTACCTGAACTAAAATTATCAAAAGCGAAACAATATTCCAAAGGGATAAAATCAAATCAACATACAAACTCGAAAATACAGACATGGGATAGGATGAACTAATTACTTAAAGATGACATATTGTCCTCATCTGATACAAAAGGCTTTAAATCCTTAATGTGCCACTTACCAAGATCCGAATCATTTAAATCTGACAAACGATAAACCAGTGGTGACAATTTTTCCTTGATAGTTGCTTCAATATACTTTGGTGCTAGTTTGGACATAAACTTGTTGACAGCACAAGACAAAACCTTATTTCTTTTCCAAACTCTATCACCCACTTGAAATTGGACTTCTCTTCTACGTAAGTTGTAACTCCTAGCGTTACGTTCATATCCTTTTCGAAGATTAGCCTTAACCTTTTCAAAAACTTTATCTAAACCTTTGACTTCTGAAGCATACATATTACGGTCACCTGGAATTATCTCGATATCTTGATTCTGTTGATTCTTATGATCAACACCATAATAGTTTCCACTTAAAGGAACATGACGGCCATAATTCAGGAAAGCTGGAGTATATCCAGTCACTTCATGCTTTGCAGTGTTAATAGCTTGTCTGATCTTTGCTAAATTCTTATCCCAATCTACGTGGTCTTTAACATACGTACGTATTGCTGTACCAATGGTTCTATTGTTCCTCTCCACAAAATTACACTGAGGTGCATATACTGGGCTAAACCATACTTTCTGAACGTTATACCTATTACAGAGCTCAATTAAGAGAGGATTGTTCAGATTTGAGGCATTATCACAAATCACATATTGAGGAACACCAAACATTAGGAAAACATCATTTTCCAAAAACTCAACAATATTCTTAGCCGTGGCCTTTCTCAAAGGTTGGACTAAAGTATATTTACTAAACCAATCAGCAACTACTAATAACCACATATAACCTTTCTTTGAACGAACAAAGGGACCTATCAGATCTATTGCAACTATTTGCCAAGGAAACTTGGCCTCTCTCTGCTTACCCATTTTACCTAATGGAGCATAATTTGGTGTCTTCTGAGCACCACAAACTTTACACGACCTGACAAACTTAAGCACATCAACACGCATCTGGGGCCAATAATATCTTTCCTGAATACGGGACAAAGTTTTGGAAAATCCAAAGTGAGCACACGTAGGTGGCTCATGACAAGACTTCATAACTTCAGACCTTTGTGGTTTGGGCACAACAATTTTCCATTCTACATCATTAGTCTTAAAAGAATTTCTGGTAGGGGCAAACTTATAAACAAAATCATTCTCCACCTTCCACTGTGGAAAATCAAGGGGGGATCGGATTATCTTTGATCTCAAATTATCAAACCAAGGGTCTATTCTATCTACATTAACTTCTAAACAATTAACATGGGGACGACTATCAAAATCTTTCTTTTCAAAAATTGGGTTTAACGATGGCCTGTAAGGTCTATTGGACTTAGACCTATTCGAAATACAACACTTAGGACAAGAAGATATGATCACACCTTTGTGACCACAACGCCAACAAGATACTGATTTACTTCTACAGTCACGGGACATATGACCTGGTTTATTACAATTGAAACAAATAATCTTTTTCGGATTTCTTGGAGCTTGATAAGGGACTGACTTCATTAATGGAGGTGGGGAAGAAAAAGAATGCATCATTGGGGGTGGGGACGAAAAAGATTGATTTCTTATTTCAGTATTCTCTGGAGGAATGGGTCTATTATTTTCATACTTAAATTTGGGATTGGGTCTCCTAGAAAAATTTTCTCTGTCCTGTCTGTCACCTACTCCACTTCTATCTTGCTTGGTTTGATTATTCTCCACATGAACTTGTTCTTTGGGCTTTTCTGAATCATCAATCGAAATACCTGCAAGACCTTTAGTAGTCTGCAACAAGGGCAGGACATTCTGCTCTAAACGTTTTATAGTTGCTACTAACATTTCTACTGTAGCAAAATCTTGAAGGGCTATCAGTGGAATGTAGTCCACTAAAATATTTTTCCTCATTATTTTTACTTTTTGGGCTTCACTGGGATATGTTTCCAAACGTTTAAAAAGGTTTTCCATCACTGCTGAATAAATGGTTATGGATTCATTCCTTTTTTGCTTTCTATTTTTAATTTCATCAAAGAGATTATCATTATAATCTGGATGCAAAAAAGCAGATTTGAGTAGGGCTACCAACTCATCCCAACTATTAATTTTATCTCTAACACTCCTATACCAAATAGCAGCATTACCTTCAAATAACTCAATGGCTGAGCGAAACAGGATGTCTTTGGAAATATTCCTAGACCCAGCAGAATCTCTAACTTTTTCTAAAAATGTGGGAAGGGCTTTACTCTCACCATTAAACTTAATATGTAGATCAGAAATAATGACAGGAGTTGAAACCTGTATTATTGGGGCTGGGACTGTACAACTGGAAACTACAGGGACTGAAACTGGGCTACTAGTGTATGGTTTTACTAAATCATCAGATAATTCTAGTTTTTCTAACACATCACCCTGTAACAGCAACAAATCATCTTTACACTCATTGACAAACTTTTTAACATCTTCCTCAACATCATTCATAGGGAAATTCTCTAATCTGGTATCTAAATGTGTAGACCTTGTCTCAAATCTAGCAAAATCAGCTTTGCTGGATTCTGCATTCATTGATTGAGCAATACTATATAAATCTTTTATAATCAACATGATCTCATTTAACTCTTCCTTAGGATCTACTACATTATTAACCAAATCGACTAAACTTGAAGACAAAGTGGCCTCCTTGGCCAACAAAGCTCTTAACATCTTTCTCTTATCATCAACTGTCTTATTTGGGACATTTTTACCTCTTATGAAAAGCTCATAAGATAACTCTCCTGATTTCAAATAATTAACCTGGGTAGACTTCATTTTTCAAAAATTGGATGAAAGCAAACACACAAAATAACTGAAATCAACCTCAACAACAAGTAGAAAATATGACAATTTTAAGAAACAACCGTTTCCATTTATCACCTGATAGTAAGTCTCACTTGCACTCCCGCGTACTGAAATCCAAAACTCAATCAGTTTGCTGCAACTTCTGCTCTTGACTTAGTAATCAGTTGGTAAACAAAAATGAGGTCTCTAACCTGTCTCCTAAAAGTTCACACTTCCACTAACAAGGACTAAAAAAATGGTTTCAAACAACATGGGACAACATGGACACTAACAAACAAATTAAACCGTACATACAGGGAAAGACAAAATACTAATAATATTGAAAACTTGACCTTTGAGTGAGCTACACTAAATAATACCAAAATAAACCAACTCTTGTTCCGAAAACTAAATGAGACTGCTCCTAGTCAAAACTAAAACAGCATCTCCTGATCACAAATATTACACCTGTGGTCATTCAGATACAAGAAAGGATACACAATAAACAAACAGTCTACTACTGAGACTAAACTTGTCGAATCTTCTCTAGGACTCACAATGACTACCCCTCGTACAACAACATTAATTAACCCTTGGCATTTAAATACACCTTCAGAGACGGTTAATTAGAAGACAAATTGCATAATACTACTTCTCAACTACATAGCTCAAACAAACTCCTTCAAACGAATACAAACATTTACTCAAAATGACTGAACAAATAAAAAATTACAAAAACCGATTATTCTGTAAAATTTGTTGAATCAATTATAAATAAATGTAACAATAACTGAAATATTTGTTACCGTTTTTAAATTCTTTTCAATATCAATACTTTAATCAAAATTTATATTTAAATATTTAACTCAAATATTTGCTTTCATTTACCATTACATATAAGAAGAACAATACATATGTCACTATAAGTACATTACCTGAAAAAACAACAATACATAATGTTGGTACAAAATACATACATTGTAATACCAATACATCACTGTTTGTGAGACACTTTGGGGCACTATTCAAAAGGAAAAAAGTTTCATATGAATGGCAGGGAACTAGGGAAACTGAAAAAGATACGTGGCTTCAGGAAAAAGGGTCAAAAATCTAAAAATTGCCCCACGCTATGGGCGTCAAATTTGTAACGACTATTTTGCTTACCACAGGGTAAGAATATGGGGGACAAGATTGGGGAAACAAAATAATCGAAACAAGTGCATACGGACACTCAGTTGGTTGTTGGAGAGCTGGGTCGTGGATAAGTTGAAGATATTGGGGGTTGGATTGGGCAACTACAAAAAAAAGAAATAAAGGGGTACTTATACAAATCTCTTGGGACAAACAGAATGAAAATTAACGGAAACACCTCAAGAAATTTAATATAGGGCGCCACTTGAGGTGCCCAATTATACCTATTACAACCACTAGTTGTAACTTGTAACAACTATTTTGCTTACCACAGGGTAAGAATATGGGGGACAAGATTGGGCAAACAAAATAATCGAAACAAGTGCATACGGACACTCAGTTGGTTGTTGGAGAGCTGGGTCGTGGATAAGTTGAAGATATTGGGGGTTGGATTGGGCAACTACAAAAAAAAGAAATAAAGGGGTACTTATACAAATCTCTTGGGACAAACAGAATGAAAATTAACGGAAACACCTCAAGAAATTTAATATAGGGCGCCACTTGAGGTGCCCAATTATACCTATTACAACCACTAGTTGTAACTAGGGAAATAATTGTATAACATAAAAAATATAGAAAAAAATATCTTTTTCAAATAAAACTCAAAACAGATCAGAGAAACAAATTGAACATTTATTTTTGTCTCAAACAAAACAGATCAAAAATACATATTATAAAAGAAACATATCATATAACATAATACAAATAACAAAAACTTACATGTTCTTTGTTTACTATATTATGGCCAATTAGATTATAAAAAATTAAGGATCCCTTTTAATGAAAACATATAAATTTAACCTTATATATGAAATATCGTTTCTACATAATAATCAAATTAAAATTGTCATAACAAAAAAAACAAATTAAACTTGCTGTCAGGTATCACATTTAATTTTGATGACAAAGAATGAAAGCAATTATTACTTTAGCCAAAAAAATATCTGTCTTTACTTTGAAAATTAATATATTGAATTGTTACCTTAAAATTTACATATTTCGTCACTCAACTTAAAAAAAAACTTGTTACATCTCTGACTGGAAGCTACTTGTACAAATCCTCTAACTGGGACATAGGAAACATTTCTATACTCAGGAACGAGGTTGGGGCAAACAGATGACACACGAAGCTGGTGGCACACCTATGTACTGCTTTAAAATTTTACCATGTTCTGGTATACTGCATAAATCCTTTTAGTGGTTTCTCTATGCTAATCCGTCATGTTTACGGAGAGTCCACTGTTTACAGGTCTGATTAATTAACCCATTACACAAAATTACCGGCTGTTTATGAAAAATGCCCAAGTCCTTTCAACTCGAGCTGCCTTACATCACCTGCCTACCTCGTTGCTCTTTTTAATCTCGTCGACCTATTGTCACATGTTTGCCCTGTTTGGAATCTAAATGTCGACTCCCCGTGCTTCGTTACATTTTACCAGAATCTAGCCAAAAATTTCCCTTCCGTCTTGCAGCTAACCTGTCCCCACAAACTCAAGAACCAAAACAATATCCCCTCGCTTGTATCGACAAAAAAAACAAATTTTAAATGTTCCTTTATTGCCTAAACAAACAAATATTCTTTTTTTGACCCTCGACTAATAACGAAAAACAACTTTAATATTAGGGGAATTCATGATTTATTGCGTTTTTAACGAAGAAAACAAATAAAACCTTTTTTTTTATCAGGGGGCATCATAAATTTACATAATACAAATTAACAAAATACGTGCGTATTTTAAACTTGAGTTTTACCTGGCTTATAACAAAGGGTTCGATATTTGAATCTAAACACAGACAAAAAAACATCTATATTTACTTTTGAATCGGTAGAAATATACGCATTTAAAAATCTCGTCAAAAAAACTTGAAATATTATTTCGATTGTTTTCTTTGGTAAAAACAACAGGAGCGTAACACAGAAATCTTTTCTATACACTTTAAATAAAAAACGCTACAAACTAGGGAAATAATTGTATAACATCAAAAATATAGAAAAAAAAAATATCTTTTTCAAATAAAACTCAAAATAGATCAGAGAAACAAATTAAACATTTATTTTTGTCTCACCAAACAGTTTTCAAAAATACAGCTTATACAAAGGCATATTAAATAAAATTAGCTGTCAAATACAAATGAAAAAAACTTACATATCTGTTTACAAAAGGTTACAAAACTCTTCGAAACGGTTCTTAGTAAATAATTTAAAAAATAATTTATAAAAGAAAGCAAATTTTGTCTTTTTAAAAGAAAATGTCTATTTTTACTTTAAAAATTAATAACGTAAATGTTACCTCAGTTCACACATCTTAACTTAAACTTTTGAACAACTGGCTAACTTCTGCGGGGTATCTAACTGCACATCAACGGAAAGCTTTATTGGAAGCTGAAACTGGCACATCCAAATCAAAACTGCTCCAATATTATTCTACATGAGGTAAAAAGGGCATCTCGGGAAGGAACTGGATTTCTCAAAAAAACGAAAAACAAACAGGAACTAAACTTGTTCACTGCTCAAACATCATAAATCTTCAGCCAAAATAAAAACAGTGGTTACTGGTCACTCTTTCAGAAACGACATATTACTTAGAGTGAAAATTCCACCATTTTGGCGAATGAATGCCGGCTTACAACATCACAATTAAACGACTTTTTTCTTCGAGAAGTTCTTCATCACTTCCTCTCAAATCTTTTACTCCATTCCCACATGTCTGCCCCGCTTGGAACTTAAATGTCGACTTTTATCACATGTTTGCCCCGCTTGGAATCTAAAACTCGACTCCTATCACATGTCTGCCCCGCTTGGAATCTAAATCTCGACTTCTTTTCTTCATTACATTTTACAAGAAAACAAGCCAAAAATTTCCCTTCCGTCTTGCAGCTAACCTGTCCCCACAAACTCAAGAACCAAAACAATATCCCCTCGCTCGTATCGACAAAAAACCTTTTAAATATTCCTTTATTGCCTAAACAAACAAATATTCTTTTTTTTGACCCTCGACTAATAACGAAAAACAACTTTATTATTAGGGGAAATCATGTTTATTGCGTTTTAACATAATACCTCTTTGGCGACAAAAAACTTGTTATTTTACCTAACATTGCAACACAGAGATAAAAACATATTTCCAGCGTTAATACGCATTTAAAAATCTCGTCAAAAAAAACTTGAAATATTTACAACGTACCTACATTTAACTTTATTGATCGATTTCTTGGTAGAAACAACAGGGACGTACTACAGAAATCTTTTCTATACACAATAAATAAAAAAAAAACGCTACATAGTTACTGCTACTAGTTTAAGGCTGGTCTTTAAATGTATTTGTCTAGATTCCAATGAGTTATTAACATAAATATAAACCCCTCCACTGGTTTTTTTAAAATCACATTCGTTTTTATGATAACCTGTAAATGCCTTAAATTTTGCTAATTTTTGGTCAGTACAATTCGTTTCTTGGAAACATTTTATTGAAGGCGAGTGTTTAGTAATTAATAATTTAAACATTTTTCATTATGTATAATAACCGTTTATATTGCACTGAAGAATTGACATTTTTGTTTTACATGTTAGTTTTTATTCTTGTACTTCATCGCTCTCTAATTCATAGGGGGAAATTGTATCCAGTAATTTGGATATTTTGCGCTTAATCTTTTAGTAACCCCTCAATATCTTTTGTAAATGTTTGAGCAACACTCAATGGGCCGGGTGAACCATACGCGGTTTTAAAAAAATGTATGGTTTCTTGGTAATTAAGAACACTTTCGTTTGTGTCGTCTTCAAAAAATACTTTTGTTGACTTCATCAATTTCTGTATATCAATAGGATCTATTGTTGGAATAGTTCTCTTCTTTTTTGAACGTGTATCCTTAGCAACCAGTATAAAGCATTTAGGAGTTTCAGGTGGTGTAACTGTTTCGGAGAAAGCTCTTTTGCTCTGTGTTTGCAGTGTAGGTTATGTGCTAATTGGTGAAGTGATCAATGATTCATTAGTTTCTAATCCTATTTCATAAACGTTTATACCTTCATTTGCAAGCGGGTTATCGTTTTTTGGCCTTGGCTTATTTACATCTACATCTTTATTTTTGTATTGTTTAGATTCAGTGTCTTGTGCCAAATAATTTGGTTCTGAATGGATTTGTAGTGTTGTGTTACGTCGGTTATAATGTCTGCTATAGTCACTGTATTATTTATTGTTGAACAGGAGTCATAATTTTTTTAAGGACAGTTTGAAGTGATATAGTCAATCGTTTTACAAATATAACAGGAGTGTTGGTCTACAGACATAGAACTTCTATAGTTAGGATTCTGGAAGTATTAGGTCCACTAAAAGTGAAATATATACCTGTCTACGAAAACTTAGTACGTGTTGAAATTTGGGACGACATGTGACAATACTAAGGAATGATAAGAGAGACATAAGTTTAAAGCTTAATTTCTGTAGTTCTGATTCTAGTATAGTATGTGTAATTGTTAGACATACATTTAATAAAAAGAGGTTAATCTTTGTAAATGGGTATATTTATTTAAAAAACCCTTAAAAGGGCCACATTAATAAAACAAACGTTTTCGGACCACACAGTCCATCATCAGGTTATTAAAATCGAAAATGCTAGGTCACAATGCCTGAGCCACCAAAATATTAGGGTAAAAACCCTTTAAATTACATTTAGTTATGAAATGTTGTACATTGTGTTATAAAATAACTGTGATGTTCAGTATTAAATTAAATTTGACTATAGGTAACACATGGCTCAATTGGGTTCCAGAGCCGGTGAGAGGGAACCTCTGCACTCGGAGAACAACGTGGAACTGAGTTGCACGTTGTTCTCCGAGTGCAGAGGTTCCCTCTCACCGGCTCTGGAACCCAATTGAGCCATGTGTTACCTATAGTCAAAATTTAATTTAATACTGAACATCACAGTTATTTTATAACACAATGTACAACATTTCATAACTAAATGTAATTTAAAGGGTTTTTACCCTAATATTTTGGTGGCTCAGGCATTGTTAACTAGCATTTTCGATTTTAATAACCTGATGATGGACTGTGTGGTCCGAAAACGTTTGTTTTATTAATGTGGCCCTTTTAAGGGTTTTTTAAATAAATATACCCATTTACAAAGATTAACCTCTTTTTGTTATACGTGGTATACAGCCAGCTACAGGAATTTTTCCTTGTGAATACATTTAATAATACTAGTCGATCACTAATCAAGTAATTAATCTTCTTCCTTGTAATAAATAATTGTTTACTATGATTTTTTCTTGATGAACATTTATAAATTTGTAAACGAATTCTTCCTTAGATAAATAAATACAAATCCTGTTGTTAGCTATACGAGAAGAGAACAATATATCTTTTGAAGAAACAACTGATCCTAGTGATTCAAAGTAGTCTTCTAATTTTACATTTTTTAATGCACTAAATACAATAGCTTGCCTTCTGGATGGAAAATTAGGAGTACTGGTTACTGATGAGTACGATTTTTAAAGTGTTGGTGGTGAAATACAGCTCATGTCCTGAGCTAATTCGAAATTAATATCATCCATTTAAATAAACCCTGAAACTAGTCATTAGATCTTAATGCGGTCCTGTATGCTAACTATAACAAGGCAATTAAGTCGGTGCAAAAACAAAAAAAGATAAGAAATTCTCAAAAGACTGATATTTTTTGTACACACTTATTACAAGTCGAAAGAAAATGTAAAAAGTATTTTTAAAGTGTGTATATTTTAGGCAATTCCTAGCTGAGCGCTTTCGGCTTTACAAAGCCATCATCAGAGCTATGCTACAATAAAATGTTCTTATAAGTACTAATTGGTAAAGATTATAATTTTAACTTACGTCAATTTTTAAATTAGTTCTATTCTGCCTACCTCCTCAGATCAAACAATGGTCGGGTTCTTACACCCGCACCATGACAAAAAATTTTTTTCAATTTTTTTAACGTGTTTGTGAAGTCCAGTGTCGGTGTTTTATATGTTTTTTTATATGTTCTAAGAATTAAAACAAAAATCATAATTTGGAAATATAAGGAAATGAGATCTCTCCTTTGTAGTGGTATTTAAAAATTGACGTAAGTTAAAATTATAATCTTTACCAATTAGTACTTATAAGAACATTTTATTGTAGCATAGCTCTGATGATGGCTTTGTAAAGCCGAAAGCGCTCAGCTAGGAATTGCCTAAAATATACACACTTTAAAAATACTTTTTACATTTTCTTTCGATAAGAAATTCTTGTTTGTAATTGAAATATTCGATGGTTCTTCTTATGTTGTCAAATATATATTTTTGTTTATTACTTATAATTGATGTAATATAAGCTGACTTACAGTATCTCTGATGTTACTCCTACTCAGGAACTTCACCAACTTACTCTTGTAATTTTTCAACGGGTATATTTAACTTAAAATTCACTTAACTTCAGAGCCGATATTTTTCTATTATACTGGTTAACTTCCAGGTCAGGAAATAATTTTTATTATTATTATTATTATTATTATTATTAATTTTTAAATTTTTCGAAAAGTGGTAAAATTTTAGCTACTTTTAAGTTAGCTAAATAAAAGTTGTCACAAATCTTTAACATCTGTTAATTATTCTGAATACTTTACGGTTTATTGTATTCGTAAATATTGAAGCCTGCATGTCATCCGCCGTTGACCAGTAGTCATTTTCGCCAGATAGATTATGATATCGGCTAATCAGGAGCAAGCCAATAAACTGACGAATATCTTTATTAGAAACTGTAAAATCATGAATAGAAACTTGATTTAATGTTTCTTAGTGCAGTAACACTATCATCCTAATACGCTGATCAGCTTAAGTCACTAACTTCCTAATGTCCCAATCAGCTTAAGATGGAATTCCTCATACGGCGATCGGCTAATTACCTTATATGGTCACGAGTAGTTGGTTTATGACATGTAAATACGGCGGAAGGGGAGAAATGATACTTAGTGTTTTTTTAATTCTGACTGTAATTAATTGTGAACTGTAAAACTGACTTTGTTTGATTTAATTTAATAAACATAACTACTTTGCGTAAATACGTGTTTATCTATTTTAATAGACGATATTAGTCAGAGTCGCTTTTATAACTTGTTTTTCCTTATTTAGCAAAAAAAATTTCTGTTTTTCAAACAATGAGATAAATATTTGTTGTTAAGATACTCTCACAACTTTTTGAATGATTTTACTCATCATCTACATTTTAATTACTACAATGGAGTTTTGTAATCGTGATAAATATTGATATATGATAATCACATACTTTCTTAAATTCAAAAAACCATCATTTTGAAGATGACTTAGATGCTGGTAGTAGCTTCCGATACATAAATAGTGTCGGCCTGCCTTGAAATATATTTTATAAAGATATATATATATATATATATATATATATATATATATATATACATGTACCATATAGAAAATACCTTTAAATCCATGCCATTTGAATTGACACATACCTAATCAAACATTACCGACTCTGAGAGAACATATTGCATTTTCATAGCTTTCACATAATTCGCACGCAGTCCACGAATATAAATAACAGTCAACTCCAGCTTTGTGCTTCTGTAACGACCTGAAGATTCCCTGCCCTGTAACTTTCTCCAACGCTTCTTGTAACTCTGTAAACGATGGTTTAGTTAATTTTCGTAACTTCAGCAACATGTTACTGTCACAGTCCATCTACAATTCAAGCTGCTTGTTTTAAAGTTAAATTACTCATTATTTAGTATGAATACTCTAAAGTAAAAATATAAATAAACGTACTATCCACAAGAAACTTTAAATATTACGAAAAAAGACACAGCTGTCTTTTACTCTTTTTTTATTTAGGTAGCACTTTTTTAAGAAAAACCACTTCAAAGTTGATTTATGATATTATAGGCTTTTATGTGCATTAAGGAGATTACATATAAGGAGTTTTTTATGTGATTATTTTGTGACAAGAATATATATATATATATATACATATATATATATATATATATATATATATATATATATATATAGTACACTCTTGAATATTGGGAATATCTGCAAGTATCAATTGTTTTGCCGAACGTTTTCGCCAAAGAGAATTAATTTGGTTTCTTCTGGGCTGAAAGAGAATAAATTATAATTAGCTACCATATATTATCTATTAAAAAACATTATTGGTCTTACCGTAACTAGAATTGTCGAGTTAGGATGTTATAAAACTTAGCTAGCAACAACACAGTGGTGTTTTTTGTTACTATGTGCAAAAGAAGCATCTTTAACGTAGGAAATGTATTGTAGCTTTGAACTTAAAACGCAAAGGTTTACCCAAGTTTAATCGAAAAACTCAATGTAACTACATTTAAAGGAAGTAATTCTTTGAATTGTCGGCAATAACTAAATTTTTGATTGTTATAAAGTTTAAATGTAAGGTTCTGTTTTCTCAGAACGCATGTGCTGACAAATCAAGTAGTCTTTTGAATTTACTTTGTAGTAGTCTTTTGATTTATGTCGTTAAGGTTCATTGGTAAAACCGAATAAAGTTAAATCTTAGTTTAGGGAAATATTATTTTAAAATTTTCCCAATTGAAATTCTTTTTTAATTACAGTATATTTTTCATGTATTATTATAATAATATCTTATTGAGATGTATCTAAGAAGAGCAAGGAAATGTTATCTTTGTAGTTAATGAAAATTATTATTAAAGTAGGTTAGTTGTTAATGGATATATCAGTCAAGTTGGTTATCTGTGATGTTGTATTGTTCTTGGTATCTAATTTAAGTAAGAAGTGGTATATATCGCTTAGATTCTTAATGTTACTCTTAACATTGATGGAGAAATCATTAAGGAAAATATAAGACATTTTAATGAACTCTCTTTGATATTTATTGATCTCACGGTGGAGAATTGTAGTGTTGGTATAGTCCATGGGATGGCCAGTGGAATGGACATGTTTGGCTAATGCACAATGGTGAGGGTGAAGTCGAAGATCACTTTTGTGTAGTGTAATACGTGATTTCAATAATTAAAATGTTTGGCCGATGTAGGAATTGCTACAAGAGAGATATGGAATGTTGTAGACAATGTTACTAAGCCTATCTATGGTTTAGTTATCATAGTGATCCTTTCCCAAGTTAACATGCTCCTTTTTCTAACTTGGCTGTACTGTGCTAAAGACGACCAATACTCAGAAATACGTATATAAGGTTGCCTTCCATCGATATAGCTTTTTTGGTTTTCTGTTTTGCGAGAGATGCCGTTATATTTTACTTATATTATTCACTCGCATTATCCTTTTATAATTTATACATATATAAAATATGTAAAAAAATAATAATAAGACTTACTCACAATCAATTTAATTTAACAATCTGACGACCGGTTTCGGTTTCTACAACTTGCAAAGCATCCTCAGGTTTAGATACAAAGTTAAACTAATGATGCCGGTAAACTAGTGAGTTTAACTTTGTATCTGGACCTGAGGATGCTTTGCAAATTGTAGAAAGCGAAACCGGTCGTCAGATTGTTAAATTAAATTGATTGTGAGTAAGTCTTATTATTATTTCTTTACCTATTTGATATGGACTCACACAAGCAACACATTCATGATTTTGTATACATATATATATATATATATATATATATATATATATATATATATATATATATATATATATATATATATATATATATATGAATATATATATAATGAATATATATATATATATATATATATATATATATATATATATATATATATATAGTCAGAGGAAATCCCTCAAGTCTGCTTGAGGGATTTCCTCTCAGTGGTCACGAACTAATTACTTCAAATCATTTATGGTTTTAAACACCATGGTTACGTTGATTACGTCATCCCAGAATATCCCATGCACTAGACTCAACCCAGAGTTAAGTGTGCACTCCTTGGGGGGCTATGGTAATAAACGAATCCCAACTTCATCCAAGTAATCCCGTGTTTTTTGTGCGACATGTAGACTAGTATTATCTTGCATCAAACGAAAGTTTTCTCCAATGAATGGGTCAAATGGCACTACACCGATCTTTCAAACATTGCTGTTTGGAAGATAGCGAAACATTGCCAAAATTGAACTCATGGAGTAAAACATTATTGCTGATAACGTTCATCAGCTCTTCTCCATATCCTGGGCCGCCCATCCAATCAGTATCTCTTAAATCTTAATTTGTCCGTAAAATGTACAGATCTCCAATCGTTAACATCCTTATTAAGATGTTCACGAGCGAAGTGTAAACGTTGCCTTTGATAATCTGCTGTTAATAGAGGTACCGTGATAAGTATTCTGGACCATAATCCATATTCATTTAAGCGTCTTCGAACGGTATAAACCAAAACTGTGTTTCCATGGGTTTATTTAATCGTTGAACAAGTACTATTGCTGATAATGTACGATCGCGTAACGCTTGTAACCTAAGAAAGCCATGTTTATCTTGACTTGTGGTTTTTCGTCTACCTTGATCTGGCCTCCTGGTGTATTGCCCTGTTTCCCGAAATCCTTGAGTTGCATCAAAACTGTACTTCGAGAAATTTTCAAAGCATTTGCGATGTTACGAATGCTCCACCCATCATCCTGTAAAGCAACATCTTGTGCTACTTCTTTTGATGTCATAATTTTTTATTGCAAGTCTTAAACAGAAGAGAATACAATAACCTTCAGCCGAACTTATACTCAGGTATAGTACCAAAATAAATTTTAATTAAAACTAGTTTACTATTTCACATTAATAACAAAACGTATGTGTAAAAGTGTTTTGTTCGTAGAAAATATCTAAACAGGTTCAAACAAGAAAAAACGTTTTAAACAAATTATATAAGTTTTAATCTAAACACAAACAAAAATCAAAAAAAATCTGAGTGTCTGGTTAATTTTGCACCTCAGTGTATATAAACGTTTAAGTAGTACTTGCTTTCTTTCTTTATTAAAAATTTATTTAAATTTATGAGAGAAATTGATATAATAAAAACAATATTCACTTTTACTCCAAACTAAAAATGGTTATTTATTTCAACAGAATATTGTAGTTAGTAGTAACCAGATAATTCCAGAATACAACGATATATTCACAAATATGTGGCTTTATCCAGTAACCTTGTTCTTGAGTAAATTTTAAGACTATACACCAAATAAAATATTTTGTAACCAATGCAATTTTTGTGGAATTGTTTTAGCAACTGGTTAGGAAAAAACTAGAGTAAAGCACTTTTTTTACTTTTTGTAAACCGGATTCACCAAGAGAAATTTCAAATAAGTCTCACCTCGCACCTTTCCGTTCCGACATTCGAAAGTGCTATTATCATGGCCATTATTCTTACATAGTGTTGTCAATAAATAGCATTCTGCCTACCGAGCATACATATATCTTGAACAAATAAGCTGTGCCGGTTGCCTTAGATATAGTATCGATTCCGCATGGGAAAAAACCAAATTTCCTTACAAAACACATCCCGATAATTTATTCATATAAAGACGTAGATAGAAGAAGAGCAGAGGCAAGACATTCGGTTCTACCTCTTATTATAAAAAGCAGTTGTCAGCGTCTCTCACGGTAACGACAAAAAGATTCTGAATATGTTTGTATTTATTGCAGGTAGCGCCGTAAGATGAATTATTATGGTAATTTGGTTATTTCATTAAAGAATTCTTAATAAAAAATTTTGGTAATTAATAAAATATTACAAAGTAAATAGATTTATTTGATTCTTTGAGAATATAGGATATTATCGGTAAAATCGGGAAAAATAAAAAAAAGGATTGGATGACCGATAACATACCAGACATTATTCAGCAAAGAAGAAATTGTAAAAATAAAGATGAGACTCGATTAGAGAAATATATCGTCAAATAAGATACAAGGTTAAGCAAGCAAAAGAGGCCTGGATGGAACAGGCCTCTTTTGGAACAATGATGTCGTAAGATGGAAGAGCTACAAAGAAAACATGACGAGTTTAATACACACAAAAAACTTTAAGAAATTACCTACACTCAGAGAAAAAGAATTCGTTACATTATGACAAACTCCAAATGTAAAATTATTCTCGACTTAAACGAAAAACAAAGAATGTACCAACTACATAAAGGAGCTCTTCCTGGATACGAGTCCACTACTTAACACCACAAAGTATACGAATACTAGTATTTTAAAAGCAGAAGTATAGAAAGCCATCAAACAATGCAAAAATGGGAAATCTCCAGGCCTTGACCAAATACCATCTGACTGGCTCAAACTTCTAGATGACGACAATGTCTCAGAACTAACAAACATTTATAACCACATATAATGTGGTTATAAATTTTAAATCTTATTAATCAGAATGTGCCGCTTATCTATTTGTATATGTTGTTATGATATTGAATAGGCTGTCGTCAAAAAATAGCTTGAAGAGCTATAATGCGATTTTGTTTAGGTCCAAGTACATTTTACTTTAATGCCAATTTGGTTTAGGTCCGAGTACGGCTGATGGTACAGATCACCTATAAACCAGAGTGAAGACTATAGTTTTTCGAGAATGATCGAAGTTTTGTTTCTTCTTTGCGTAGTGTGGCAAAAGGTACTTCGTCGTCGTCCGAATCTGTTTCTTCTGCACTCTGATCTTGTATGTGGAAAATAACCTCTACGTCATTTCCCAGCTGGCTTTCTGGTAAATGGTATATTGTTGTGACATCCTTGTCTACTGAATTGCAATCTGTTATATTATCATTTGCATTGTCTGGAGGAAGAACATTATACAATCTGGAAGCATCGAAATCTTATCTGTCTCAATTTTTTCAATTAACTCCTGCAACTTTAACGGTTACCTAAAAAATAACCATTTTGTAGTGCTCATTACTACTGTCCTTTTAAACAAACAAATAAAAAATGGTCGTACATAAGAAAGTATCACAAAACTCAAAGCAATATTTCCACTATAATTACACGTAACTAAAGCAATGACTAGCAAATCATGTAAAACGCCCAAAATTTTGATTTGTAATAAAAAAAAACTTACCTCGAATTAGCAGCATCTACGTTTTATTAAAAAGTAAAACAAAACAAATGGGAAAGCTCCTGGCCCCGATGACATACATACGGAAGTCATAAAGCTACTGGAAGAGAAACATTTAAATATAATCGTCAAATTATTTAATCAAATATATACAAGCGGTGAAATTCCACAAGACTGGTTAAAATCAGTCTTTATTCCCCTTCCAAAAACTAAGGGAGCAAAGAAGTGTGGTGATTTCAGACTTATTAGTTTAATGTCGCATATGTTAAAGTTATTCTTGAAAGTTATTCACCAACGCATTTATAAGAAATGTGAACAGGATATCAGTGATGAACAATTTGGCTTCCGAAATGGATTTGGGACACGGGAAGCATTAACCAGTTTTATTATACTGCTGCAAAAATGTCGAGACCAAAAAAAGGATCTCTTTTTATGTTTTATTGACTATCAAAAGGCCTTCGACAAAGTAAAACATGATAAGCTCATGGATTGCCTTCACAAAAAGGGACTAGACGAGAACGATTTTAAAATTATCCAAACGCTGTATTTTAACCAAACTGCAGCAGTTAGAACAGAAGCCGGTGACACAGAAATATTCAATATCAAGCGAGGTGTACGACAGGGGTGTGTATTGTCACCACTACTTTTTAATATCTATTCGGAAGAAATCTTTACACGAGCACTAGAGCAATCAAGAGAAGGTGTTAAAATTAACGGCAGAGTTCTAAATAATGTACGATACGCCGACGACACGGTCCTAATTGCAGAGAGCGCACAGGATCTCCAGACACTCTTAGATCGCGTCAGATCGACTGGAGAACAATACGGCCTCAGCATTAACGTCAAGAAAACAAAAACAATGATTGTCTCCAAAACATCCATCCATCCACCCATGGCTTTAAACGTGAATGGTAACATTATCGAAAATGTCGAGAAATTTCGATATCTAGGGTGCTGGATAACGAAAGATATAGATCCAGACATAGAAATAAAATCGCGAATTGAACAAGCAAGAAATGTCTTTTTAAAAATGAAACAAATGTTTACGTCCCAAACACTCAATCTCAAAATCCGATACCGAATGCTGAAATGTTACGTTTACAGCACCTTATTATATGGAATGGAGGCCTGGACCTTCAAAATCAACTCACTAAGGCGTTTGGAAAGTTTTGAAATGTGGTTATTTCGAAGGATGCTGAAAGTCCCCTGGACAGCGCATATGAGCAACGAGCAGGTCCTACACAAGATGGGTACCGACAGAGAACTCTTAAAAATAATGAAAACACGGAAAACCTCATATTTGGGACACATATACAGAAATGAGAAATACCAGCTACTGCAGCTTCTTATAGAGGGGAAGGTAGAAGGAAAACGTGGTCCTGGTAGACGGCAGGCGTCCTGGTTGAAGAACATTCGTGAGTGGACTGGTTTGGATTCTCAATCTTTAATAAGAAAAGCCAGGGACAGAAATGATTTTGCTAAGGTTATCGCCAACCTTCATTGAAGACGGCACCCAAAGAAGAAGAAAACAAAACAATACCATGTCGATACGTAAAATGACTTTTAAATCAAGCAACTGTTTATGTGGGTTCAAAACTAAAAATGAGTGTATCATGACTCTCAATACATAAAAGTCAATAACTATGTTAAGCCTAAATAAGTAATTTTATCAATCATTACGCAAACTTTTATTAAGCTGCTACCTTTATTTTTCCAAGTATATACCTACTGGTTCTTTTTTAGTCCTTTTTTAACCATTTCTTCTGAACAAATTTTATTGTTATAGCTGTCTATTTTAAAGTCTGTTTCTATTAAGTTTTATCTGTAACTATTTCTTGAGAACGGAACTATTATTACCGTTGTAATTACCCACAATCTGTTTATTATAAATTTAAGAACGTAGTAGTGGTAGTAAAAGAATTACAACTGCAATCTCATTAAACAGTTAAACTTCAAATTTTATCGGGAATAAAGTTCTAAATGAATTATTTTTATCTAGGATAAATTCTGCTCGTTTAAAATGCTTTAACGTATTTAAAGTTACTTGACAATTGTAAATATTAAAGAATATTGATAGATAAAAGAAATAATATTATAAAACAGTTGATTTACACATTTTAGATTTTAGCTTCTATGTAGGTGGGAAGCCATCTTCAAAACGATGGTTTTTTGAATTTAACAAAGTATGTGATTATCATATATCAATATTTAATCATGATTACAAAACTCCATTGTAGTAATTACAATGTAGATGATGAGTAAAATCATTCAAAAAGTTGTGACAGTATATCGACAAAAAATATTTCTGTAATATTTTACTTTCTTTTTTTAATAAAATTTGATTTTATTTCATATTTCATAGAAAAATTTACCTATTTTTAGTTTATAACTGGGATAGCCTTGATAAAATTTATTTCTTTTTATACCAAGACGATATTGATTTTTGAACTTTTCTTATCTCATGTCTCTTCCGAAATGCTATTACTAAATTTTATTCTACTGACAAAATAACGAAAGAGAGTAATGTGAACCCTAGCATATTCAGTTTTATAAATCCAGGTTTGAAATCCATTACCAACTTCTATGGGTTAAATGGCTGTTGATGGTAAAAGTAAAAAAAAATAAAAAAATTACCAACAATATATTTTAACAATTTTATAATTTAATTAAAACTATTTTAAATTAAAATTTCAACAATTCCACCTTGTTCAGCAAAGCAGTAGGGAAATCTATTGTATAATTATTACCTTCGGGTGTCATGCTTTGAAAGACCTGAATGATTTTTTGACATTTTTTGAATTTTTCTAAATTTTCGGCACTTTCATGCTTATGTAAGTAAATTTGTATTTGTATTTATTTGCAAATAAAATCAGAATGATTACTAGTAAAAAAATAATAAGAGTATACCTGACGTTTTTATTATCAAAATTAAATGTCGCTTTGACAAAACTAGAATTCAATTTAATAGGTGTTAAAAACCAGCTCGTGTGTCGGTTTAAATGTCATACTATATTCGGTCTCTTTCTGTTAGCAGAAAAACCTTATATTTGTCTTTTCGCACGTAATTACCCGTGCTATATGCAGTTTTCAGATTACCATAACTGTATTTTTGGAACTGCCTAAACTAGACACCAAGGAGTAGGCATCATAAGATCTGAGTGCCGTTTGAGGGTATTCGTATTTCTGAAGAACATAATACTGTTACGTCAGAAGTAAGGTAAGTAGCTAGATTGAGACCCAGAACTCGAACGGAACCATATACCTCTTGATAATGGCTCCAACGGGGTGCCGAAACGTCGAGTTTGAAATACTTAACGGAGTTGTTCTCGAGAACTTAGTAATTTTAGAATGATGTCATTCTTCTAATATTTTTTTTATTGTAATTTTTATTTTTACATTTGAAGTCATTTTAATTTTTTTTATCCTATTTATATTGTGAAATCTTTTAACTTCTGTAAGTGTTCTTTAAAATATATTTGTAAGTCAGTTTTGTGATGTTGAATTTGTTTTTAGTTTACTTCTGTTGAAGCTATAAAATAAATAGCAAAATATTAAGTTTTTTAGAAAAAGCAAAGATTTTTCTATAGACCACTTTAAATAGTCTTCCAGGTTATATCTATTATTACGCCTAGCTTTCGACATTCTCCTTTATGGCTTTATCAGGGCTTCCGATGTCTCAGTCTCCCGAGCTTTCATACATTATTACACTGATCACCAATCAATTCAATACTCGATACTACTTCCCCTATAAATCTGATATTCCTCTACGTCCCATTGTCAGTGTAGCTAACTGCCCTACACAACCTTTGGACAAGTACTTGGCCAAAACTCTACAACCTTGCGCCAAAACTGCTTCATTCTTCGTCAAAAATTCTTTTCATTTCATCTAACTTCTTAAACAATACCCTATCTCACCGTCAGACGTTCAGGACACTCTAGTAAGTTTCGATATCGTTTCACTCTTTACAAACATTCCTATAGTCGAAACTCTAAACATTCTGAAAACTAAATAGAGACAAATAAATTGTTCCCCAATGAGCTCATCACTGTCTCTAATAATTGCCACTAAACTTATGAAAGGCTTTGAAACCAGAGCACTATCCACATCAATACTCAAATCCACATGTTGGCTACGATATGTTGACGATACATTAGTCATTTGGTCCCATGCTAGAAATGTTTTGGTGTCTTTTCAAACCCAACTGAATGGTATACATTTTAGTATCCAGTTTATGATAAAGATGGAAATTGATTCATCCCTTAAGTTTCTTGATGTCATTATAAAAAAGAAACAATCCCAAAGTTCTCATCACTCTGTTTATCGAAAACTCACCCATACCATTTATTAATTGCATGCCAGCTCTTATCATCTCTCTTCACAAATTAATTCAGTCATTAATACGCTTGCCTCCAGATTAATACGCCTTTGCGATAATGCAAGTAAGACCGCTGAGCTCTCTATTTTAAAACATACTCTCATCCAAAACGGTTACCGCGAAAATCACATCAATAGGAGCATCCACAGACATCAATCTTAATAAAGATAGTATTTTCCCCCAACAAAAACTTTCATTCCGTGTCCGATCAATCAAAGGCAACATTGCAAATGAACAATACGGAGTTTGTGAAATTCCTTGTGCGACTGCCTTTGATCCTATATAGGCAAAACAAATCGTATAGTCCAAAATGGGATTTAAGAATATTCCATTTCTGTTCAAAATTCCGATTCAATTTCAGCTTTAGATCAACACCGCCTTCATAAGGTCACAAAGATGATTTTAAAAACTCCAAAACTATAGCCCCCATCCGTTTCTATAAACAAAGAATTATCCGAAAAGCCATAGAAATTAAAAAAAAAAGACAAATGCTTTTTGGCATTTAATGACGGCATACGGTTACCTTTGCCTTAAAGACCTCTCATAAAAAAAGTGCCGTTTCCGCGATAATCCTTACGCTAGCCCCCATGTGCCAACCTTCACTCAAGCTACGTCACCATCGACAGTATAAATGATCCGTCCTCTATTCCCAGCACCAGTAATGCTTTGACTATTGATCAGTGTAGAAGTGCCTGAGGACTCGGGAAACTGAGACCTCGGAAGCCCTGAAGAAGACATCGAAGAGTATGTCGAAAGCTCGGCACAATGATAATCGACTCAACTCGAGTGGTTTAACTCGGAAGACTGTTAAGTTTAATATTAATTTCTGTAATAGTATTAACCTCACCTCTAGGTTTAAAGACTCATCAACCTAGACAACAACATGCAAAATTCCGAAAAAATTACGATCTACAAAGCATAAAACATCTTATAGAGAAACTAGTGCAATACAATAAACCTCTATTGTTAAGATTTATCAATTCTTATAAAGTATTTGACACAGTTGAGCTAATCTAATGCTGAGCTAAAATACTACAAGTGCCTTAATAATTTAGGCTAGAATGCATACAAAATTATTATATAATATATACCTTTAGACAAAATCCACTGTCAAATTATATACAAGTAGGAAAGGACAAGAAGACCCCATGTCACCTAAATTTTTAGTACAGTACTGGACTATGCTTTAAAAAATATCGATTGGCTGACACAGGAAATAAAACTAGGTTGAGAATATTTAAACAACTTCAACTTACACAACTGATATAGTCATTATAGCTTAGGATCTAGATTTGGCAAGATAAATGGTACAAGAACTCGTTGAGGCTACATGAAATGTAGATTTAGATATAAACATCCCGAAAACAGAAATATTGACAAATTTAGTACACAACCAAAACATCAGTATGGGTAGGTAAGAAACAGAACTCGTAGATAAATATAAATACCTAATACATGAAATTATAATTAGCCACGATAATCAGACCAACGAACTGAGCAGCACAATCAGTCTTGGGCTGGGATAATAGTGAAAGCAGAAAAAAACTGTTTAAAGTGAGCTATCAGCATGCATTATTAGAAATTAATTTGATCATTGCGTACTTCCAGTATTGACATATGAAGCAGAAACACTTACCTTAATAAAAGCCACGGCTATTAAACTTAAAATCATACAGAGGAATTCAGTAGTACATGTTAAAAATATTTCTGCAAAACCAAATAAAAACGAAGAGATCAGGAGAATAAACTAGGTGAATGACGTCATCGAAATAATAGTAATACTAAAATGAAGATGGGCAGGACACTTGCTAGAGTGACGGATGGGCGATGGACAAAGAGGTCATTGGAATAGAGACCAAGAAGAGAAGTCAAGAAAAGCGTCGGTTTATCACCTACACCATGATCGGACGATGTTAGAAGATAAAATAAAAACTGGGTAAGAGTGGATCAAGGCAGACGTGGTTGAAAACACGAGGAAGATGCCTTTATTCAGCATTCGACAAACTAGGCTAAAAAAGTCTTACCTGGGACATATATTGCAGAACAATGGATATAGAGGGGTGCAACAACTAATTGTACACTAAGTGTACAAAGTATAACGACATATCTTTCTTATATTCGTAGATTATGAAAAGGCGTTCGATACTATAGATCATCATAAAATGCTTTGAGCATTGGATGACTGCCGCATTGACTACCGATATATCGCCTTAATTAGAAGTATTTACGAAACTGGTATAGCTTGTGTCCGCCTTCATGAAGATATCAAGAGGTTTAGAATAAAACGTGGAATTAGACAGGGTGATACTATCTCCCCTAAATTGTTTAAAGCTGTTCTTGAATATATGTTCAAGCAAATGGAACGAGAGCATAATATGAGAATTAATACAAATGGGGAAGATCTGAACCACCTATGATGTGCCGATAATATCGTTTTATAATCTGATATAGTTGATAAAGCTACAAAAATGCTGCACACGCTCTATAATTACACAAAGAGGAGTCTAATACACAAAAAACATAAACATAAAATCATTGACTTTGAAGCAATAGACGAAAATATATTCGATGTAAACATAACGATGAAAGAATTCTTTAGACTGTTAAACTTTTAAAAGAAACAAGTTTTTCTGGTCTGATTTTTTGCAATCTTTGTACTAACTTTCATGTTTACTGATACAATAGTCATTACTTTCTTAGTTAATTGGTCAGCAAGAAAGGGTTGTTCCCTTTTGGGTACTTTTTTTATTTTTCACCCACATGTTTGAAACTCACACTTGCTAGCAGTTATATCAAATAACTTAGAGGTCTCTTCTTTAAATTACTTTAATTTAAGTTCAGTTGTCTGCGTATTCTTTCTGCTCTTTAAATTCCTCTGAACAAGTTTGTAACGTTGATAAAACATTTTGATTTTGTCCCATATTCGAGTTTTACTCCATACAGGAATTAAAGCTTTAAACCAAATTTCTTCAATTTTTTTCGCCGTTTGTTTTAAAATCCCACTAATAGAAGGATCCTTTTCACTATATTTTCCATTAAATCATGTTGTACAAACAAATAATGACACATAACATCGTTAAACGTTGGCAACACTCTATCATTTAATAATTTTGGATGTCCAAAAACAATACTAACATACTAATTGACCATGTAGAATCATATGTGTACCTTGGCACCAACCTAAATGCAAAATGGGAACAGGCCACAAAAATTAAGGCAATAATAGAACAAGCTAGAGCAGTATTTAACAATATGAGAAAGCTTCTCATAAGCAAAAATTTGTCTTTCCCCTAAAACTAGTTAGTTAGTAACTAGTCTAGTTAAATTCTACATCTTTCCGATCTTAATATATGGTATGGAGGCCTGGAGGCTGACAGAGATGCTCACGATAAAACTAGAAGCATTCGAAATGTGGGTGTACCGACGCATTCTTCGTATATCCTGGACCAAACATGTCAGCAACACAGAGGTAATCCAAAGAATTAGAAAAGAGAAAGAAATCGTGAGGACAATAAAACAAAGAAAGCTTAAATATCTAGGTCACCTGTTGGGACACGATAAGTATCGTCTACTGGCATTGATTTTCCAGGAAAAAAATAGATAGTAAGCGAGGCCAGACAGGAGAAGACACCCGTGGCTCCAAAATCTGCGGAAGTGTTTCGGGCTCACATCAGTCGAACTATTCAGAAGCGCCGCAAACAAGATCAGAATTGCCATGCTAATAGCCAACGTTCGCAACAGACAGGGCACTTGAAGAAGATGAAGATGAAAAACAATGCACTTGCCTTTACTTCTAGTTGACATTATTGTTTTCCCACCTACGATAATGTTAATATTTCACACACAACTAAGCCTGGCAGTCGTAATAGTAAGCATAAAATAGTTGAACAAGTTCATGCAAGTTCTGACATGCGCAGCGCAGATCGCGCGATGACCCACTATCAGTGGCGGGTCGCTTTAGAAATTAACAAGTAATTTTTGCAAAATTTAATAAGTTTGAGGAACCAGAAATCCTGGTAGTGGAAAAAATTTGTTTTAGTATATTGTTCTGAGTGATAAAATGTATCTTTTTTCCCCTATGACAACTTAAAAGTGCTGTTATTTTATTAATTTCTTTAATATGACAACTTTATGAGAAATCAGTGAAACTCAAAAAATTAAGGACCTCTAGGGGTAACTTTTGCCACTATTTTTGTTAACACTTACATATATTTTAACAACTGTCACACTACTTGGAGAAACAAATTTTTTTTTCAACGCGAGCAACCCCAGTCCGTATAATTTGGAAAATTATGCGCCCTGTTTTCCGCGTCATCAACGTGACGGTATTAGCGCTAGTATATATACAGATATAATTATATTAATATGCAAATATAAATTATTACTATAGAGACATTATGACATTCAAACAAAATGAGATTATTGCAAGAACCATATATATAATATATATATATATATATATATATATATATATATATATATATATATATATTATATATATATATATATATCTCGGAAAAGGAGTACGACCGTCAATCCAATATATTAAGGTTCACTCAGACGAGTGGTGGGTTCTTATATCGGTCTCAAGGTGGAGAAATAAAAGACAAAGTTGATAGGCTACTTTATTTTGAAAGCATCATCAGTTCATCTAAAAATTACAATATGAGAACCACACAATCATGGAAACGATGTTATAATTGTTACCTTAAAAAGACATGTAGCAGTCTAAGGTTTTTACAAATATGTGAATAAAACTCAAGTAAATGGACATTATACGGTGATATTGTATAACAATATGTTACTTGATCGTTTATACAATATCACCGTATAATGTCCATTTACTTAAGTTTTATTCACATATTTGTAAATAACTTTGACTGCTACATGTCTTTTTAAGGTAACAATGATAACATCGTTTCCATGATTGTGTGGTTCTCATATTGTAATTTTTAGATGAACTGATGATGCTCTTATAATACGAAAGCGAAACGTCTTCAAAATAGATAAAGTAGCCTATCAACTTTGTCTTATATTTCTCCATCTTGAGACCGTTATAAGAACCCACCACTCGTCTGAGTGATCCTTAATATATATATATATATATATATATATATATATATATATATATATATATATATATATATATATATATATATATATATATATATATATATATATATATGTTGATTCTTTTCACTTTAGTGAATTTATTAATAACTTTGAAATTCCTTAAGGTTACATTTTAGTGAGTTTTGATGTGGTATCTTTTTTCACTAATTTACCCCTTTCCAGAGTTTTAACTTCCTTAAGAAACCATTGGAATTTAATTCAACCTAACTGTCCTGTTTCCTGGGATGTATTTGCAGAATTGTTGCAATTAGTATTTGACACTAATTTTTTGGTCTTTAATGACAAATATTATCTTCAAACTTTTGGCACACCCATGGGTTCCTCTATCTCTCCCATCCTAGTTAATTTTGTACTAGATGATTTAGTATCTGACCGTTTGGGTCTTTTAGATTTCCAAATCCCTTTTATTAAGCGGTATGTGGATGATCTATTATTAGCCTTACCTCCTGATAAGATACAGGCCACCTTATCCTTGTTTAATGAATTTGATCCTCATTTACAGTTCACTGTTGAACTTGAGGACCCCCTCACAAATAGCATTCCCTTCCCAGACATGCGTGTCATTAGAATGGAAGATAACACCTTAACCACAAGTTGGTATAGAAAACCTATGGCCTCTAATAGGTTCCTTAATTACCATTCCTGCCGTCCTTTTAAATACAAATTAAACTTAATTAAAGCTTTAAGCTTCAGGCTGAATAGATTGACACATCCGGTTAATCGAAGGGAATCCCTTCAATCACTTAGACATATTCTCATTGAGAATTCTTATCCTTCTTCTCTCATTAACAAACACCTTTTGTACAAAGCTATGGTTACTCTTTAAATGATAAACCCAATGGTGACCAACTTAGAATAATGTCAAATAATTCTTTTAATGGCACTGTTCTGCCTGGTACTGTACTTGGGACTCCTACCACCCACTACTCATCTTTACCTTACTTTCCTCATGTTACTGACAAACTTATTAAACTGTATAAACAGAAGAACATTCCTGTTAAAATTGCGGTTAAGAATGCCAAGACTGCCAGAAATTTATTTTCAAAAACCAAAACACCCTTGTCCCCTCTGAAACAAGTTAATGTCATTTATCATTTACCTTGTGCTGATTGTGACTCTTGCTACATCGGTCAGACTGGGAGATCACTGAGAGGGCGTCTTACGACACACCGCAGTGATATCAATTTGTTTAAGCATACTTGTGCCCTTGCACAGCATGCTATTAACACTAAACACAGAGTAGATTTTAATGAAGTTAAGATTCTTGGTTCTGAACGTAATCTCGTTAAAAGACAGTTTTTAGAAATGTGTCATATAGTTAAACACCTTAATACTCTTAATAAGAGAACTGACATTAGTAACTCAAGCCAAATTTATCATGCTCTAATATTGCAGAATTAGGCTTACTATATTATTTACTTTAAAAATTGTCACCTAAGGTGTTTTCTTTACATAATTTCTCTTTAAATAATTTTAAAATATAAATTAAAATAAAGTCAATAATAAACTCTTCCTTTAAATTATCCTAGATTTATGCAACCCATATTTCATGACTTCGTGATTTCATATTAACGTTGCTTTTGTACAATTGTATTAATTGTTTCCATACGAATAGTTTAATACAACTTAATTATTATAAATTGATTCATAGAATCTTATTAAATTTAGTTCTAAATGTGATGAACCTTGGACTGTTGGAAGTTTGATCATCCTTCCCCTATGGCTGGCTAACCAGTCACAACGTAGACTATTAACATATGATTTTTTGGATTGACTTTTTTATGTTTGTTCTTTATTTCATTTCAATTGATCACTGGAGGGAAAAAAAGAGTTCTTAACCACCTTTTCCTTTCAGTTTTTTGGTTTTTACAGACAGTTTGTCGACCAAATTTTGTCATATTTTTAAATAAACCGCTCTATTGTACTGGGGTTGGTAGTAATACGCCTTGTTGTTCTGTCACTCGTTGACCTCTTGGCATCTGTCTTTTCACATTGTTGACGTTTAATACCTATTGCCTTCATTTCACAGGCAGCACTCGACAAGCTCTCAGTGGTAACTTCATTATTACTTTTAAATTACTAAATTTTTAATTAAACATTAGAATAATGCTACCTAAAGTTAAAATGAAATCTTAATTATTGAATTACTATTGGAAGTGCATTCTTGGACCTTTTAGTTCTTTTCCACACTAATTTTGTTGTTTTTTTATACATGATAAGTTTTTACCTCTATTTTATTAACATACATATACAACTACCACATGTTTTTTTTGCTGTGCTAATTTTATGAAAATTGTCAACTATATTTAGTTCAATTTATTGTTTATACAACATAATTATACAATGTCCATTGTCGTAAGCTTCTGTATAATAAATGTTAATATCACTGACTGCTACATATCTTTTTGAGGTAACATACTTAGTAGCTTTTCTTTGGATGCTGGGTTTTTCATATTGTTCTTTTTAGATGAACTAATAATGCTATTAAATTGGATAGCGAAACGTTTTCAATAAATAGATGAAGTAGCCATCATCTTTGTGATCCTTATTTTATATATATATATATATATATATATATATATATATATATATATATATATATATATATATATATGTATATACATATTTATAACAAAAACATGATAACTACTTAAAATTCTCAAAAAATTGAACAATGAAGAGGATTTTAATAAAATTCGAAACGGTTATAAATATTTTTAATCTCCCAATCTCGGATATTTTACAATTAATAATTACAAAAATACCTCTTTGATATAAAAAATATTTGCAGCAAGTAAACTGAGTAACGCAAGTATTCGCAAATATTAAAATATATGAAATTTATTGATCCAGCGGCAAACAGCGTTACCTGCGCAATAATTGTAAATCCACCTTATTTGCTCGTCGACGACGAACACGAAAAATTTCATATCACATCTCTTTTCCAAATCATACTTTATCTGACACTGGGTAAGTGAATAAGGAACAAATACATCACGCGACGACGAGATATTGGGGATAAATATGACCTGTCAGATTTTCTTACATTCTTACATTTCTGCCTCTACCGTCTGCCGGTAATGTAAAAAATTTAAATTTCAAATGTTGATACTTCAGGTAGGTACTTCCACTGGGATTTTAATATTTGAAATAGGATCATTACCATAGCGTGATATTGGGACGGAATTTGCATCTTGACCTTTGATAGCTATATTTAAAAAAAATTATATTTAAAACTTAACTAATATTTTAAAATATAATCCACAGACAATGCATTATATAAGTTTTATAAGTAAAAAAAAGGGAAGAAGAATAGGAATATGAAGTTCTTGTCCAGTATGGGGGTTTTTATTTGATCTGTATGATAAGAGAGTAATATATCTGGCTTAGGTTGACAATGTTGGTTCTTTCATTAAAGGACGCTGGCTGTTTTAGAATTTGACACATTTCAAGAATGGATCGCTTATGATAAGTTTGTTGTTTGCACAGTATTATGGTATTCGTGAAATAGATACTGTGTTTAGTTGAAATGGCATGTTGTGCAAGGGCACAAGGTGGTTTGAAAATTCTAATGTCGTCTTTGTGATACGCTAGTCCACCATGAAGAGAACGGCTGGTCTGACCAATGTAACAGGAGTTGCACTCTGCACAGGGTATATAGGCGATATTAGTTTATTCTAGAGGGGCCAATGGAGTTTTTGCCTTTAAAAATAACTTTCCTAAGATTGTGGTATTGTTTAAGGCTAGTTTAACAGGTAAGTTTTTGAAGTTTGGTAAACTTGTTCATAATCTGTGGGAAGTACGGAAGCAAAGCATATTTTGTAGTTTGTTCAGAAGTGTTCACATAAAAAACAAAAAATATTTTTAATATATCGCACCCTTAGGAAAACAGTGACTCAAGTGCAAATTTTTCACAAATTGAGTTAACAACACTACAATCTTACTAATATTCGTCTTTGTCTGGGGATCCAAAAGTCACAATTGCAACTTTTCCTTTTGTCACTCATGTGAGTTTGGATCATTTAGGGATTCAATTTAATAAAAAGGATCTGTTTAGTGGTTATCGTATGCTAATCAATATTGAATTGTAAGTTATTGGTTTTAAATGGCTAAAATATGCTCCAACGCGAAGACTGATGGAACAATCTCATATTGCTGTGAAGAGAGCAGAATCTTTGATATTATATAAAAAATATACACATAAGGAACTGTACAAGTTTGCTTTTATAGATGAAACATAGTCTATAGATATATATGTCGCTTATAGTAAGATGAGAATAAAATATGTGTAAAATCTATTAAAACTGATGAGAAACCGTAATACATTTATATTCACCATAATACTATAGCCATAATCATATTGAACATATGAAGGTGATGAAATAATTTTTTTTGAAGATATATTATTCTTCATGCTGGTAATAAAAATGGCTTCATTAGGGGAGCACTATATTTTCCACTAAATCGGCTATAATGGACTACCTATCATAAAGAAATGCATCAAGCAATTTTTTTTTATTATGGTTTGAAAATCAACTATTAAAAAAATTGTCTGAACCGTCACTAATAATTAGAATGTGTAACGCTCCATACCATAGCATTTCTTAGAGAAAGTATCAAACATGTCTTCAAACAAGACTGAAATGAAAGATTGGGTAACTATATAATAATAAATTGCCAACCTGCCGAAGTAGAATATCATGTATTTTAATTCTTGTTACTTTCTAAATCGAGCTATCACCAGGATTTATTATAATTGGTTTATTGTCAACATTCACCATATTCTTGCCATGTTAAATATACCATTTTTTGATAATTTAAATAGTATGTCTGACAGATTTCTCCCACATATTTACATTACATTGTTCCAGTGCCTTATTCCACATATTTAAAATAGCAGTATCAGAATGCCCATGCCCTTCTTAATCAATATCTTTTTAAAGTCATCATACAGCATCATATAACGGGGGTTCTACGGCGATTGTCGCTTCCCGAATTTCAGCCTCCATCTTTTCCTATCTCTCCAGTCTTCCTCTTCTAGCCTCTAGATTGCATTGTTTTGGTAATTTCTCTTTTCCAGGAATTTGGTGGTCTTCCCCTTTTTCTTCTTTCTGGCGGAACATACATTAAGGCTTTCTTTGGCCACCGCTCCTTCTCCATTCTCATCACGTGACCATACCATTGTAATTGCCTTCCTTGTATTCTATCTAAAAGAGTATCTCTAATTCCTGTACGGTTTCGTATTTCCCAGTATCTCTAATTCCTGTACGGTTTCGTATTTCCTCATTCCTGATTCTTTCCATTCTCGATACTCGACATGACCTTCTAAGCTAATCGATTTTCACAAAGTCTACTTTATCTCGTTCATTCTTTGTCATCGTCCAACATTCGGCACCATATGTACCGAAGTTTATACACGAACTTTGGTACGCATATTTATTTTATTAGACCACAGTAATGAATTTAGTATTCGGATGCATTTTTCCCCTGGGTTATTCGGTTTAGTACATCTGTCTTAACTCTGCCATCTGCTGATATGATGCTTTTTAGATATATATACTGGTTTCAACCTTTTATGACTGCGTTTTCAAGCCTCTGATCTGTGGTATTTCCTCCAATTTTTAAATATTCTGTTTTGCTTATGTTTACAGTAAGCCCCCATTTGGCATATTCCTCAAATAATTTTCGATTTATATAATTTATATCTTCCTCATCGGTTGCAACCACCACCTGATCATCTGCAAAAAAACAATGTATACAGAGTTTCTTGTCCCACTGCGATGCCCATAAATCTACATTTATTTCTTCAATTCCTCAATGTTTCTTAGACGTATATTTTAAATAGTGTCGGTGACAAACAGCATCCTTGCTTTAGGCCTTTAGTGACTCTAAAGTCATTTGAAGTTCTGGTTTCAATTTTTACACAACTAACTGCATTTTCGTACAATTTATATATCGCTCGGATATACGTCGAATCCAATCCAGACTTTTCGAGGACCTTAAACATTTTCTTTAACGGGACACTATCATATGCTTTCTCAAGGTGTATAAATACCAAATGGGTCTCTCTACTTCTTTCGACACGCTTTTCAATTATTTGTCGTAGGATAAATATATTATCAAGGCAGGACCTCCCGGTACGAAACCCGCTTTGTTCTTCAATATCTTGTATCTGTCTTTCAACCCTCTTCTTTAATATTCTGCCGTACAACCGGCCCACAGAGCTCATCACACTCATACCTCTATAATTGGAACAGTCTCTTTTATTCCTTCTCTTATATATGGAACTTATATAAGATTTATTCCAATCTTTAGGAATTTCCTGGTCTTCACACATACATTTACTAAAAAGATCTACTATTAATTCTAAAAGTGTAGTCGGCCCATATTTAACCAGCTCTATGAGAATGTCTCCATGCCCTACGGCTTTTCCGTTTTTAATCTCTTTTAAGGTTTCTGTCAATTCAGATAATGTTAATATAGGAATTTCCTGTCTTTCGTCTCTGTTATGTATTAATTCCCTTATCTTGTCCCCTCTGTACTTTACTCTATTCTCTTTCAGCAGTTTCGTTTAATATTTCTCTCATTCATTTAACATTATGAGAGGAAGGCTCTCCTTATTTTACTCATTTTTTCCAAACTGCTTTAATGTTTTCCAAGCTTGTGCCACTTTTGTTCCACCCATAAATGTGTCCAGTTCATCACACTTAGCCTCCCTGTTTACATTTTTTGCCTTATCCACTTCTTTTTTAAGTTCTCTATTCCGTTTGGTGTATATTTCTCTGTCTTGAGGATGTTTGGATTAAAGCCATATGTGATATGCTTGTTTTTTCTTGAGAACTTTCTCTTCTAGTTCCGTTGACAACCATTCAGGTTTTCCTTTTTTCCGACTTTCAACTTTTCCCAGTGCTTTATTTGCCGCTTTGTGAATATATTTTTTAATTACCTCATACAGACTTTCAGGTTCTAATTCCTTTGTTTCTATATTTTTTATTTTTTGAGCTATTCTAATTTTATATAAGAACTTTGTCGAATCTGGTTTAAAGCTTTCCCAGTTATATTTTATGTTTTCTATGATTGTTCTCTCTTAAATGTCACTATTTGCAATAATCATATGGTGGTCACTTGAACATTCTGGCTGTCTAAACACCCTCACGTCCTTCGTTTTTGGTTTAAAATCTTTACGCTGAATGAAATAGTCAATTATTGATTTTAAATTCCTGGTAGGCTACGTCCATGTAAATTTGTATATATTCTTATGAGGGATGAAACCATTTAATATTTTTAAAGGATGTGCCTCGCAAAAATCTATTAATCTTTGACCATTGTCGTTCAGAATGTCCTCTCCATATCTCCCTACTATTTCACTGTTGGAGCTCCTTCCAGTTCTTGCATTAAGATCACCTAAGATCCAAATTTCTTTCTTCTTATTAATTGTGGCTAGAACAGTAGTTAACTTGTTAAAGTACTCTTCATTGCTGTCAACCCTTAAGTCATCCGTCGATGCATATGTTCCAATTACCCCTATTTCATGGCCATTTTTCTTAATTTCCATGAGGATAATTCTTTCATCTATTTCTTGCCATGATTTAATACATTTTTTCAGTTTCTGATGTATTGCTATAGACACTCCCCGTTTAGCTCGTTTGCTCTTTTCTACGCCACTATAGAAATGCAGGTATTCGCTTATATTTTTATTTCCTCTCCTTTTTTCTTTACTTCAGTTAATACACAGATGTCTAGTTTCATTTTACTCAGTTCACGGACGACCTCCACCTGTTTTTTCCTTATTCCTTGTATGTTCCATGCACCCAAATTTATAGTCCATTTTCTTTGCGAATTTAGTTTATAGTTTAATCCGTCCGAATTCCAAGGCTTTTTGATTAAATTTTTAACCTTTGATCATTTTTTCCGAGTATTGAGGAGTTGGCCCGATGCCTCAACCCCCAACTTGGAGGACCAGGGTTTTAAATCAGAGCATCCTTCTTTTCTTAAGGTGCCTTCTCCATTACTGAGGGTTGGCTATTGATAGGATTGTTGCGCTTGGGAATGTAAAGTTTCAACGGAACTATACTTAGTTAGACTTATGTAGGATAATGATAATTTGTAGATTAGAAAATAAGACTTTTTTCATTAGCTTAAAAATAAATAACTACTGAAAGTAATCAAATTAAGAGAGCCACAGTTAGTCGTTCTAACAATAATTATGCGTGAAAATATTTAATTAAAATTACATACCCAAAGATCACAAGTTAAGTAATTTGAAAACCAAAAAAAAAAAATAAATTTAAAACAATAAATAAACACGACAAATAAGCTAATGTCACTGTCAACGAAAATTATAAACTTCAAAATTTAGAGTAAACAAGGTATCAAAGACATGTCATATTTTTTATCCATGTTTAACTTATTGTGATTTTTATGGACAAGCGGCTTAATTTTGGAATACTAGTTTCTGTGAGTAAAAAAGAGACCTACTACAAAAAGTAATTTTTGAATAATTTCATGTTCCTATGGAAACAGAGTGGACGCAATATATTAATTATTTTAGTGTAATTCCTGTTATGTCCTGTAATGTGCTAGTTTTCCGCCTCAAAGGTTCCTCTTTGTGAGTTTCAATCTGTTTGTAAGTATATTCTATGTAATAATTGTTTTTAATAATAATTTTTGTGCACTTATCATGTTCTGATGTTCCGAAAGATCGAGTTTGAAATATATTTTTTGTTTGCGTATTAAAGTGACTAAATTGCTAACATTAAAGGATAAGTGATATTAGGATTAATGTTGATAACTTAGTTTTTTAACTAATTGGCGAGAGTTAAAAACTGTGAATTGGAGGAAGAAAATAATAAAGCTTTTTAGGGTATTAGGAATAATTTTTTTTTATTATTGAGTTAATGCCTGGACAACTAAGATCATTGGCATAGTACAGTCAGGTACCTAGTGTGTTGTGTGTGTGTAGAGTAATTGTCTTCATACTTAGCAAAGTCGACGTCATTGTCTTTGCTAAGAGACGCTAATTGTATCCGAGCGTCTGCGGTCCAAATAAAATAGAAATTAGAGTATTGATGAAACTGACAACTGAGCGAATAAAAATATCAACTTTGTGTATCTTTGGTAAACCATAAAGTCTGGAAATGGGATGGGGATTTTATCGTGTGATACTTATTGTTTAGCAAAGTAATTGGAGAATTATTTTATACTGTTTTTAATGGTGAAAATAAAAGATTAAGTTGGATAAATTTGGAGAAGCGAGAATTTGCTGTTCTCTAAGAAATAAGTGAATTTGTCAATATAAAATTGTTGTTCTAAAATACCCTTGCCAGCTTTGCTGAAAATGAGGTAACGATTTTTGATTTTCTTTTTGATCGAAATAAAAGTGTTGAGATGAGTTCTGTTTTTATTAAAAGACATATTGGTAAAGGTTTTTTTATTAAAGAATGTATTAAGGAATTTAGCGTGTATTACAACACAGCGACATAGATGAGCCGGACACATAACACGAATGACTGACAACATGATTGCTAAAATGCTAACGACAGGAATATCTATAGGAAGTAGAAATAGAGGCTGACAGCAAATTAGGTGGTTAGATGGAATTAAGACCGACTTAGGGATACTAAAGATCAGCAGATGGCAACACGAACATCTTAAGACCGGCAGAATATTCTTAGAGCAGGCCACAGAGGACCAGAGAAGATCCACAGAGGATTGTCGAGCTAAAGATGATGATGTGATGATATTGACGACATATTGGGGAATTTTAAGAACTAATTGTAATGCTACTAGTCATAGAAGACTGGGATTAAGAAAGAAGCTTGGTTTTGAATCTGTTAATTTTTAAATGCAGAAGTTTCTTATTAAAGTGTTGTGTGAGAAAAATGGAAAAATTTAGGATGACGGTATCTGTCTTAATTGAGAGACTTAATTAAGTTAATTAATAAATCAGTAAGGACGAATTGTTTAAGACTTATAGAATGAGGTTATAGACTGAAATGAAGAATTGGAAAATTTTTTGTGTTTAGAAGCAAATTGACCAGATCTAATCTTATCGTTGATTAGACGTTATTATTTGTTGTTTATTCTATTCAATTGAATTAAATAAGTGTAACCAACCTTGTTTTAAACATAAAATTCTCTTGGTACACCTACTCATACTAACACACGTACATACGAATACAAGTAGACTGTACAGCTATCTAAATAAAAAAAATGCACCAGGTAGCACATTAAAGCGTATTAAAACACAGTATCGTACAGAATTATAGCAAATTATGGACACTAAGCGAGTTACATTTTTATCAATTTAATAAACATGACCATAGATACTCTTAAATAGATCAGTATATCATACACAAATCAAATACATTTAGCATACATGCCCTCGTATATTTTTTGGTACTAGCTCACAAATATGCTATCTACTTTGGTGACCTTAAATAAAAACCACATACATAAATACACAACTGAAGTGTTGGGCGTACACCACAAATTATAATACCACGCCTTGACAATATTATACAAAATCTAATATTAGAGTGTTTTTCAATGAAAAGACAAAATAATAATATTTGATAAACAAAATTGTTTGTCACTCCGACAAAATAATTGTCTCCTTCTATAATAGATATACTAGAGGATATTATTTTTTAGTGTATGTTGTGTCATTTTTTTAATTTAATAGATGTAGTAAATAGTTATGTTGTTTATACTTAATACTTACTGATGTTTAAGTAACTTAAGTTTTTTCCCATTTTTTGTTCATAGTATTCGGTTTTAACTATATAGGTAACACAGGAAATTAAATTTATAAAAGTAAATTAGTGACTTTTTCAAATTTATTTATTTTTATTACAAAATCATTTTTGGGTCGACTTGTGGGTAATAGACAAGGAAAAAATATCGGGTTTGTTGGAAAAAATATTACCTTAAGATTTTTTGCATATTCACCTTCATGAGATACCCCAAAATAAGGTTCAAGTGGTCGAAGATGCGAAAAGGTATTCAAATATTTTTAAACAATTTTTTCTAACCCTCCAATACATGCGCTCTTTTTTCTTACGTGGCTACACGCATAGTAATCCATAAATTTAATTAATTATTAAATTAAAATATAAAATTAGTAATCCATACGTGCTATGGGAGTTCTGGAAAAGCAATATTATTTAAAAATAGTGTTATTGTTTTAATGAGATTTTAATAATAATACTGCAATCTACAATTGTCCTTATTTTATAAGTAAAATATATATTAAAAAAATAAAAAAAACAATGAAAATTAAAAAACAAGTATCATAAATCAAACCTATTTATCACCAAACGTTACAAACTAAACTAGATTCTATAATATCATAAATATTACATCTTAATTTGATTCAGACTGCATGTTCTGTTTTATCTTAGCACAATATACACATCGTCGTTAGGAATGAAATACCTCCAATGTGCAAATTTCTGGTAATTCAGATTTTAAACAATTCTGAATCGCTATGAATAGTGTTACAGTCTAGAAAAATATCCAATGTGCGTACCGATTCCTAATTTCCCTAATATCTCAAAAAGCAGTACTCCAATGTAACATATTATTAATTGTTGGACTGAAATAAATCCAATGTGCTTAAAAAACACATTGGAGCTATTATCTATTATAATATCTGCACATTGGAGGTATTTCATACTTTCATCTGTCAAATTCCTATCCTCAAATTTTCTCAAATAAGCTATTGACCAGTGCAAAATGAGTGTTTTCAAGACAAGAACTAAAATAGTTGTACAAAATTCACTTAAGGAAGATTGGCAAAATTCTATCCAAACTTTTGCTCCTATTGAAAATAAAATTTATAATGAAAAATCCAAAAAGAGGTATGTAAACCAATTCACTGCTACGGTTAGATATCTTTCATCTCATTATTGCTTAAATTAAGTAGGTAATAATAATTTTTCTTATTTCAGTTTACCTGCAGCTACTATATTGAAACAGGAAAAAGGCAAAAGGCAAAATTTGTGTTTTGGCGATGTACAACATATTACCAGACGGAATGGCATGTCAGTAAAGGAGCGATGTAATCATATTATAATGCCAAAATGTTTAAAAGAACACTCATTTAGATGTTCTTTAATTACGCAGGACGATAGACTACAAATTTTTAAAAAATTTTGGACATCATCGTCGTGGTAACATAGAAGCACTTATGTTAAAAATCTTGTTTGGGCAAGAGCAGTGAAAAGGCGCCGAAAAGATACTCAAAATTCAGACAAACGGTCCAAAAAGAAGAGAGCTTGTGACTTTTTTTGTTTCTAAAGACGGAAGTTACCTCAAGGTATGCCGAGTTATGTTTTTGAACACATTAAATTTAGGAGAAGACACAATGAAACGATGGGTCTCAAGGGAGCCAGCCACTCATGAAATTGATACTTCTAGTGAAAGTCTACAAGATTCCAACATTCAGCAAGATTACTTCAAAAAAATGAGACAAATTTGCAAAGAAAAGAATGTTAACGAATGGTTGCAAGATATTCCTAAAGTTCCTTCACACTATTGTAGAGCATCTACTAGCAGAATATATGTTGACAACAGTATCATAACAACAAATTACATGTACAGACTATATAAAGAATGGTGCGATGATAGAAAGCAGTCACTTGCTCATAACAAGTTGTTTAAAGTTGTTTTAGAAGCAGAGAAAATTGGCATACATAAGCAAAGGAAAGATCAATATGATACGTGTGTTGCACATAAAATGAAGAGAATTAGTACTGAAGATTATGACCAGCACATGTCAAAGCAAAAAGAAGGAAGACGGGCAAAAGAGTTATTAAAAAGTAGCGCAAATTCTGAAAAATTGTTTCTTACAGTTGATCTTCAAAGTTTCTTAACGTGTCCAAAAGTATTAGCTTCCCAATCGTATTATAAGCTCAAACTCCAAGTACACAACTTCACCATTTATTCTCTAAATGATGAAAATGTCTAGTTGTACGTTTAGCATGAAGCAAATGGTGGAGTGAGTAGCAATGAATTTACATCTTGTCTTATAAATTATACAAATAATATTTCTGCTAACTATCAAACTCTTGTATTCATCTCAGATGGATGCAACTACCAAAATCGAAAAAGAACTCTGGCTAGTGCTTTAAGTGATTCAGCAAGAGCAAAATCCCTTACAATACAGCAGTTATATCTTGAAAAAGGCCATACTATGATGGAAGCAGATTCAGTTCATTTAACTTTGGAACATTACTTTTAGACTTCAAATAATTCACCGATGGATTACATTGCTAGAATGCATCTTGCTCGGCTAAAACATCTGTATAATATTAAAAACGTAGATTTTACGTTATTGACAGTAACTTTTGTTCAATCAGACCTGGAAAAAATGCCAAAGATCCGCAAGTTGTAGATATAAGATAATTAAAATATAGTCCCAATGGAGAGGTATACTACACCACTGATTCCTCAGATAACTGGAAGCTAAGAGAAAGCCAAGACCTGTCGGTTTATGAAAACTCGCTCTTCAAGACACCTCCTGAAATATCAGGAGACAAGTTCAAACATCTGCAAGACCTCAAATTAGTTATTGAAAAAGATCATCATCACTTTTACGATACTCTTCCTAAAATCAAAAAAAATTATACTTTCGGTGGTATTCGTAAAAATATCATACACTGATAGTAGATGTCGAAGTTTGTTTATTTAAAATAAAGATAATACAAATCATTTACTGTTTATATGACTCTTTTTGCCCTAATAACACCAAATTCAAGGTGTATAGTACTATGACATGCCATATACAATATTTGAAATTCCTGCTATGTACCAGTTTAATCATTTATAATTTCTCCAATGTGCGCGTTTGTAATATTTTTTTTATTAGTTTAATGTTTTGTACTGATTTAAGGAATCAATTTCACCTTAATATCAATATCAATCTTAGTTTGGCCAAAAAATCAATTACTAATTTAATACAATATACAATAGCGTTATTTAACTTTTTTGTGTCTTCTGTAAAATTAGGATATTTTTATATTGGAGATATTTCATTCCTAACGACGACATATTTTCTTTAAATGTCCTGGGCAAGTCCACTGATCACAGTTGCTACAACACTTTCTTGTGCTTTTATTCCTTGCTCGTCCACAAATATGACAACGCCCAAGGATCGGTCCTTGGGCGTTGGAATCGAATCGGATTTTCTTTAGGAGTTTCCTTATTTATTAAAAAAAAATAAGTCTTTTCTTTTATTTCTGTTGATGTGTGAATGTTGTCTAGTCGCCTTAACATCAGCTGTTTTGTTCTGAAGCTATTTTCTTGTGGCATTGTAAATTAGTTACTATTTAACTGGGAATAAGCCACAATTAAAGAGATAAATTCGTTTATTGACGTTTTAATTTCCACTTCAGAAATCGTTCTCAAAATACAAACAGTAAATTAAACAAATTTTGTTTTTTGTTACATAGTGAAAAATTCTTCTAATAATTTAATTTTATCTGACTCATTTATACTGACAATTCAGAAATACATTATGCATTTTAAAGTAGACGACTTTAAAATGATATTGCCAATATTGTTGAGTTGCGCTCCTGGGACGACTTTACTTATAAGATAGTTCATTCGATTACATGAAATCAACTTTAACTTGAGAATATCCTTCTGAAAAAAAAATCATAGCATGTAAGACAAACACATGACATGATGACAGTAAAATTCTCCTGTTAGTGATTTCATAGTAAATTATGAGGAAAAACCCAGGAAAAAAACCTCATAATACTATCCCGACATTGTAAGTATTTGTTCGTGAATTTAGTTTACCTTCAACAAACATCAAAATTCTGATTTTATATGTTACGTTATTTAAAAAACATAAATGATGTATCTTCTATATATTACTGACTTACTGTTAATGCATAATGTATGTCTGAATTGTCAACATAAATGAGTCAGATAAAATTAAATTATTAGAAGAATTTTTCGCTATGTAACAAAAAACAAAATTTGTTTAATTTACTGTTTGTATTTTGAGAACGATTTCCGAAGTGGAAATTGAAACGTCAATAAACGTATTTTTATCTTTAATTGTGGCTTATTCCCAGTTAAATAGTAATTAATCAGCGATTTTATTAACTCAAATAAAATATCCTGAAGAAAAGTGCTTCTTGGTAGTAATGCAGTGACATTATTAGCCTTAAACAGAAAAAATTCATTAATTTTTAATATATTTAAATAATCAAAGAACACGGTGTGAATTGCCAACGATGAGAGTTTCGGCAACATCATATTATTGTGCACAGAACTATTCAACCAGATCCACACCGAATTTTGTTTTGTTGTACTCCGATATTATTTTGGATTTGTTCTTATTTTTTGTTTCAGGATCAATACTATAATTATGTTGAATTGTTAAAACAGCTAATATAACCTTATAATTTTTGGAATGTACGTTACCAAGGTACATTTTTCTTGGAGAAAACCGAATAGTAAAGAATGTATGTCTCTGCTTTTAGACGTTATAAATTCTTGTGGTAGCCCCCTCTTATTTTTACGAATTGTACCAACAATAGTTAATCGCTTTTAAAGCACGTCGATGGCCAAAGGTATACTTGTAACTCAGTTATCCAGGGTTACATTTCTGCCCTTTACTTCTATGGGTTTAACCATTTTTTAACAACCTTGCGCTACTTCAATCAGTTTCAAAAGGACCAGTTGGTTGTGTTTCACAGTAAATCTGTATATTACAGGTATATGCATATTTGCTATATACTAACGCAAATATTTTTATACCACATGTTGATGGTTCAATGGGGACATATTAACGAAATTGACATTTTCCCCTAAAACTTAGTAATTGTTCGTCAGCTGTTAAATATTCAAAAGGTATAATTTTTTTTAATTTTTAATAAAATATCCAAAAATATCTCGTACGGGAGCAAGTTTATATAGCTCTCTTCTTTGTTGTCTAGAATTAAAGTCGTCAAATCTCAAACATCTCAGTAGAAATCGGAAAATATTTAAAGACATTGTCAAGTAAATAACTTTAATACCAGAACCTTCCTTATTATCCCACATTTACCAAACATTTACTTTTCCAGATTTTAAAACAACTGCTACAAAGAATATACCAATAAGTCACCAAACCTCTTTGACGTAGGTCATTTTAGCATCTCTGTAGCATTGGAAATTTGCTCTCACTTTCTCAATATAGTTGTTGATACAACGCGTAATTTATTTGACGATATTATCATTTAGAATACATTTGAAGCATTAAAACTGTGTTTTCTTGTGTTTCTAGCTTTTATTGCTCGTGGTTATTGGTCGTGTAACAAATTTATTGCATGAGTTCTTGAACACATAGACACATCTTATCACACTTTGTTTTTTGTCTTTGCCAAGATATTATTGTAAAATTATTTTATCTTCATCTTCTTTCCCTTGAACCTCTTCATCACAGTCTTGTTCCAATTCTTGTTCAGATGGTACTTTGGTCAACTGAGCAGCCGTCGTCGTCACTATTATCTATATTTGACTTCTGTTCGTTCTCTATTTTGTTATTTCATTCCATCAGCCATTTTTTTAATATAAGAGTCGTTGAATCTTACTTTTTTTTAGTCGGAACAAAATCGGTCGAGATTGATAACTAAAACAAAAATAGAAAATAAATAAAAAAAACACAGAAGTTAAAACACTTCACAAATGTGTATTTAGGTATAAAACAAACAAGTTAAAACTTTTTAAAAAAGTGTCGTCACATTTAAAGTTCTGGTAGAACGTTTTCGATCACTACGGATCATCTTCAGTGCCTAGTATTTGTTGCTAACTATATAAATATGGTGTTTATAAGACTTCCATGTTTGGGTTGGTAAAGTGTCACATTTTACATTAGATAATGTTGATACTGTAGGTCGATGACAATGGATGTATTTAAAATTAAAAATTTACTTTAGGGACTACATGTCTCCTAAGCTCGAATACTTGCACGTTGTCAGTTGAAGCGACGACACAGACCAAATGGCTGATGTCACAGGAGATAACTTAAAGACAGCTAAACTTGACAGGATTTCAGTATGTTCCGAAATTATTGTAATTTTTAATTTGTGAAATTTCACAAATTAAAAATTACATTAATTCTCGGTCGAAAAATAGGATCGCTTGTGGAAAAATTCAAAATAAAAATTTACTTAATGGTACCGAGACACCCGTTTCAACGTAAAAACGGGTGAAGGTTCTGACTTATCTATATGAAAACCATCAATAACGCGTATGCTTTCATGGGATTTATTACTGGAGCCATACTGGAGCATATGATCAATATGCTATTATAATTCGTAACGAAGAATCATCTACAGTTATACCACAAGTAAAATGGGACTTAAAAATGTGGGTGAAAGAAATTTCAAAACCATATCCAACACAATATGCATGTCATACATCAAAACACTAATGTGAATTATGACGTAGATTATATTACAAAACTGATAATATTTTCAGCAGATAAAAATATTGGGAAACTTAACTTCGCTATTAAATTCCATCCAATTACTTGGTAAGCTCCAAGAAAGCTTTTAATAAATTCAAATGACAGAAAAATAAACAACTCTTTAGAATTTAAATGAATAGGAGCTATAGTCAGATTTACTATTAAAAAAGCAAAGCGCGAATCTTGAATAACATACGTTTCAACAATTGACAGTTCTACACCAATGTCAACTGTATGGAAAAAAGTAAAAAGAAAATCTGGTACATCACACCAGTAGATAAATATTTTAGAGCAAAATAATGTAATATATAAATCTCAAAAGGAAATATCAAATATACTGGCATTAGGTTATAAAAACAACTCAAGCGATGCAAACTATTCACCAAATTTCTTAAAAAAAAATAGAAATAAAGAAAAATATACCATAGACTATAATGATTAAAATAACAGCGAATCAAACTTTTTAATATCGATGGATGAATTAGAAACGGTAATGAAAAACTGTAAGAACTCGTGCTCTGGGCCAGATAACATATCCACTATTCTTCTAAGAAACCTCACTTGTCCATTTAAAGAATAGTAACTTAGCATGTACAACCTTATTTTCTTCGAAAAATATATTTCCATAAACCTGGAAAAATTTAATAATAATTTCTCTTCCTAAACAAAGTAAATCAAAATCAGATCCCGAAACATATAAGTTATTATCTCTTACTTGTAGTGTGGGAAAAATTATAGAGAAAATAATAAATAGCAGACTTATGTGGTACCTGGAATCAACGAAACTAATTATACCAGAACAAAGTGGCTTCCGAAAGCGTCGTTCTACTGTAGACAACCTTATTGATGTAGAATCGGAAATACATCAGGCTTTCGCAATTAAATACTGTATTGGAATATTTTTCGATATTAGTAAAGCATACGATTCAATATGGAAATATTCAATTTTTCAAATCGCTCATCGAATGAAAAATAAGATTTAATATACTCAAATATATATCAAACTTATAAAAAAATAGACAATTTTAAGTCAGAGTAGACGGCGTATATTCCTCAACAAAAAATCAAGAAAATGGTATACCACAGGACTCGAACTTTAGCACTGCTCTGTCTCTTGTAGCTATGAATTATATTACCGCAAAAATTAAACATCCTGTAAAAGCTAGGCTATATGCAGATGATTTAGTTATACTTTGTATAGCAAAGAACCTATCATCCATAACCATGTCCAAAAAACCTTAAATCATATTGAAGAATGGTCATTCACAAGTGGTCTTCAGTTTAATACCCTCAAAACCAAAGCAGTATGTTTTACAAAAAGTCACAAAACACAACCAAAGAACTTATATGTAACTGAAGGATAGCTCAAATATGTAGACAAAGCTAGATTCCTTGGTATGATCTTTGGAAAAAAACTAACTGGAAGATAGATTTTGAATATTTAAAAGACATGTCAGCTAGGACTAAATTTGTTACGATCACTTGCCAACAATAAATGGGGCGCCGAATCTTCCACACTACTACATATCTATAAGGGCCTAGTACGTTCCACACTGAACTACGGCTTAATTGTTTACAACTCCTCAAAAAAAAACGTATCTAAAAACAATAGATGTTATTCAAATTACAGGTCTTCGAATTTCCTTAGGTGCACACCACACAAGTCCAATACAAACCGTAAACTGGAAAACTGGAGAGATTCCACTCACGTTTATAAGACAATATCTAAGTCTTCCTTATGCTGCGGCATTATCGTCTAATCAAGATAATAAACGTATTCCCGCACTGATTTAAAAGTTGTTTTTAAACTTCAAGTCGAACTGATCACCCTTTCTATTACCGCCTACATACCTTGTTAACAATAGGTATCCATTTTTCAGACACCCTCGATATCTCCTCAATCCCGTCCTCCTTGAACAATTCGACTTACCTCTACTGACACAAGCTTATTGCGCCTAAATAAATTAGAAACGCCAGCAAGTCAAATAAATTAAGAATTTCTTAAAATATTAAGCAAATATGGTAGCTGTTTCAAAGTTTACACGGATGTCTTCAAAAACGAAGACGAAACTGGAGCAGCAATCTACTAATCAGATTATACAGAAGCTTTAAAATTACCTTCATATCTTATAACGTTCTCTGCTGACCTATATGCGATACTAAAAGCGCTACCTAGTTCTGATAGTTAACAAAAATTAGAAGGGAAATATCATTAATACAGATTCTCTCAGCTCAACAACGGCAATATACCAACTACTGTAATGATCCACTACTCCTCATTAAAACAGGAAGTAAATCATGCAGAAAATATGAATATTAATGTCAATTTTATGTGGATACCGTCACATACTGGAATCTAAGGAAACGAGGTTGTAGACAAAATAGCAAAAAATGCACCTACTAACCCAAACGCATGAGAGAATACGAAATCTCTTCACACTAACCTGAAATCATTCTTTAAAAAAAAGATTAATTCAGTATGGCAGGATATATGAAAGAACTCCTTAACCAAGCTGTACAACGTTGATATTAATCATCAAAAATTTCCAAAATTTAACACTAAGAGAGAACAAGTAACTTTCACTCGCCTCCGGATTGGCCATACTCGGTTAACACACGACTACCTACTAAAACGAGCTGATAAACTTCAATGTTTAAAAGTGTCTTAACGGTAAAACATTATTTATTGCAGTGCCCCAAGTAAGATGTGCAACGCAAAATGTATAAAATAACAATAACATTAAATATTGCTCTTGAAGAAGACTGTGAGACTAAAAATATCTTCGCCTTTCTCAAAGACTGCAAGCTGTTATCAAAAATCTAACATTTTACCAAAGAATATAGACGCTTAAAATCAAAGAATATAGACGCTAAGCGTCTATGTTCTTTGATCAAAGAATATAGACGCTTATAAGCGTCTATATTCTTTGATTTTACTTTCAATAGATTTAGGTTTACTTCTAATTATGTATTGCTATGATTAATATTCTATTGTTAAGTTCTAACTCTGATCACAATCCATACACGCTAATTACACTGCGTGGTTGATGCGTCATGTAAGGAAAAAAAAATATTTAAGTAATCAAATAGTATTAGTAGTTGTATTGTATATCTTCAAATCCGTTATACTTGCTTTTTGAGATTTACGTTTTAACAGTTACACATTTTACGTTACACATTTAACAACACACACCCCATATTTTATATTTCTCGAGGTAAGTAAGATAGATGTATATTTTGATAAATTTGATTAACCGCCCTGCGTGTACATCTTAATTTTACCCGATTAAATATACAGTCACTAAAATTTTCCATGTGGTTGACATTTTATATAATAATTTAGGTGAATTTTTTTTATTAGTACAGTTAAAATCACACGATTAAAAATTGCAAGGAATTATATAGTTTTTTTACAAATACAACTATAATATGATAATTATTAAAAAAAACTGTTTAAACTTATTATTATGCTAATTTCTTAAGAATCCTCCTTCTCCTAAGTGCCTTCTCTATTGAGGTTGGTGATCAATATGGCAAATTTCTCTCTGTTCTGGGCTTGATGGATTAAGTCATTTCCTGTTGTGTGAGTCCAACCTCTGATGTTTCAGAGCCAGGATTTCTTCTTTCTTCCTATACCCCTTTTACCCTCGATTTTGCCTTCTAATATTACCTGAAGCTGCTTAAATTCCTTATGGCGCATTATGTGTCCTAGATATGACGTCTTTCTAATTTTGATTGTATTAACCAGATAAGGTCGTGTGTTCATTATTTCCAGTACCTCTTCATTTGTAGTTTTGCTGGTCCAGCTTATTCTTAACATTCGGCGGTACATCCACATTTCGAATGAATTCAGTTTGTTGACGTCATACTGTTTTAATGTCCAGGTCTCACAGCCATATAGTAGTAGAGACCACACATAACACTTTAGTGTTCTTAACCTTATTGTGATTGATAGCTTGGGGTTACAGAGCATTTTACGCATGTTCATGAAGCCAGATCTTGCTATTTCAATACGTCTTCTAATTTCTTTTGAGTGGTCTAGTTGACTGTTTAGCTGTCTGTCCAGGTATATGAAGCTTTGGGAGCTCTGAAGGGTGATACCATTGATTTGTATGTTGGGTGTAATTTGTTCATGGGGGTTCTTGTGGAATACCATGATTTTGGTTTTGGAAAGATTAATATCCAAACCTAGTCTGTGACATTCTTCTGAAAGTATGTTCATCAATATTTTTAGTTGGTCTTCTGTTTCTGCTAATACTACGGTATCATCGGCATATCTTACATTGTTAATGATGATTCCATTGACTCTGGCACCTTCAGGACGATCTTCAAGAGAAGCTCTGATGATATTTTCGGCATAGACATTAAATAGAAGAGGGGGCAGAATGCACCCTTGACGCACTCCTCGTTCTATGTTTACATAATTGGTATTTCCGTTGTCTGTTCGAACACATCCTGTGTGGTTCCAGTATATATTGCTTATTATAGCTATGTCGTGTCCATCCAGCCCTACTTCTTTTAGCACCTCAATCAATTTTTCGTGTCTAATGCGATCGAAGGCCTTTCTATAATCGACAAAGCACACATACAGCTGTTTCTGAACCTCGAGGTACCTTTCTGCCATTAGTGTCAATCCCATTATTGCTTCTCTGGTGCCTGTACCTTTCCTAAAACCATATTGAGAACGACTCAGGTATTGTTCACACTTATTGTGAATGCGGTTATAAATTACTCGCATAAAAATCTTAGCAGCATGACTCATTAGGGATACAGTTCGATGGTCTTCACATTTCCTTGCTTTTTGTTTTTTAGGAAGAGCTACATATGTGGATGTTAGCCAGTCATGCGGTATAGTGCCTTGTTTATATATAATGTTAAAGAGGTAGGTTAATTTCCCGACAGCATCATCACTCAGGTGTTTAAAATATTAGGCTGTTGTTAGATCTTCGCCGGGTGCCTTGTTGTTCTTTGCGTCTTTTATTGCACGCATAACTTCTTCGGTTAGAATACTTAGTTTTCCACCGGTATCTATTTGTGGGGGCCCTTCTGCTTTCCGATCACCAAACAAATCTTTAAGATATTGTTTCCATATTTCCTTCTGTTTTTCAGGGTCTAATTCCATTTGGTTTTTCGTGTTTTTTACAATAGATAAATGTTTGGGTTTCCATATCCCAGCGACTTCTTTCACCTTTCTGTGTAATTCTCTATCTTTATGCTTCCTTTGCAGATCTTCTACCTTTTTACATTTTTCTTTCATCCACTCTTCCTTAGCTACATTTATCTTTCTCTCAATTTCCCTGTTAAGCTCTTTGTGTCTTGTTAAGTTTTTGTTTTTTACCATCCGTCTCCTCTCCATAATTTGTAATATTTCGTTTGTCGTCCATGGTTTTCTTTGTTTACGGTTTTCTTTCTGTATATTTTGGTTTGCTGCCTCCAGGACAGTATTTTTAATTTTTCTCCACATGTCTTCAATGTTTTCTTTTATTGTCTTCTCTTTAGTGGGAGCTAATATTTTAGACTCTAACTGCGTGTCTACCATGTCTTTATACATATGTTTTTGTCCCTGGTCAGCACTACTCCATGTTACTCTCTGACTGGGTTTAGCCTTGCCTACTCTTTTAAGTTTTATTCTGACAGTTGCAACTACAGGATTGTGGTCTGAATGTATGTCACAGCTTGGATACGTCTTTACATTTAGAATTCCATTACGGAACCTTTTATTAATTGTAATGTAATCGATTTGGTTTCTCACAATATTTCCTTCGCAATCTTGAGGAGACCTAAACCATGTGTTAAGAACCAAGAAGTTGTTCTCTTAGCAAAATTTAACAAAGCGTATGCCTCGTTCATTCCTCGTTCCTAAACCGTATGGGCCGATGATCGATTCGACCTTTTCTGCTTCGCATTCCAATCTCCCATAAATATGTTGATGTCATCTGATTTTATGTTTTTTAATCTTTTCAATATCGGAGTAGAAAATCTCAAGATCTGCATCTGTGCAGTCTGCTGTATCATACCATACATATATCATAAATCATATCATACCTGTATTATATTAATGTCGAATGGTTGTCCATCTAATTTGCTGATCAATACTTTGTCTCTGACTGGTAGAAAACCCTTCGTGTGTTGTTTCATGGATGCTGTTAGCAGCACTCCTATACCTGATTGGGCATCATCATCTTTGCCTGCATAATAGAATCGGTTTTCATTTATTGTATCCACATATCCTTCTCCTTTCCATCTCACCTCACACATACCAAGTGTGTCCCACTTCATTCGTCTTATCTCGTTTTCAGCGTTTGCTAATTTGCCTGCTCTATACAATGTCTTAACATTCCACGTAGCAATTGTAAGTTTCCTTCCGGGGATTCTTAGCACCCCTTGACGATTGAACGCCTGCCGGGCACTAGGGGCCATGTATTGATTTTCACTTGCCATATTAACTATCTTGAAAATTTGATGCGTGGTTTCCCACTTGCCTTTCGCATCCTATGCCGTTGACTACGCGATATCGTTCATCCGCCTTCGGGGACGATTTCTCCTCCCCAGAACAAGAATACCTTCTTAAGAATACCCTTATATAAATATTTTTTACATTATTTTCTAGTATATAGCTTATAAGATATTTCTTTATTCAATATTTAAGTTCAATTTAGATTACCGTCGTTTCTCCTATATTTAATATTATGTCAATACCCCAAAATTAATTTTGAAAGAAATAATTCATTTATTATTTTTTTAAATATTAATTTTCTTATTCATACACATTCATAAATATAATAATTAAATAATTAGATAATTCAAATTTTTTATCTAGATCGCTCTATTAAGTACACCCCTGTTTCCTATCTATGTGAACACTGTCATTTCAAATGGATGCTATTGACTGATAACCCAACCTTACTTATATATCAACAGAAACGCTACTAAAATTTTAAGATGTTGTGTTTTTGTTTTAATGTTTGTGCCGTCCAAAAATTTTTTATTTAATTTATTTATACACCCTGACACAATAGCTGGAGATATCAAATAATATATAAAATAATAATAACATCTTGCTAAATATTCATAACGACATACGTTTAATAAGATGTTAAATTCAGAAGTGCAAGTGACTGTATTCGTTAACGTACTGGGGTCTGATGATGGGGTAAATATTGTTGCTTTGAAGCCTTAAGCTCAAAATTTACCAATTTTATTAAATAAAAACTACTTAAGATTGTGAGTATTGAATCATTTCCCATATACTAGTATCATGGACTTACATTGGTAAACTTTTCATCATATACAGTTGTTAATAAATAGTGTAAGTTTTGAGAATTTCACGTTTTTATTATAAAGTTTAAAACAATAGCGATACACAAATATAATTTTAAATTGTCTTTATTCTTCGAAAGCTTGTAGTGGACTGTGTCTTTTCTCGGTGAGTGGGGGAGCAACCCGCACCCCTCGTACCATCGTCTGGAATTCGGAACAGGTCCGGTTTGGCACTAACATAGAGTCCCGGCCTTGAAGCACTGTAGGGGTTCGAAAGAAAATAAACTAATTCGGCAATACACAAATTTTGGTCACGGAACGTTTCAATTCACTTGTAGAAGTCCTCACTGTGACGGCACGAATAACTTGATCGTCACCAGTATGTAGTTGGGAAATTCGTCCTAATTTCCATTTTAGTGGTGGGATTCCATCTTCTTTAATAAGGACCATAGCGCCAATGTTAATTAATTGTGGAAAATTGGTCTTCCACTTGATACGGGCTTGTAAGGAGGATACATATTCCTTGGACCACCTAGTCCAAAAATGCTGCACCATTGACTGTAGTCGTTGAAACCTTGAAAGTCGGTTTTCGGCCAGATCAAGTATCTGGCTATCAGGTGGCGCCATCAGGTTGTCTCCAATCAGAAAGTGTGCGGGTGTAAGAGGAGTTAGGTCATTGGGATCATGAGAGAGAGGACAAAGAGGACGAGAATTAAGGCAGGCCTCTATCTGACACAATACTGTATTAAATTCTTCAAAAGTTAGTAAAGCATTTCCCATTACCCTTTTTAAATGTTGTTTTGTGGATTTAATTCCAGACTCCCAAAGACCCCCAAAATGGGGAGATTTGGGAGGTATAAACTTCCACTGAATACCATCTTGTGATAAACCATTTGCGATGCTATTCGCGCGAGAAGAAAGAAATGTGGTTAATTCGTTGTTAGCTCCTACAAATGTAGTCGCGTTGTCAGAATGTATTTCATTGCATTTACCACGTCTCGAAGTGAAACGACGTAGACATGCTAGGAAGCACTCAGTTGTGAGATCGCTGACTACCTCTAAGTGGATAGCCTTAGTGGCGAAGCACACGAAAAGTGAAACGTAAGCTTTAGTTGTTTTGAAATTTCTACCCTTTCGATCACGCAGTAGGAATGGACCAGCATAGTCTAATCCAGTTATCGAAAAAGGCCTAGAGGGAGTGACACGAGAAGCAGCAAGATTTCCCATGAGGTGTGACTCAGGTCTGGGATTTACCTTAAAACATTGTATACATTCACGAACCACACGTTTTACAAGGTTGCGTCCCCCTAGAGGCCAAAATCTCTCTCTCAAAGCTGATAAGAGAGCTTGTGGTCCGGTATGTAAAAGTCTAATGTGTTCAGAATGTGCTATGATGGTTGTAAGGTGACATTTTGAAGGGAGAATAATCGGGTGTCTTTTACCAAAATCAAAATTGGAATGTTGTAGTCGACCTCCAACACGTATTACATTGTGTGAGGTGTCGAAGAAAGGATGTAGAGATGATAGTTTGCTTCTTCTGTTAAGTGGTTTAGAAGAAGACAACTGGTAATAATCTTCAGATAAATGGTATTGCTGCATAGTACGAATCAAAAAGAAAAGCGCTTGATTCTGTTCAAGGACAGTTAGAGGACCCAGCTGTCTAGAGGAGCTCTCAGGAATTTTAAGATTGCTTATATACCTTAAAACATAAGCGAATATACGCTTTAATGTCAACAATGAAGAATGTTTGTTGATTAACTCAATAGTATGGGCGTCGAATTTGTTGACAGAGTTAATAAAAGAACAACTAGTGTTTCGAACTTCTGGAAGGTTTTCTGTAAGAATCATAGTAGATTGTTGCGAATTGTTTGTTGGCCACTGACATTCAGTTTGAACCAACCAAGAAGGTCCATGAAACCAGAAATTTGAGGAAACTAAATTAGAAGCTGTCATTCCGCGTGTTAGTAAATCTGCAGGATTATCCTTAGTATTTACATAATACCATGAAGTGACATTCGACAGTTGCTGAATGTTTGCTACTCTGTTGGCGACAAAGGTCTTTAGTATGTGTGGGGATGAATTGATCCATGATAGGCAAATTGTGGAATCAATCCAGTAGTAAATTTTTTGGAAGTCAAAATGACAAGAAGAAGATACTTTGTCAACAAGTTGTGCCAGTAAAACAGCGCCAGAAAGTTCCAAACGTGGAATAGTTAAAGTTTTGAGTGGAGCGACGCGTGTTTTGGCACAGTACAAGTTTGAAGTAAAATTTCCTAATGTATCACAGCAACGTATGTATATTGATGCACCGTAGGCATGCTGTGATGCATCGCAGAACCCGTGCAATTGTACTGAGGTTGGATTTGGACAAGACACTTGTCGTGGTATTTTGATAGAATTCAGTAATTGTAATTGAGTATAGTATTTAGCCCAAGTTGTGTGTAAGTCAGCAGGTACAGTTTCATCCCATGATATTTTAAGCTTCCAAAGCTCTTGGAGTATAATTTTAGCAGTCACAGTAACTGGTGATAAAAGTCCAAGAGGGTCGAAAATCTGTGCAGTTGATGATAAGATTTGCCTTTTTGTAATTCTGAAAGGATGAGTTGACCCACTAATCGAGTATTGTAGGCAATCAACATTGGGGTTCCTAAGTAAACCAAGTGTTTTGGTTTGGTCACCTTCACCAATATGCAAAGGAGTTTGGCTGACATTGGATAATGAAGCTGGATCATTTGAAATCCATTTTCTCAAAGGAAATCCGTAACTTAAAAGGAGGCTAGTGATTTGTTCCTTAATTTGTATAATCTCATTTACAGTTTCTGCACCTGTTAGGAGGTCGTCAACATAAAAATCGTGTAAAATGATATTAGAAATTTTAGGAAATCTATTCATGTTTCTATAAGCGGTCTCTTGAAGTGATCTAATGGCAAGAAAAGAGGCAGAAGCTAATCCGTATGTCACAGTGTTTAGTGTGTACACTAGAATGTTATCATTAGCGTTGAAACGCCATAGAATCTTTTGCAGGTTACGTTGAGATTCTTGTACCAGTACCTGTCGATACATTTTTGCTACGTCTGCGCTCAACACATAGTTGTGTTTTCTAAAGCGGAGTAATATGTAAAATAAGTTGTCTTGAACGTTTGGACCGACCAACATAAGGTCGTTAAGTGAAACACCGGTCGAGCTTTTGGCTGAACCATCAAAAACGACACGAAGTTTTGTAGTAGTGGAGTCAGCCTTAAGCACACAATGATGTGGAAGAAAGAAACCATTTCTGTCATTTTGATCTTCAGCCAAAGACATGTGTCCAAGATCAATGTATTCCTTGATGAATTGATGATATTGAAATCGCATATCATTGTTCTTAAGTAATTTATGCTCTAATGTCAAGAATCTGTTAGTTGCTGCAGTTTTGGAGTCTCCAAGCTCAGAAATTGATTTTTTGAGTGGAATTGTGACAATAAAACGTCCATCTGCGTCTTAAGTTACATTTTGTTTAAAATGTTGTTCACAATAATTTTCTTCATCAGAAAAAAATTCAGTTTTTGGATACTCTTCTATTTCCCAGAATTTGGAAAGTTGATTGTCCAAGTTGTTTGTTGCAGAACAGTGCAAACTTGTATATGTATTGTTTTTGGTGTGTATAGGTCCAGATATTAACCAACCTAACTTGGTTTTTTGTAATATGGGTAGATTATGTCCCAGTTTAATTTGCCCTATGCTTATTAGATCCCAGAATATATCTGCACCTATCAGTAAGTCAATAGGAGCAGGTTTGTTAAACTCAGAATCAGCCAAAGTAATATTTTCTGGAATGTTTAGTTTGTCAGTACTAATTGGCAAGGATGGCAAGTTACCAGTAATGCGAGTTAAGACAACGCAAGTTATACGTCTTTGAAAATTGTTGATGTTGGATTTGAACAGTAAAGAAATGGAGTATGTAACCTTAGTTTGCAGTTGATTTATTCCGGATATGGAACTATCAATTCGAATTTTGGGTAATTGTAGAATATT